>OX375884.1:63919070-64519070 GCA_947359465.1 Metellina segmentata
ATCAGTCCCTTAAGGGAAAGATCCGAGGACAACACCTCGTAATTTTGAACCACGGTCAGATGACGAAGCAACACCTGAGCTGGCACCCCACTCTCCAAACTTCCACGCCAACCCAACGTGAGGACTTTCGGCCACGACAGATTTAAGGTGCACCAGCCGCCTCTACACCATACGCTTACAAACATCCATGCACCGAACCCGGATTCGAACCAGGAACCTTCCGATCTAGAGGCTAACACCTTAACCACTATACCGGTTGGTCGGCGTGCTGGTTGTGAAAGTTTGGATCGCAGATGAAAAATCTTGAACCGCACAGTCGACGATAACCCGATGTACTGCTCCAGTGCAACTCTAATTAAATACTGTTATATTCTTATTTGTAGCACAATAATTTTAACGGTCAATAGATGGCGCTAGAGTCATCAAACGTATGCACGGGATTTGTAATGACGATTGTATCAGAGAGAGAGGGAGAATGTATGTATGAGTATGGACACACTTAACGTACTCTCTCGTGTGGTCCGCTTTGTATTCGTGATGTCATTTAATTAATAAACTTGTTATCTGTTATCAAGAAACGCCTCCTCCTCTCATGCCTTCCCTGATAGTTTTAAGTAGAAGCCAACAGAATCAGAAGCGGGATATTCGATCAAAACGGAACTCGGAACCAACTCCTAACAGTTTAAGAAGGTATGTGGCATGACATTTCTGAGACTTTGTCGTGGTGCAATTATATTTAAATTTCGGTGTGAAATTGTTTAGGAGGCTATTTTAAATTTCTGTGTGAAATTGTTTAGGAGGCTATTTTAAATTTCTGTGTGAAATTGTCGAGGAGGCTATTTTAAATTACTGTGTGAAATTGTTGAGGAGTCTTATTTTAAATTTCTGTGTGAAATTGTTGAGGAGTTCATTATTAATTTCTGTGTGAAATTTAATTAATGAAAAGGAGTTAATTTTATTTCATATGTTAAATTGTTACGAAACATTAAAAGGGTGTAAAAAAATGGCATTTCTTGCTAAATCGAAAAAGGTAGATTTAATTTCTTTAGCGGAAGAATTAAATATAAAATTACCTGATCACGCAGTTGTTGTCGAAATTAGAGAATTAATTACAAAAAGTAAAGACTATGATGAGGAATTCACGTGTGATTTGTTAAAAACGATAATTCGTACCAGAGAAGAAAACCAAAAGTTAAAGGAACGTCAATTAGAAAGACAGTTGGAACTAGAAAAGTTAAGAATAGAAAAAAGTAACGTATCAAACGAAAATGAAATTTCTAGTAATTTCATGATTACTAAAATAATGCAACGATATGAAATGAGGGATGGGGACATCAGTTTTTACCTCATATTGTTTGAACGACAAGCGAAACGTTTAAATCTAAGTCCTGAAAATTGGGTTAGTCTATTAGTTAATTTATTACCGTATGAAATTAACCAAATTATCGCGAGAGTTCCGGAAGAACTTTCAAATGACTATGGACACATTAAAGATTTACTGTTAAAAAAGTTTAAATTAAGTCCGGATAAATTCCGACAGAAGTTCTTTGACCATATCAAACTACCCAAAAATACATGGAGAGATTTCACGTACGAATTACAAAACTACTTTGACGAATGGTTACGCGGAACGAACGTTAGTGATTTTGATGGCCTTAGAGAGTTAATCATAACAGATCAATTAAAAAGAAAAGTTCCCGTTTCAGTAAAAGAACATTTCGTGGACGAATGGGTGAAAATAGTCAAATCATCAGAATTAGCGGATAAACTAGATCAATATGAAAATGTACGAAACGAAAGTAACTTGTCAAAATTCAAACACGGAGATCAAAATTTGTATGAAAAGAAATACGAGGTTATGTCTAGACCGAGGTCACCGCTGAATGAGGCAGCTGGGTATGAAAGAAAAACAAATCGTAGTTTCAGTTACGGACGTTTTACAAACCAAAGTAATAATAAACACATTAGGCAGACAGAAGGGCACCTAATACAGAAAAATAGAAGATGTTTCATTTGCAATGGAAATACGCATTTCGCTAGAACGTGTCCTAGACAAAACAAATGCGATCAAATTAGACAGGGTGTTGACAGACAGGGGGGAAGTACTGAACGTAATGTATCGAAAAGAGATCACAGCTTAGTTACAACTAGCGGGGGTGGAATAGACGGCGAAGTGTCATGTTATGTTAAAAAAGCGCGGATAAACAAATCGTCGTTGGAGTTCACAGCTTTGATAGATACTGGGAGCGATTCCGTTATTTGTAGGAATTCTGTAGCGAAAAAGTTAGGTCTAAAAATAGAACCAGCTTCTAATGTGATGTACGGATTTGGCAACGTCAAAACATGTGCGGCGCGCGCACTAGGAAGGTCAACCGTAGATATTGCTTTGGATAATGTTGAAGTTAAGGATATTAAAATGCTTGTTGTTAGGGACGACGCTTTACCTCACGACTTGTTAATTGGGAGATCATTTTTGGATCGGGAGAACATATTGTTTTCTCGCATTGGGAATAAATTTCATGTTTATTATGCAGAGGATAACCCATTTACTAATATGGAATGTGAAAAGAATTCGGACGTAAGAGAATTGAAAACGTCTAATAAAGTGTTACTTGAAAGAAGTTCGGTGAATTTTGTAAGGGCCCAGACTACTTTGGGAAATGACGGCTTGGTAATTATAGAGGGAAAAAAGGGGTGTTGTGATTCTTTGTTAGAAATAAAAGATGGTCAAACCGTAGTTCCAATTATTAATGTGGGAAATGAGAATGTTTTATTGAGGAAAAATCAATGTGTAGGAAGAGTAGTTGAATTCGACCCCATTTGTTTGGTAAAGGAGGAAAGTTGTTACGTGAACGTTGTGAAGGAAAATAAGCGTTTAATCGAAATGAGTGAAATTAAATTTGACGATGGAACATCAATTGAGAATAGAAGGGAAATTTTAGAATTAGTGAATGAGTTTAGGGACTGCTTTGCGCTGGAATTGGGTGAATTAGGGTGTACAACGCTAACTAAAATGAGTATTAAGGAAGTAGAGGGGAGTAAACCCATTAGTGTACCACCTTATAAAACGAACGCAACTGAGCGGCGGATTATCAAGGATGTAGTGAGGGAATGGAAGGAAAACGGTATTGTCTCTGAAACACGTTCGCCGTATGCTAGCCCGGTACTGTTGGCCAAAAAGAAAACAGGGGAGCACAGGTTAGTTGTTGACTACAGGAAATTAAACAGTCAAACAATTAAAGATAAATTTCCGTTACCTAGAATAGATGACTTACTTGAATGCTTAGGAAGTTCCACAATGTTCACAACGCTAGATTGCGCTCACGGATATTTACAAATACCATTGAGTGAGGAATCGAAATTAAAAACCGCGTTTATAACACCGGACGAAACGGGTCAATTTGAAAGAATGATTTTCGGACTAGCTAATGCACCGGCGGAGTTTCAGAGGTTAATGCACTTGTCTTAGGGCCACTACTGAACACAAAAGCTTTGTGTTATTTGGATGATATATTGATACCAGCCAAAAATTGGTGCGAGATGGTAGAAAGATTGCGAGAAGTACTTGATTGTCTAAGAAAAGCTAACTTGACACTCAAATTACCTAAATGCGAATTCGGAAAGAAGGAAGTTGACTTCTTGGGTTTTGTGATCAATGAGGAAGGTATAAAGCCAGGAGTAAGGAAGGTGGAAGCTATAGAGAAGTTCCCGCAACCTAAGAATGTTCACGAAGTTCGCCGTTTCTTGGGTTTGACTGGTTTCTTCAGAAGGTTCGTTCCGAAGTATGCTGAGAAGGCACTACATCTAACTTGTTTAATTCAAAAGGACAAGAACTTTGAATGAACAGAAAAACAGGAAAATGCCTTTCGAGAACTCAAGGGTAATCTAACTAACAAACCGATAGTTGCTCATTACCAACCCGAAGCATTGACTGAGGTACACACCGACGCTTCATCTGATGGACTCTCAGGTGTACTCTTACAAAGAGGAACAGATATTCGCTGGAATTTAGTGTACGCTGTCAGCAAAAAGACAACACCGGCTGAAAATAACTATCATTCCAGTAAACTAGAACTGATGGCGATAGTATGGACTTTGGACAGACTCCGACAATTCTTGCTCGGAATAAAATTTACTATCGTTACAGATTGCCAAGCCTTAGTCTACATGAACGCCAGGAAGTCGACAAACCCTCAAATTTCTAGGTGGAGCAATCCTATCCAAGAATACGACTTTGAAGTGAAGCACAGACCAGGTACAAGGATGGCTCATGTGGATGCTATGAGTAGGGCTCCTACCTTAGAAGCTGATGACACGATGACGGAATTGATCGAAAGGAATCTAGAAGTTTATCTTACGATGTCCGTTGACGAACAAATCCTTATGATTCAACGAGGAGATCCCGAATTGGATAGGATCATTACCATTTTCAAGAAAGAAAAATTTGAAAGAACAAAAGCCGAAAACCAAATTATTGCAAATTACGTTTTTAAGAGAGAAAGACTATATCGAACCACAAAAGACAGTGGAAAAGAAAGACTGCTTTACGTCATACCTAGGTCTATACGCAAAAGTACTGTTGTCAAGTTTCACGACCTAATCGGGCATTTTTCAGTTGACAGAACTGTGAGTAAAATTAAAGAACTGTATTGGTTCCCAAGAATGAAGCGCTACGTGAAGAAACACATATCGATGTGTTTAGAATGTTTAGTAAACAAGGTTCACGGGGGTAAACAACAAGGACTGTTACACCCTATTGAGCCTGGAAAGAGACCATTTTCTATCATTCACATGGATCACCTAGGACCCTTTGTGAAGAGTACAAAAGGAAACCAACACCTTTTAGTCATCATAGACAACCTTACTAGATTCGTAAAACTGACACCAGTTAAGAGCACAAAAGTGAAAAGTGTACTGCAGGCATTTAAAAATTTAGTGAACAATTTCGGCTTACCAGATAGAGTAATTACGGACAGAGGATCATGTTTTACAGCTCAACAGTTTGAAGAATATTGCAAAGATAATGGTATTCGTCATACTCTGAATTCGACGAAGCACCCACAAGCTAATGGGATGGTAGAGCGAGTAAATCGAGTGATTATTCCCACCATCACAATATCCATGAAAGACCATCGTCACAAGGACTGGGATGTACGAATTGCCGAAGTTGAAAGAAATCTCAACAACGTCATCAATAAGACAACTAACAAAACACCGTTCAACATGCTCTACGGCTACAACGCGAGGTTCTACGATGGACTTTTGAGGAGAGAAGCAGACACCAATTGTGACGCCTGGGAAAATCCAAAACTTCTTCAGGAATCAACGAGAAAACGTATTGAAGACAGGCAGAAAAAGATGAAAGAAAATTACGACAAGAAGAAATGCGGAACCATCACTTATGAAGTTGGAGAAATAGTTGTGATGCGTAGATCTCCAATAGCGACTGGTCAACCAACCAAAACACAGCCGAAGTATCGATGCCCATTAACCATCATCGATGTTTTGCCAAGCGACACCTACAAGGTTACCAATTTGTTAGCAAACGGCACAAGAGGGCACTACACGACAACTGCACATGTTAGCCAGTTAAAATCATACAGATGTTCCGATGAATCTAGTGATGATGATGAAAATCAACTACTATGCAGTGATGATGATGATGATCCTGTACCTCGACGAAACCCGAGGCGTGTAGTGAAAGAACCTGAACGTTATGGACAATGATTGGTGACTTTTCTCAATTTTACCTATTTAAGCATTGTCCTCGTCATAATATTGTTAGTAAATTTTTGCATTTGATAATTTTATTCATATTAAGTATTCAACAAAAAGAAATTTATATATATTCATATTGAGCGAATACTGTCAGTAGTTCATTGTATTTGTCAATTAATCTGTATATTTCATTTCAGTTGATGTTATAATATTTGTAGTTTCTTATTATAATCCAAGATAGATGGAAACAGTAAGTGTGGTTAAACATCACAAAATCAGTAATTAGAATCTGATGTGACTATAGATGTAAATTGGTATGTATGTATTTGATGTCATTTTGCTTATATTAGATGATTTATCTGAGATATTGCAAATGTAATTAATGTAAGTGTTATTCAATCGAGGACGATTATATTGTCAGTCTGGCCGAATGTTATATTCTTATTTCTAGCACAATAATTTTAACGGTCAATAGATGGCGCTAGAGTCATCAAACGTATGCACGGGATTTGTAATGACGATTGTATCAGAGAGAGAGGGAGAATGTATGTATGAGTATGGACACACTTAACGTACTCTCTCGTGTGGTCCGCTTTGTATTCGTGATGTCATTTAATTAATAAACTTGTTATCTGTTATCAAGAAACGCCTCCTCCTCTCATGCCTTCCCTGATAGTTTTAAGTAGAAGCCAACAATACCTACCTACAACAGTTGAAAATTTTAAGATTTTTGGCATATAATCATCGAAAAGCCAAACAGAAATACATCCAACGCATTATAGCCGACCAACCGGTATAGTGGTTAAGGTGTTAGCCTCTAGATAGGAAGGTTCCTGGTTCGAATCCGGGTACGGGCATGGATGTTTGTAAGCGTATGGTGTAGAGGCGGCTGGTGCACCTTAAATCTGTCGTGGGCGAAAGTCCTCACGTTGGGTTGGCGTGGAAGTTTGGAGAGTGGGGTGCCAGATCATGTGTTGCTTCGTCATCTGATAGTGGTTCAAAATTACGAGGTATTGTCCTCGGATCTTTCCCTCAAGGGACTGATCCCGGACCGTCGTTAATAGCCCGTTGTGTTGCTCTAGTACGACGTTAACTAAACTTACCATTACCTAAGCGAAAGAGTTGCTCTTCCCGGTTAGCTTCCTGCTTTAGAGATAATCTCGAGTTAGCTGAGGTAGGGAGGTAGTTAAATTTGCGTCACACTGGAGCAACACAACTGGTTAATGGTGACAGTCGCGAATCAATCCCGAAGAGAAGGGTTAGCTGATGAAATTCAGTTCCACAGCGTGAACTAAAACATACAGTGAATACAATTCTCTGTTGTTCATGACTGAACGGAGTTGCCCAGCAACAGGGTGATATCTTCAAACTAGTGATACGGCATCAACAGCAAAATATCGATGTTCAAAATTAAAACATCGATGTTGATAATACATCGCCCCAAAACCATCGATGTTTTTAAAATTCAGGGTATTTAAACTTTTTTCCCCATTTTTTAAAACTGGGTTAGTACGTAGTGATGCGACATCAACAGCAAAACATCGATGTTCAAAATTACAACATCGATGTTGATAATACATCGCCCCAAACCATCGATGTTTTTAAAATTCAATGTATTTAAACTTTTTTCCCCATTTTTTAAAACTGTATAACGTATACTGTAAAACTGTTTTTAAGCAACTAGTATAACGACATCGGCTCCAATACACCGATGTTTTTTTATAAAACATCGACATCGATGTCGCATCCCTACTTTTCAGACCCTTTACCTTTGGCCACTTTGGTCTAAAAGTATGTTCAATTAGCTGATTATGAAAATTATGCTACTTGGTTATTTTTAAATTTTTATAACGGTACTTTTTTCATTTAAAAATAAAACATCGATAAGTATAAACATCGATGTTACAAAAACATAGACTCCAATACATCGATGTTAAATACATCGATGTTTTATTGAAAAACATCGACATCGATGTCGCATCCCTACTTCAAACTGTACTAAGATGCAAGAACTATGATGGATTGATAGATGTCTCTCTTCACCTCCTGATTCCTTGGATTTTGTAGACATTTTCTCTGTGTTCTTTTGCTTGTTGTGAATCTTTTATGTCTTATTTGCCTTTGTCACAGTGATGAGATTTCTGTATTTTTATGGATTGAATTCCAATAAAGCCATATGTTACAGTGAATAAAATAAGTACCAATTTCAAAGAGTTTTTTCTGAGTAAAGTAAACTAACTATCTGAAGAAAATGTACTTCTGGTAAAGAACTATTACCTTAAATTGTCATTTAGCGCCACTTTGGCGACACTCATCCACTCACAGACTAAGACTTACACAATAATTACAAGTTGCTACACATGATAACAAGATGATGGCATGATCAAATTGCCCTTAGGGCAACATGCAAAGACATACGAGGGCGTATTCTATATTTAACTTCATAGAAAAATCATCTGATATAAAATCACTTATGTCCCTCCCCCATTGTCACTTTCATTTATATTATTATTATTTCGGTATTATTTTCATTTCATTAATACCAGCCTAAGCCCTGACGTATCGATTACTTTTTGAAAGTTCAAAGAAAGTTGTTGAATGGGATTTTTTTCTTAACAACAACATATCTGTTGGTCTTCCATCAATGAGTTTTTGGCTAAGGGAGTTGCTCTTTTGGTATTGAAGCGTGGTTGACATCATCACTGGATTGGAACATGTTACTGGACATTTGTAATGTTGTTTGGCAAAATGTAACGTAAATACCCTAAAAGATAATTGATATCAAAGGGAAAGTATTATAAATATTTTTAAATTTCAGTTTCCATCATACTATCAGCAGCGACAAATCGTAACATTTATAACTGGGGATGGAAACATCGGATCGATAGCAATAATTTATCATTGTGCTTAGCTTTAATCAACCTTGTAAGTCAAATCCATTACTGTTGGATGTCGCAGGCAACTCAGGTTCTATTCAACCCTGGTGTGTTTCTATATTCTGTGTCAGTAAAGCTTTCTTGGTGTGTGTATGTCCATTACTTGATGATATCTGTCTTTTGCTTGGCGCAGCTGTACCAAATGTAACTCTTACATCATAAAACATAATCACTCATTCCTAGGCGTTTTTCTCTCTTCTATGTCAGTAAAACTTTCCTTGTGTGAATTTCGATTTACTTGACTCTGGCTTTCGGGTTCTTTTTTAACTTAAAAAGGAACCCGAAAGGCGCAATTGCAAACAATCTTGGTGACTCTGAATGGATAATCCAAATGTTGTCTTATTCCTCCTGGCGGTTGTCAAGACGAAGCATCTCATCTTCAGCTAAACAGACCAGTTCTTGATGGAAAAGGTATCTTATAATTGAAGAAACTGACTAGATCTTGATGGACAAGGTATCTTATAATTGAAGAAACTGACTAGATCTTGATGTCATCATGATGTTTCATCATCATCTTCATCAAATCCTGATCTCACCATCAAAATAAGCAATATCTTTATGACGAGCTAACTCGTCATTTGCAAAATTGGTCAGATATTGATGGTCAAGAAAACGATGGAAAAAAATTTAAAAAAAAAAAAAAAAAGCCTGGAAAATTTCGAGATAATAATAGACCACGTGCAAGGGACCAACTGCGCATATTATCTCTACTAGACGTTAGAATCCACCTGAGGTGTGGGGTTGTAGGAAGGATACTGAAGACATCCCTTGCTCATGGAAATTACCGAATCTATCTTAGTAAGAACCATAAATAACTAAAATGATCGGGGTTCCCCATTTCCTAGTTGACATCTTGTGGTTAAAATAAAGAATATTACAAATCAAAACTGACATCTCACTCCAGTTTTATGTTACAAAAAATGTCATTTTTGCTTCAGATTTTATCGATTTTTATTTTTTGTCATCGAATTTTTAATTTCTTTTACATTAGGAGAGCTGGGTTTCTGGGTTTACATAGATCCTACGCCACAACTATTTAGCATTCTTTGTGAGGATTTGTTTGTTGTGTGTGTTTTCATACCTTAGCTAAATATTTCCGTTCTATTCATATTCAAATTTGATTGAAATCTATAATTTAATTATTTCCATCAATTTGTAATACATTAATTATTTATAGATTTACATGATTGTGTACGCGAAATGCAGTCCATTCTGAAGAATAACTTTAAGATAGAAATGAGAGAAAAAGTACTTTGAGGTTACCATTTCTCATAGAAAAGTTTTGAATTTAGAACATGTATAAGGTTAAGCCGAGGAAAGAATTTACGAGTTGCATGTAAAGTTATTATTGCATTGCAAATTATTTGTTCTAAAAAATGTAACAATATGTATTGAAATTTTTTAAAGTCGATTATCATTATGTGTAAGCGTTGTATCAAGGTAAATAGAAAAGTATTTTATTAGAAAATGTGTAAATTGGTCGTTCAGATAATCCAACACTAAAATAGCAGCTTTATTTTCAGCGACGGTCAGGTCCAAAGGGAAATTGGAAAATTCCCGAGAGTTTGGGGTTTCTAGGAAGGCAATAGAGCTTTTAATAAATGAAATAATGTGGAATTATTGTGTAAAAAACTTCTATTGTCTAAGAAAAGTTTTTCTCTGTATATATTTAAACTAATGGGATTGAGATTTCAAAAATAAATTAATCAATCCCTTAAATTTTCTGAAATTGGTTACTTAACAAATGCTTGATTTTCTCTCTTTCTATCAACTCAATGAAAAACAACCAAATTAATTGACATCTTGATACACGAGTCTGGTGTATCAACGCCGATTTCAAGATGTCTCGCAAAAACCAGCCAATGAAAAAACATTAGAAAAAACAGAAAGGATAAAAATTGAATCAAATTTTTCTTAAGATAGTTCTTAAAAATGTTCTCTCCGGTGCAGTCGAACAAAACCAACTAGTCAGCCAGGTGAAAAAGATTCAAGTAGGTCTGAGTTACAATGTAGCCTAGTCTGGATTTAGAAGCAAAAGTGATAACTACTATACGTTGAAGTTCACTCACTGTAACTGAAAAATATGTCGATTAATTCCAGTGTTCTCCCATAAAGTACACCAAAGTGATCTATCCTCTCTTCTGACAATACCCAGACACCAAAAGAGGGTAGTTGCTGGCAAAGGAATAGGCCTATATTGTGGTTGACAATTTATCTAACTTAGCCATTTCATTGCTATAGGAACCCATAGCAGAGTGATGTCTTTGTCTTTAATTAATTTAACAAGGAGCTAACCGATTAATCAAACAATCTGGTAAACAGAAAGACTGACATTTAAATTAAATGCATGATAAAATCTAATCCTTATCCTTCTAACTTCAAAAATAAACACTAGATGGCAACACCAAAATCTTTAATATTCGTATTGAGTCGAAAATAGCTAAATTACCAGCATTAGTAATAAGGGGAAAATTGAAACCTAAAACATAACTTTATATGTGTGTGCTGGAACTTCTATTTGTTTCACAAAAGTTCCTACTTGTGTAGCAGTGAAAGAACCTCGCGTAATTGTGCTCAACATGTCAAGTCGTTTTGTATGAAACCATATTAAAGAACTATTTGAAATACAATACAATGATCGATTAAAAAAAAGCAAATTTGATGAGAAAAGATATTTTTCAACTTTCTGTCTATATTACATACTATTGCAGGAGAAAATAAAACTACTATAATTACGAGTATGACAATATAAATAAAATAATTATATTTCTATATCACCTTATAAAGAACTGAGACTAGATCTGCTAGAATTTGCGATACTTTCTTAGATTGTATTAAAAATATCTTATTTGTTTACTACACGCAAAGTCCTGACGAATCTATGGCACTTACAGTTATGGGATTTGGCACATAGGTAGTACGAATTTTTTGCAATTTTTGGGTCACGGCGAATTTTAAAATTCAATCTAGAACATTTTAAAATTAATTTCATGAAACTTAATTATTATTGAATGCAACAGCATATAAGATCACAGATTCTAAATTTATTTTTTTCGTTTCCCTTTTCATTTTGCGCGCAGGAATGATTTTCCAACATAAAAACATATAAACATTTAACTGGAGTTATATAGTTCTTTTTCTATCTCCTTGACCTTTAAGGATAGAGTAAAACTTTCAACGTATTTGAAATCTGCGGAAAATTTCACATTAGATCGATACCTAAAAATATGATTTTTTTTAAATAAATAAAATTTTTTAATTTAATATATTTTATATTTTCTTGACGTCACGTCAACCTTCGCGTTCCAAAAGTAAACAGATTACATTTCCTGCCCTTTTACGATTTCAGCAAAAGAAAGCAAAAGAAATAAAAAACATTTTGGCTGGTATTGTTTAGTTCTTTTTTGTAAAATCGGGATCGTTAACGATATATTGAAAATTTCAACGATTTGAAATCTGCGGAAAATTTGACACCAGATAGATAGCTTATACGTTTGATTTTCTTTTAATAAATAATTTTTCAATTGAATATTTTTCTTTTCGCAATAGATTGTGACGTCAAGCGGAATTCGCATTTGGTTTGCGAAGCAAACCAACACCACGGGAAACTCCATGTTATCCAATTTGTGAAGCAAACCATAGTTCATAAGATTCATAATTTGGTTTGCAAAGTAAACTAAATTGGAATTCGCAGGGAATTCATTCCAATAGGATCCCCTGTTATCCATTAGCAATCACCGGGGGTTAGGGAGCAGTGGTTACACCTGACCCCACGAAAAGAACTGTCACGGGCAAAGCCGTGCAGGCCAAGCAGTTGCTGATTATTTAATAAAGTTTTAAAAATATCTGCGCAAACATAAAGATAAACATTTAAAGATTTCTTATCCTATCTACTGACAAAGTAGTCCTGACTATTTTATTGATCAATGTTGTTTTATTGTTTATTAAGTATGGTTTAGACTTATGAAAAATATATCAAGTGCAAAGTTAAGTGAGGGAAGTGGCAAAGCTCTCTAGTTAAGGTGATAGTGGACTTTCGAAGCAAACTTTTGGAGTTGCCCGATTGTTATAAAATTTGCACAGATCGTTTGTTTTAAGAAGCCTTTATATAAAATTTGGTTCAAAAATATTAAGCTGTTTGAAAGGCTAAGATATCTCCTAAACGGTGATAAAAAATATCGATATAATTATCAAAAATTGATTGGTCATATGATCATTAATTTTTTATATATTGTAAATATTTTTGATCTCACGATAGTTTATATACACTTAAATCAAATTAACTTGCTTTCGGTACGTGTATTACTCAATTCTAAAGCAAAAAAATATCTAGTACTAAAACACCTAAAAGTTTTTTTTTAAAAGCATAGACAACATTTTAAACCAATAGAAGTATTATGAATTTCTCACTGGCACTTAAATATACAACAGATTGCAAGGATTATTGAAAAAATTTAGAAAAATAAATTAAAACTTGATAGGGTTCAGGAAACTTTTTGAAATCAAAAGAATGTCAAAAAATCTCAATCGTAGAAAAACAAGTTTTTGCAGTAGACTTACTATACTTATGTTTTATATTGTTGTATACGCAACTTCCTCAAAAATAATCGAAATTGAACAATTTTTTTCGCTATCTGTAGGATTTGATATAAATTGTTTTTTAATGCTAAAATTAGACAGTTGATTTTTCTATCAATTTTGATAAGTTTGTGTGTGTGAAAGTCTACTGACACTTTAACTAAAGTTTTGGCTCAAAAAACCTTTCAACAGGATTATAGAAAGTAATAAATATAAATGTATTTGTTGGATGAGCAGCTTTTTTATTACTTTAAGTGAAACCTCAGTCTTCTTGGGTGATAGGATAAAATATGAAGTTTTAAAATGAAAGTCATCGAAAGATTGATTAGCTTTTATTTCAAGTGTTATCCAGCAAGCGAGATAAGTTAAAGCACAAATAAAAAAAATGATTTTCATAATTCAGTTTGAAAGAGACAATTTAAATAAATCAATCAATCTAGAATTTTCTAATATTCTCGTAAAAATAATTGATATCCCGTATCAATGCAGTCCTTCATTTCCACTTTGAATTTATCTCCTAAGTAAAGAGAACTATTGTGGATTTTTGCAAGCTTCTTACACGAAGATTTTTTACTTATTATGACTGACTTTTTTCAACAAGATTTTGCAATAAGTGTGATAAAAACCATCTAGAGGAATAAGTCTTTACTCTTATGCTTTGAAGAGCTAATCACACATTTGATTTGTTCTGTAGAATTTGAACAATAGGGAATACTAAGCACCTATGTTTCGAGTTGAGGGCGAAGTTCTTGGATTTCTAAGAAAAAGTCCGTTGGATCTTACGATATAGATAACGTCTAGAAGGGTGGCCTTAAAGAACTGACTAAACATTCTCTTTAATACATATACTATTAAAATGCAATCAAACTCTTACATAATTCATTTGATTTCTAATATCGACTCGTCTTTTCCCTAGATGAATGTTATAGACATCGATTATATTTAAATAGACCTAATAGTAACTACATCAAAATAGGCATTTTATAAATGATATCAAAATAAACAAGCATCCTCTGTAGGGAATCACCGGCATCATGGTATCGGGGCTCAGAAAATGCTTGACGTTTTTTTGTGCTGTAAGGGCCAATCTGTTTCTTAGGTTTAAAATGTAAAATTATTTTCGCATTGTAAAGCTTTATAAGTGCGAAAACGTATGTATGTAGTTTAATTAACGGTAGCACTGAAGCAACGGACCTTGCAATTCTGCGAATTCGGCGGAGCCTGCAATTTTGATGATTGCGAGATCGGCGCTTCGACCTGGCTAAAGATCGTCGTGTTCACTAATGGTGACTGGGGCACGTTAAATAGGTCGTGGTCACAAACCCCCATGTTCCCATACCAAATCAATACCTCTGGGGGTACCTGATCAGGGGGTTATCGGCCTCTGATTGGGATCTAAATTACGATATGTGTGAGTGAATGAATGTATGAAAGGGACCATCCTGTAAATTGGATGTGTCATGTATGTCGAGCAAAGACGGACTTCCTCCCAATGGGGCTCAATAACATGGAAGGCGCACCCCCCTCGCCTCTTGCCGTCTTCGACGGGCCTGGCACTCCTCCGGCCTGCCAGTGTAAGCATATGAAGCAACACAACCGCTCTTGGCGACGGTCCGGGATCAACCTACAGAAGGAAAGGTCCGAGGACGACATCAAGTAATTTTGAACCATGGTCAGATGACGAGGAAGAACCAAAGTTGGCACCCCACTCTCCAAACTTTCACGCCACGGCAACGTGAAGACATTTGAGGCAATTTTGCATCAGTCTCCTTCGTAAATGACTATCTTTGATTGGATTCTACTCGCAACCCTCCGGTTGCTAGTCCGTTACTCTTCCAACAGGCCTACCACGGCACTATAAGCCCAGGTGCATAATTATATCCAGTGTTTTGCAACACAACCCCAAACAATTGTAATTGTTCTGCATGCATTTTGTCCGAATTTTGATAACTGCAGTAATATCAAAAACAGACGTAAAACACAATTATCGGCTAAATATGTAGTACATATTTGTAATAAAACATACAAAAATTAATTAACTTACTTTATTTACAACCAAGGCATACTTTCAGAAAATGTAATTCTCTCGATAACTTTTGAAGTTAAATATTTTGTCATTGACATAGAAGATGTTTTATTTATAAAGTGTTTGTGGTAATTTGGGCGGTGTAGGAAGGTTGTTCCGTAGCTAGAAAAGAAAAAACGGCTTGACAAGGAGCGCGCTTTGCACTGCAGAACATCGTAACTTATGATTGAAAAAAAAATCGGCCGAAATTTTGATAAAATTAAGGAAAAATTGTTCTGCCAAGACATTGTTTGATCTGCGACGTACGTCGCAGTTTAAGCAATTTCTGCTCCCGATCCTATAAGGATTGATCTAACCGAGACGCATCCATCGGTTTGATTTCTCTCCTCGCCTCTTTTAAACATCCTCGCATTACACGATTTAATCATAAGTTGGTGGTTTTAAGGTTTTAATGGTCCAAGGGTCATATTTGACCAACCTGTGCCGAACACATCAAGTGAAAAAAATGTCGTGAAAGAAAAAAAAAGGAGTAATTTTGGGATGAAAAATGCAGAACAAGATCCCTTGAGTAACCCGGGATCGCTACTCCCCGTGTTTACTAGAGACAGTAAATCACACGGGAAAAGAAAAGGTTGCTAGAGTACCTCGGGTCTTTGAAGCCCGTACACACCTAAAACAGGATTTAACTGAAGAATGTGGCATACTTTTGCTTAGCTGAAACTGAACGAATGTTCAGTGGTCTTGTTACAAAGGTAGGTAGTTGGTACTGGAGGAATCCCGTTGGGAAAGATCCGAGGTCAACAGCTTTTAATTTTGAGCCACTGTCAGCTGACGAGGTCAACACCTGAGCTGGCACCCCACTCTGCAAACTTTCACACCACTCCAACTTGGAGGTCCCAACTTGCACAGATCTAACCTGGACCTACCCTCACGTACACGACTGACTTTGGTTGGATCCAGTTTCGAACTCGCAACCCTCCAGTTGGTAGCATACTAACTGAGCTACCACGGCCCTAGATCTGTTACAACATGTTAAGGTTTAAATCTCAGAAAGAAAGTGTATTTCATCTGTACTTGCAATTACCCGCATATCCTGATTACGTTCCTTAAGATAACTTCAAGCGGTCCCCATTACTATGAGCTTGAACCAAGGTTAATGGCTTACTAACTCACCTACCACGGCCCCTGTCCTGTTATAAAATTTTAAGGTTTTAAAGCTAAGAAAGAATGTGTATTTCATCTGTACTTGCAATTACCCGCATATCCTGATTACGTTCCTTAAGATAACTTCAAGCGGTCCCCATTACTATGAGCTTGAACCAAGGTTAATGGCTTACTAACTCACCTACCACGGCCCCTGTCCTGTTATAAAATTTTAAGGTTTTAAAGCTAAGAAAGAATGTGTATTTCATATGTACTTGCAATTACCCGCATATCCTGATTACGTTCCTTAAGATAACTTCAAGCGGTCCCCATTACTATGAGCTTGAACCAAGGTTAATGGCTTACTAACTCACCTACCACGGCCCCTGTCCTGTTATAAAATTTTAAGGTTTTAAAGCTAAGAAAGAATGTGTATTTCATCTGTACTTGCAATTACCCGCATATCCTGATTACGTTCCTTAAGATAACTTCAAGCGGTCCCCATTACTATGAGCTTGAACCAAGGTTAATGGCTTACTAACTCACCTACCACGGCCCCTGTCCTGTTATAAAATTTTAAGGTTTTAAAGCTAAGAAAGAATGTGTATTTCATATGTACTTGCAATTACCCGCATATCCTGATTACGTTCCTTAAAATTGCTTCCAGCTGTCCCCATTCCAATTGGCCCCCACTACGTCTATGCAAATCAAACTTCTACTAAAGACTGTTTGGTCAAAACGTGTGATCAGGTTTCAGCAACACATTGACTGCTAATGATGTAATAATTTGATGTTTTTATTGTATTAACAGAGCAAGTGTGTATACTGCATTTTTATATTATAAGAACCAAATAGACAATTTTATTCTATTTTCCAAAAACGACTGGCGACATTTTTGTCAAATAATCCTAATTATTAGTGAGATCAAGTTAAACAGTAATTTTACCCAAAAGGGTTAACTAATAGTTATTTAAGGAGGTTATTAGCTTATAAAAACGAAACTAATATGAAAGAGAACCTTTTCAAGATGATGATAGACGGTGGTTTATATTAGCTGCTAATGATTAAGAAGGAATTTATTTCCCCTTAAAAATGTAACAATGAAAATGCCAGGCACTTGACTTTACACCATTAGCCTTCTGTCTTCACAATACTTATGTGCTCTGTTGCTAAAATTATTAAGAGCACTGCACATGTCTAAGCGTTGAGCCGTCATGGTTTATTTACTATTACATAAAATACAATCGGGAGAGTTAACAGTTTTTCAATTCAATAATTATGCACGTAGACAGTAATGCACTCTAGAAACGAAACTCAGTAACTGAAGCCTTCTTTTGAGAGGCTGGGAAGACATCACTGGAGGAAAGAAGGAAGAGGTTTAAGAGATTTATCCTTGGCAGCAGTGACAAGTCTCTTTAAGGCGGGGTTGGAACAACTTTCCCCTGAAAATAAGGATCATCGACATAGCTCGGGTAGATTACGCAGTGAGAAAAAAAAAGAGAGATTGCAATGTTCTTTTGAAGTTGATTCACTGAAGAAGCACCGATAAGATTATAAGTTATGCTAAAAGCAGTTCATCCAATTCTCAGAATAGTCTACCAATGCTTTTAAATTTTACAAGTATTTGTTAAATGTACCATGTCTCTCTCAAAGTAAAGATTCGTGTAAAAGGCACTTTTATACTTTATCTTAAAAAATAGTTTTTCGTAAAGAAATTAGTATAGTATCATCACTCGTCAAACATGATTTACTGTAGAGATTGATTTCTATCAGAATAAACCAAGCAAATGGTCTGGGTACAGAATATAAATTGAGTGGGGTGCCAGCTCAGGTGTTGCTTCGTCATCTGACCGTGGTTCAAAATTACGAAGTGTTGTCCTCGGATTTTTCCCTTAAGGGACTGATCCCGGACCGTCGTCAATAGCCCGTTGTGTTGCTCTAGTACGACGTTAACTAAAATTACCAATTACCAGAATATAAATTAGTTACCAAAGAATTTGATGATTGCGTTTAACCTACAGATTATAGACTAAATACTATTGTTTTAGCTACTGTGATTTTATGCGATTTAGATTCCGCATTGTGTTTCTGTCAGCAATTTTCAATCACTTATCGTTAGACATAATTAATAAAAGTTTTCACCCTCATTTCAGTCATATAATGTAGACATTTTGTGTAGAGATTTCAAACTTTGAAAATAATTATTATTTTAGTTATTTGGGTAATAATTTTATGAGAAAAATAATTTTAGAGCAAATAAACGAACGATGCGGTCTGCGAAGATTTTACTCCTGCTGTGCACATGCTCTTGCAGGATATATATCGGGGTTACCTTAAACTATAGTTAACCACTGCATTCATCACTTTTGCTTTTAATCTAACTGGCGTCGACAATAAATTATCATATATCAATTCGGAATTCATTCTGTGGAATTTTTATTAGCGAAGTGCTGAAAATCATTCAAAAAACAAGCCAAGTGACGTTACGGTCAGAATTAGTACCGGAAGCACGTAATCATCGCAGAAACACTACCGCCACCTACCATTTACCTTTATAGAAAATGCCTCACATAAGCCCCTTCAAGCTGATTTTCTCCAAGTTCGGAAGTAGCAATTCCACCTTTTCAGTAGTAAGTCTTAACATCAAAGCAGCATGGTGAAAGCGTAGTGCTTCTGTCATATCTGACACACTCAACTATACTTTCCTCATATCCCTCAAAAATATGACGTCAACTTACGGAAATTTGCATACCGTAAGGTAAGTGTACCGGTTATAGACACTGTACTAGCAATTCATAAACAAATAAATAAACTATATACTTTTTGTAGAGAGTGAAAGTACAAGTAGGTTAGCAGCTAGCGTACTTTGGTGGATGATTCTTGAACTACAGGTGACATCATGTCATAATGGCCGCTGCTTGGCAGTTTGTTTCCTAGGTTTGGGCTAGGCTTTGTGTCTGTCTAAGAGATCTTCTAATCACTTTTCTTTAGAAGGTAGGAGTTCGAATTTGTATTCATAATTTGGAATAATTTTAATTTAGTAAACAGCACTTTGTCATAAAAACTGTGCAGAATTTGTTTCTTGTGTTCAATTAAGTTTCAAACTACCTGTTGTTACTGTTACGTGGGTGTCTATTACTGGAGCCACATTTCAGCTATAAAACTAGTAATAGACATCCATATCTAAAACTGGATCATTTCATTATTTTTATTTCCCTTCAATCTATGCCTCCGATAGTTTAGTAATTTGTTTAGAACTAGCAAAATACCCGACCTTACTCGGTTTGAATTGGCTTACTCTAGATTGAAGATATGATGAAAATATATAATGACTTACGTTTTTTGTAGAATAAAATACTATTTTAACACCTTTCGCCATCTTTATAATTTCTACAACTTACTTTGGACACAAATCCTACACATGCATATCCATTCTTGTAATACATCTCACATACATCGTACTTTTGCTGTATGACATAGCTACAAAATGACGAAAGGTGACACTAAGGTTACTACTACAAAAGACGATTTTGAGGGAGATTTGGAATTCCATTTCTTAAGTTCTTTTCATGTTCAACTCAATTAATAAACATGACAATTTACGGCGAGTATTCTCGCCCTCATAGACAACAAAACAATATTGTTTTTACTTGTGGCACTCTTACATCCGGCATGCGACGTTGTGGAATTTCTTAATTTTCTCCTGTCATTATGACAGATAATTTGTTAATGTTTGAATAATTACAGTTCAGATTTTTTAAACATTATTATTCTTTTAATAACGACATTATTCCTTCAATAACGGCGTTATTCCTTCAATAACGGCATTATTCTTTCAATAATGGCATAGTTACGCTTACAACTTGGTTTATTCTGAATTACCTACCACTTTTAGTCAAACACCTTGTGGTGGTGTTGTGTATGATGAAAAAGAAACACAATTGATTAAAATAATAAATATTTAAAACAGAAAACAGCGAAATAAAACAAAATAAAAGATGTCGGGGAAAAGTTGTTCCAAAGATATTAATTTGTGATTCCTTTTTATCTCTTGATCTTGCAGTTGCCACAACTTACAACTAAAAAGTGCATCTGGAATAAAATTCATGTGGTACTTGCACAAACACACAAACACAAAATAGAACATAGAACAGAAAGACGGACAGACGGACTTTCGCAACCAATTCCATTATTAAATGAAGATAAGTACTCACTGTATGCAAATTTCCATGAAAATATATTAAACCGTGTGGACGTGTATAAGGCACATACATACATACAGACAGACAAACAGACAGACGGACGGACAGACAGACAGACAGACAGACACCAAACGTGAAAAGGGCAGATTTGGCATCAAAAGGGTCCAAAACGGATAGAAAACTTGAATGGGTCGAAAATATTGAATGAACAAACAAACACTCCATTGTTATTTATATAGATAATATCTGTGGAAATTTTATTTAATTATCATGAAAGGAGCTAGTAATAGACACGAGTGTCTATTTCTTATGCATCAGCCTGTCTCATACTGATTTATGGAAAGAAATTATTCAATTTTTTCTTTGTGGTTTCCCTTTCTACTGTTCTGTTTGTATAATTCACTTAATGGTGTTTTATAGAACATTAAAGGTGTTATATTATAACTATTTATTTATTTGTTTGTTTTTAGATAAGCACCATGGGTCCTATCATTAAAAATTTGGAAATATCCTGAAGAAAGTATGTTGAATCCTATTAGTGGTGTCAATCATGGTGTCCTTTTGTGACTGCTGCTAAAAACACGGTGTGTCACGTATAACCTTAAAGTATAAAGTTATGGGGAAATCGCCAATACACCGAAATACACATAAATATTGTTTAAGGTTATCTTATAATTTTGTAAAGAATATAAAAGTGTATATAACTTTGCTTTTTTGATATTTATTTACTTATTTGCCTTCTATAAAATATATCTGTTTCAAACGTTTTAGTTTTGCATTGCTTTTGCTATAATTTTCCAATGAAATAGACCCTGTCTATTACTGGTACAAAAGAGTGTCCAATACTGGATTTTTTGAAAATTCCAAGTGTCTATTACTAATGCAATATCAGCTATCAGAGTTTTTATTTTTCTTTAGAAAAAATAAAACAAATAAACTATCTAGAAAGCAGAATAAGATTTAAAAAAAAGTAATTTTCTGATAACTAAATATATTTGTTCAGATCCCCTATCAAAATTAATGATGTGGTTCATGCTAATGTTGAAATTTTCTTTTAAAGTGTCTATTACCGGTACCATTACCCTACCTGTTTTCCAGTGAGTCTGCATACTTACATTATCATTTCAAGAATTATAAACTTGAAAAAAGATATGAAGTCTATCACAAGATATTTTGGTGGAGTGATTAAATTATAGAGAATGTTTTTCATTCAAAATAACAAACATCCATATCATCTTACAATATGTTCTCTTCTTATCTCTAAGAAACGCAACTCGTTGTATACTTAACCTTACACCAGTTAATCCCAGTCCAGTAAGTCTCAGAAGCAATCGTTTTGATACATACGTATGTACTTGAAGAACGATTTGCCAACATGGATTGATAAGAATGACTGTCGCATTAGTGATCAGCTTTGCTTATCAAGAATGTAAATGGACTTTATCCATTAGTTTTATGTTAAAGCGGAAATATTCTCTTCTAAATATTATTTTCTTCAGAGATAATCAATCGAAAGTTAAGCTGCGATAAAGTCTTACATAAGAATGCATCTATAAATAGATATATTGTGGAAAGAGGTAGATAGAAATATTATTTATTTAAAAAATATACTTCAAGTTAGGTTGTTTGTTTCTTCTACACAACTAAAAATTGGAAAACTTAAAAGTTTAGTCTCTAAGCAGGTGAGGTAAGGTAAGGTAATTTTAATTAACGTCGTACAAGAGCAACACAACGGGTTATTCACAACTGTCCGGGATCAATTCCCTAATTAAGAGATCCGAGGACAACACCATATAATTTTGAACCATGGTCAGATGACGAGGCAACACCTGAACTGGCACCCAACTCTCCAAATTTCCGCACCAATCCAACATGAGACTAAGCAGTGAATTATCTGTAAGAATTATAGGATAATCAAAATCCGTCAACGGAAATTATTGAATTACTTAATCCTCCGAGGGGTTTTAAGGGGATTAGGTCTTCCTATGACGAGATATCTCGTCCACAAAATCTGGTCGGTTTTGTTACTGATTTGAGAGAATCGTTTAAGGCAAACACCAGGAGGGTTAAATCGTAAACTATTTCAAAAAATGGATAATATCAATAAGTGTAGCTTAAGGGGGTCCGGGACACAAAAATCGTCAAATTTTCGAATTTTTTTTTTATTATTTTAAAAAGTTCTCTGTATTTTTCTGCTTAAAATGACGTCTAAATCATGTTTCTATCTTAATTAGAACTAGAGATGTAATAATTTTTGTGGTGCGTTGTTTTGAAAATCTAACACTCTTGACAGTTGTTGTCATGGCAACAATATCTGTCTTTAAAACTTTAAATGCGTTTTTCTCCATGATACTTTTTTTCAAGATTTCCTGTATTCAAATTGGTATAAGTCGAAAACCGATAAAATTTAAGGGTTGAAATTTGGAATATATATATTTCAAACATTATACTTTAATTTTGATTCAGCAAATTTGAAACAAATATTTACTTTTAAAAATATGTCTTTTTGTAAAAAAAAATACCCTTAAATTTTCAAAAATTTTCATTCAAATTTTTTCTTTTTTATTAAATTAATATTTTTTAAATTGCTTAATCAAAATTAAAGTTTATAAATTTGTGAATAACTTACTGCAAGAATTTTGAAAATTGATCAAGAATATGTTGAGTTTTAGCAATTTAAAATGACCCCTCTTTTTTTCAATAAATTTTAATTTAAAATTTTTAAAATCTTTTGGAAAATTTTTGTGTTGTGATTTCGTTTATTAGTTAAATGAATAACCAGTACAAAAAAATTCAAAATTCTAAATTAGTTAATAAATTTTTTTTTAAATGTGTCCCGGACCCCCTTAATGAAGTTTTATGCAAATTAATGCCATCTGAATGGTATGAATAGTTTTTCCCTATTAACTGTCTTAACATAGGCATGAGAAATTTTATTTTTTTTACTTCTACAATCATCATTATTTTCCATATTACAATTAAAATATCAAATTATTACGAAAAGTTTTAAACATGTCAGAACGTCAAAGTAACAAGTAGTCAAAAAGAATTTGACAACATCTGACATTTAATGTAGTCTGGAAATAATTTCGAAAAAAAGAAAGAAATATTTACATTTCGAAACGGAACTTCGTGAGAAAAAAATACTTTCATTATATTAGCTTCTGAAAAAATATTGGGATGCGCAATTACTATTCTGTGGTCTAACAAACATTAAAAAATTAAGTATGGAAATCTAAAGTTTTATGGAACCTGTCTTTAGTGTTTTTAACGTAAGTAACAAATGTTCATTATTCTGTGATAAAGTAGCTATTTATTTTGTCTGGAAAAAATCCAGTTTTAAAATTGCAATGTTTAAAATTTTTATTGCTAGAATTTACGTATCAAACTAACAACTTAAGGCATTCTCATTAGAGACATTATCAGATTAATTGTTCAAATTATGTTATCCCAAATTCATCCTGTAGCTGATAAATCTATTAAAATTATTTATTTCAATTTCTTAGATTTTTGTGATACAGTTCCATCGTAGAAATTTTTTGAGATATAGTTTTTTATAAACTTTTATGCTTATGAAAGTTATACCTGTTATCTTTTGGAAATATTGTGTAAGTCATACTGTGTAAATGTAAAACGATACCTTTCGAACCGTAGAGTATTATTAGAACGAGAAAATACATAAATGATTTTTCACTTTTGAGCTTTCAAGTTATAAAACATTTTATTTTAAGTTATGAAACATTTCATAAAACATAACAGTAAGTTATGAAACATTGCATAAAACATAACAGTGTTAATGCAATTTCAACTATTATAAAAATCACTAGATTTACATATTTGATCCCCTTGTTTGGCTTTAATTTGACTATCATAATGATAACCGTGAATTTTAATATTTAAACTCAAAGTAGACATTATTTTTTAATGAAATAAGTAATTCACATTTTGACTTTTTCATTAAATATTTATTTATCGACTTCATACTACTTTCTGAAGTAACTCGGTATCGAAATTTATTATAAGTATTGTTATAAATGTCTATATATGTCTTTTAAGTAATAATTTGTTTCTAAAATACTTTTACCAATTCTTTAAGATTATAATGTTTTTTAAAATATGTATTATATGATAACCAATTTTATTTCGAGAGGCGAAGAGTTGATTTGAAAGGTTGATAACGAAATCAAGGACAGGTCCAACTATCTTTGACAACATCCGTATGATAAGGATTTAAGACTCAATGAATTGAGAGCAACAGATAAGACTTGAGTAAAATCAAAAATATATCTAAGAAAACTCATAGTCAGTTTAAAGAACCTCTGCAAAATTTCAAAACAATATTTAAGCTCAAAGCAATTTTCTTTCCAAAAATGTACGTTTACATATTTATATTTTGTGTTAAGTGCTTTGAAATCTATGCAATTCTTGCTGGGGTTGAGTAATGCTATTTAAATCATATTTAGAATGATTTATTGGTCTATCTTATTCGAATTCATTAAGAAAACATTTTATCATGAAATCTTACAGATTTATATTGAGGATACGTTAATTGTTTTAAGGTTTTATTAATGCTTTCGCATAAATAGTCTATAATTTATTTTACGTAAATAGGGAAATGGTTAAATATTTTACTATTCAAACAATTTGTAAACGAATGAAGAACATTTTCATAGCTAGTTAGCTCTATCCTATTTTCATCAAGCACATATTTATTTAAAAAATACTTGTTGAGTTTTCAAATTAAAATTTTGGAAAATTATATACATTGCTTAAAGATTGTAATGATATATTTTTTTTCTATTTACAATAATTTTGTCACTCAATTTGATGAATTATCTGCTTGAAATTGATCAATTTAATTTTGTTTTATAGTTGATTGGATCAAAAATGCAAAGCAATGTAGTCAGGGCTAATGACGACATGAATAAATGTAGCAATAAAGTTGAAATGAATTTATCTATGATGAATTACTGCTTTTTTAAATTCCCTATAAATTGATGAAATATGGTATTCACATTATAAGAATCCGAGTGTTGAAACTTCTTTTGAATATCTTAAACACGACTTCTGGATTTTGATTCATAACTAAAGAGTGCACAATTCTAGAAACGAAACAAAGTAACAAAGGATGATTTCAAATTTAACATTTATTTTTGGTATGGAAATACTGAAAAAAATTTAATTTGTTATAATTCATCTATAAATTCTGATTCCCTAGCCTATTTATTTTATAAATAATTTTATTTGAAAAAAAAATGAAGTTTGTCTTATACCCCCATAATTTACTATGACCATTTTACTATATGATCAATAAATTCAATTTAGGTATCAAAGATTGTAATGGATATCAACAAATCCTTATTTAAATAAAATATACAAATTGCTCAGTTCGGGTTTAATATGATGACAATAATGTTAAACTAAAATATTTTGTAGTTAAAAAGAAATGCGTGCTTCCGGTTTGCTGGTAGTTGAATTTACGTCGCACTGGAAGAATAGACCGGGATCCATATCTAAGGAAAAGATATAAAAATTTACATCAGGTTAACTTGTCTGAAATTTTTGAAAAATAATTTGTTCTTTGCTATTCTTTTATGCTGTAAATAATTAAAATTTGTAATCTTTAACCCGTATCTGTTACCTTTTTAGCTTTTCTGAAAAGTTTTATGTTTCAAAATATCAGGAACTCTTAAGTAAAATACAGTCATAGTTTTTTGGAAAAAATTTCAATCTATATATATAGTGAGGTTCACACTTTGCTTACATATCAGCTTTTGATAGAACATATACATATTATTAAAACACAACACCCTAAAAATGACAAAAATATCGATTTTTTTTTGCATTTTTTGATGGCCCATACAGTTGGTAAGCTTGCCTCAAAATTCTAGATCTGATATCCAATTAGTTTTAAAGATATTTGAAGTTTTCTGAGTGTTGTCAGTGTCAAAATTTGACAGTATAGAGGAGAGGGCGTGGTTAAATTCGTTTTTTAATGTAATTTTACATTCTTACAATTAATTAAAAATATTTTTGAAAAAAATCAATTCCTTTGGTGAAATGGCTATTATTTTCAACTTTCACTACTAAAATCGTATCTGTTAGTTTATGTTCTGCGTTCTCCTCCGAGTCTCATTACTAGTTAACCAATATTGATAAAAAGGTCTTTTTTAAAACAAATATTTGGTTACGATTGTTATATATAATCTATTATAATCAAAATTTGGTAAATATTTGGTATGAAAATATTTTGTGAGGATTAAGATAAATAATTTGTTGTTGCCGTAACAAATGTTTTTCATCATAGGTAAACATAATATTTTGAATTAAAAAATATATTCAATCACATTGAGTTAAATTAGTGTTTTAGTGCATACTAACTTTTGTTCCCAATTATCCAAGAAATATAAATCACTTGAAATAACTAAAAAATATTACAAATTGAATAATTTATAAAAATTTTAAAAACTTCAAAAATTTCAATTTTTTAAATTTTAAAATAATGGTCTTTGTTAAACTGACTTTTTTTTATTGCATTCAGTTTAATAATATAAGCTGAAAAAAATTCATTAATTATTTTTAATGTTACTGTCTGTAGAAAATTTTTTTGAAAAAGGTTACTGTGTAGCCTTAAATATAATCACATGCTATCTGTTATGATGAACAGCTATCACAAATCTTCAGCTTTATATCATAATTAAAAACACAAAGTCTCTCTTTCATATTTCTAATTTTAAAATTAGAACTACTAGAAAAACACTAATGTGTGTAAACAGGAATACATATATCATTGTTTTATTTATTAAAGGCTAAATTGGTATTGATGGGGTTGAAGAATTTAAAGCATATATACTTCTAATTTTTGTTAAAATTAATTTATTTTTCTTGTTATATTTCTCCATTATACGATCTTTCAAAATGTCAAAAGCATTATTCTGATTAATTATAATCAAATTGTAAAAAGTAACACAGTTCATAAGTAAAAGAAGATATTATTTTATTCTTTATAAACTTATTAATACTGTATATACTCCATACATTATCTTAAGATAACGAAGAAATGAACAATTCTAAACAATTATTAAAAACTAATGTCTAACTTAAAAACACTCGTCATTTCAAAAAACTATGTACAAATCGTCATAATTCAAAGTAAATAAAACGCATATCAAATTCTTTTAACTTACAAATATTCACAGAATATATATCTAAGTAAAGTGATATGTGGAAGGCTTTTTAAAAAAAATTAAGACATTGAATGATGCGAAAAATACTATATTGCATGCTTGAACATACATCATGAATCATGATCGTGTTAACTCATTGGTTTGATTGCTTTGTCACTTAAAAGTTTCAGTTTACTATGTAATAAATAAATTATATCAAATTATAGATAAAATATTAAAACTTGAAAAATTTATGGAAGAGTGAATTAGCTTTATAATATTACAAATATTACAAAATAAGTAGAATGTAAATATATTTAAAAGACGTAAAGAGCACAAAAAAGAAGAATATTAAAAGCATTTTCTTTCGAAAATGTAAAAAATGTCTGGAAAAATGGCACATTAACATGCAAGTTAAAATAAATTAACATGTTTTGAAATGCTCGATGAATGAAATATGTTCTCAACAATATAATGTTAATGTATAATAAATTTTATAATTTCACTTAATAAAGAAAACAATATTACATTCCTTTCTATACCATCATGAAAAGGCACATTATTTTTTAATATTATTTTTCTAATATAAGGTAGAGTTTCAATACAATTGTAAGTACATTTAAATACAGTTTGTTGTTCAATAGTTTTAATTTCATTGAACAGAACAGTTGATAATTTAAAATTCATGTAATCCAAACAAAATGTATTTATTTAATTTATACATGTTTAAAGAATTTATTTATACTAGAAAAGTTTAATTGCTCTGCTTTTTTAGTCAATTTTAACGCAAATAGTGTATAATTTTAAAGCAAAAATATTTTGTTAGAAAGATGATCTATTTACATCGAACGTTATCTCACAACTAAAATTTCATTTTTGAATAATATGGTACAAGTAGATAATACATATTTCATATTCTACAATTTTCTTATTGCTACTTTAAAAAATAATGCAGTTCTATAGTATGTTCAAAAAGCTATATACAAATAAAATAAAAGAAATATACAGTTGTTGAAACCAATAAATTAAAGATGCCACGAACCTTCAACAAATATTGTATAGTTCATTTCCATCAAATTAAAAAGTATATTTAGCAGAGAATCATGAATTCTAATAAACTAACTTCATTCTAATAAACTAACTTCATTTAACACCCATCATCATTTAGTATTTGAACGAAATATCTTAAAACTAAAAAGCAAAAATTACTGACAAAAAGAAACATTTTTAGTTATGAAATGAAAATTACATTAATGATTATGTACAGTAACAGAAAATATGAATTTAAGAATCCTCAGTTTTGATATGACTCTCCTATTCTAAAAAATGAACAATAATGAAATTCAGTTCAAAATTTAACACTTTTGCAAGAAATAGAGATTAAACTGAACTTATTAGTAAAAGTCTGAAAAATAACTTTTAGGTTAACAAACGTAGGTTTCTACAAAACTGAACATTCTTAGCAAATAAATAACATAAAATTTTGTAAAATACACTATCACCGTCCAATTCTCTCATAAGTTCCTTCATAAGGTCTACAGCAAAAAAATGGGAAAGCACATCTAAACTGTAAACCATAGCACTGTTTAGCTTCCTTCGAAGCAATTCTTAAAAGCGATATTAGAGCACATAAGTCTGCAAACATCATCATATAAAACACATATGACCACGATATTTCGGACACTAAGCCAGCAAGAAGTGGTCCAATCGCTGCTCCGATTGAACCCGTCCCATCAATAATGGCTGTAACGGTGGATAAAGCTTTCGAGTTGCTTTTTATGTTTTGGTGAGTGCCCAGTTCAGTAGAGACCGCTGTGGTAATGAGGGCGTACGGTCCATTCACTAGAGCACCACAAACCACTTGAAAAATAATGCTAGAACATTTGCTGATGCTACCGTAAGCTTCGAAAAGGAAAAGTGAAGGCACTGCGAGTCCTAAGAATCCAACACACGTCAAGGCACTTGCTCCGGTATGGTCAGATATGGTACCAGCTATAATACCTCCAAGAATTCCTCCCACATCGAAGGCTATCGACAGGTAGGCAGATGCTTGAGATCCTACTCCAGTAGCATGGTTAAGGTATCGAGGCAACCAAAAGAGAAAAGTGTAGCTCACTAACTTTGAAAAGAAAAGACACAAGGAGAATTCTATTACTCCTGGAATTTTGACGGCCTCCCAGAAAGTTATGGCTTTCTTCTTATGATGGTGGATGTGGTTTTCGGTGTCAGTGGGTTTTGCTGTCAAAGGAGCCCTTTCTCCTATATTACCCTTTTCAACGTCTATAATTAGATCATGCTTCGTATGAACTCCATTTCCGTTGGGAGTGAAAATGTCCGGCGATGGTTTCTTTGGCGTGGCGTGATGACTTGAGGTAGCCAAATTAACATCATCTGGGTGAGGAGCGAGGAATAGAAACAGTAGAAAGCCAACTAGGCCAACAATTGCACCTGGTATGATAAATGCTAAGCCCCAGTTATGTACAACAAAATGTCCAGCGACGTATGCCCCCAGTATGTTTCCTACATACATGTGGGCGTTCCACAGGCCGAATATGAGTCCTCGTCGAGCTTTGCCGAACCAATTTGCCACGCACGATACCACGCCGGGCCATCCGGTACATTGAACAGCACCTGCTATTAATTGCACAAGAACGAAGAAGGTGAAGTTGTGTATCTCTAAATAATAGGCAAGACCAAAAAGATATGTAAATAAACCGCTAAGAAGCATGCCAAGGGTCAGATAATAACGCAAATCTATGCGTTCTGCTGCCATTCCACTGATGAACATGCATATCGCATATGCAAATACGTAGACTGCGTCCAATACACCCAAAAGCCTGTTTGCATCTTTTTTATGAAACGGAACCCAGTCACACCAATTATCTTTAGTTACATTATTAATGATCATACCTGGAGGCGGAATCAACTTGCTACAGTCCTGGTTAAGTGAATTCTTGACTACTGCTAACGGTCTTCTCGACATGTGGAAAGCCGTATAAGCCAGAAATGTCAAAACCAACACGCTTGTCTGGTAAACAGCTCTTCTGTGCTTTCCAAGACTGAAGCATTTTTGCAGCAAAAGCACTCCAATCGGGGCTCCTCTGGAAACTACCATCGTTTACAGCCAAAGTTATTCTGTAAATGCAAAATTAAAGACTGGTCAGGGTAAACAGGAAAACAATTTGCTCAAGAAAAGATCGCAGTCAAAGGAATCCATTCCCTAAACAGAATGTAATTCACCGGGTTAGAACAGCTGTATTTATCGAACGTTTCTTATCAAAAAAATAGTCCAAACTCCAATCGGACTCTATTGTCTTATCTTGTGGGAAGGCGATGAAATCATTTGGGGGGATTTCTTTCACTAGAATCAAGACAGAAACAATCCGCAACTATTCATCGACTTAGAGGGAAGCGAATCAAGGATATGTTAGGGTGAACTTGGATCCCCCTACTAAATGTTTTAAGAAAATCTGCTTGCAGTCAATTTCAGATGCTAAATTGGTTTTAACAAATATTTTTTTAACTCGTGAGGTTGATTTCCATTGTATTTTGTGGATAATTTAAAGTATATTTTTCTCTAAAAAGAAACGATTTTGTTGAATTCAAGAAATTTTTACATATTTTCAAATAATACATTAACTTTTATTTTAAATCTTTAATTATTTTCAACATTTAACCATTTATTTTTAAGGTCAACGTTTCTATGTCAAAATTATAGATAACATTTAAAAAAAATATTTATTTTAAAAATAAAACAAATTTATCTTGCACTAGCAAAATACCAGACCCTACTCGGTTTGAATTGTTTTACTCTAGATTGAAGAGATGAACAAAATACATAAAAATGACTTATGATTTTCGTAGAGTAAAATAATATTTTAACACCTTTCGCCATCTTTATAATTTCTACAACTTACTTTGGACACAAATCCTACACATGCATATCCATTCATGTAATACATTTCACATACATCGCACTCTTGCTGTATGACAAAGCTACAAAATGACGAAAGGTGACACTAAGGATGCAACTAGAAAAGTCGATTTTGAGGGAGATTCGGAATTACCTTTCTTAAGAGTTCTTTTCATGTTCAACTCAATTAATAAAAACGGCAAGTGCTCTTGCACTTATAGGCAACAAAAAAAAAAAATTATTTGTGGCACTCTTACATCCGTCATGCGACATTGTAAAATTTCGCAACCTTATCCTGTCATTATCAAAGAATTTTTTAATGTTTGAAAAGTTCTAGTTCGGATTTTTTAAACATTATTATTCTTTCAATAGTGGCATATGTGCACTTAAAATTTGCTTTATTCTGACTTACCTGCCACTTTAAGTCGAATACTTTGTGGTGGTGTTGCGTGTGATGAAAAAGAAACACAATTTATTAAACTAATAAATATTTAAAACAGAAAATAAAAGAAAACAGCGAAATAAAACAAAATAAAATATGTCGTGAAAAAGTTGCTACAAAGATATTAATTTGTGATTCATTTTTACCTCATGATCTCGTAGTTGCCACAACTTACAACTAAAAAGTGCACAAAATTTAGAAATGCGAAATTAATTCAGAGCAAAAGAAACAGAAAATATTATTGCACATGATTTACCAACACGGGATTTCGTTTCATTCCCGTCCGTTGAAAAATATGTTCTGTCCCAAATATTCGGAAATCGTTTACATTGCGCAAAGAACAAAAATAAGACTCGAAATAAATGAAGTAACAGAGCTGAAATTCCATTAAAAAAAATATTTTTTTAAAAAGAATAAATACTTTTTTAGCAGTACTGGTAAAGCAATAAAAGTAATCGTAATGGAGTGTTTGTTTGTACATTCAATATTTTCGACCCATTTCAAGTTTTCTATCCGTTTTGGACCCTTCTGATGCCAAATCCGACTCTTTCGCGTTTGGTGTCTGTCTATCTGTATGTATGTGCCCTAAACACGTCCACACGGTTTAATATATTTTCATGGAAATTTGCATACAGTGAGTACTTAACTTCATTTAATGAGTGAAATTGGTTGCAAAAGTCTGTCTGTCCGTCTATCTGTTCTATGTTCGATTTTCTGTTTGTGTGTTCGTGCAGGCATCGCTTGAATTTTTTTCTAGATATTTGATTGTAATGTGTTAAATTTTATACATTATCTATTAGTTTAGTGAATGCAATATGAAGATAATTTCTTTAAAGATAAGAATGAATTTCTTTATTGTTATATTTAGATGAGTTTCATTCTAAAACACCTGAGTAAGTATACTTAAATTAACCATAATTTGGAAGTTTTGGAAAAATTGGAATGTATATTGCGATTACTTTGATTGTTTTAACACGTATTGCTTAAAAAGCAATTACTTGTTTTAATTATTTTTTTTATTGAATTTTAGCTCTGATACTTCATTTATTTCGAGTCTTATTTTTGTTATTTGCGCAATGTAAACGATTTCCGAATATTTGGGACAGGCGATATTTTTCAAAGAACGGGAATAAAACGGAAACTCGTGTTTCTTTCGCTCTGAATTAATTTCGCATTTCTAAATTTTTTCACTTTTTACAAATACGAATACAAATACAAATATTGACGACCAGCTACAGGCTCGAGCCCAACAAGGCTGGTCCTTTGTTTATGAATTCCCCAATTCACACTGACTATCCAATTGTATCTTAAATTCGTACACTCCCTTTGAATTAACTATATTTTCTGGCAACTTATTCCAACTGTCTATTACCCTATTAAAGTAGTAGTTTTTCCTTAAATCCCGATTAAAACGTGTCTTATTCAATTTATACCCATGGCCCTTTTTTCTGTTATCCCTATTGAAATTTAAGCCCTCTGTGTCCCCTTGTTTTACAAACTTGAAAAGCTGAATCAAATCCCCCCTCCTTCTTCTTCTTTCCAGTGTATACATGTTTAGCTTACTTAAACGTTCATTATAGTCGAAATTTGCTAGCCCCTTTATTATTTTTGTAGCTCTGTGCTGAACCCTTTCAATTGATTCTATGTCCTTTCTCATATATGGAGCCCAAAATTGTACAGCATATTCTAGATGTGATCTTACTAAACCCTTATATTCTTATCCCTTGAAGTTACAGTCTTTTTAATATACCCCAATATTTAGTTAAAACTTGTGGCAACTGCGAGATCAAGAGATAAAAAGGAATCACGAATTAATATTTTTAGAACAACTTTTTCCCGACATCTTTTATTTTGTTTTATTTCGCTGTTTTCTTTTATTTTCTGTTTTAAATATTTATTATTTTAATAAATTGTGTTTCTTTTTCATCACACGCAACACCACCTCAATCGATTTAAAGTAGCAGGTAAGTCAGAATAAAGCTACTTTAATTGTAATTATGCCATATTATTGAAAGAATAATGCCGTTATCGAAAGAATAATGCCGTTATTGAAAGAATAATAATGTTTACAAAAAACCGAACTAGAACTTTTCAAACATTTAAAATTATTTGTCATAATGACAGGAGAAGCTTGCGAAAATCCACAATTTCGTATGCCGGATGCAAGAGTGCTACACGTAAAAAAGTATTTTTTTTTGTTGACTATGACAATTGAGTGCGAGAGTACTCGCCGTTTTCACCTTTCGTCATTTTGTAGTTATGTCATACAGCAAGAGTACGATGTATGTGAAATGTATTACATGAATGGATATGCATGTGTAGGATTTGTGTTCAAAGTAAGTTGTAGAAATTATAAAGATGGCGAAAAGTGTTAAAATATTATTTTATTCTACTAAAAATTTAAGTCATCATATATTTTGATCATCTCTTCAATCTAGAGAAAACCAATTCAAACCAAGTAAGGTCGGGTATTTTGCTAGTCTATATAAATAAGAATGGAGTGTTTGTTTGTACATTGAATATTCAATATGCATTCCAATTTTTCTATAACTACCAAATTATGGTTGATTTAAGTATACTTACTCAGGTGTTTTAGCATGAAACTCAACTAGATATTACAATAAAGAAATGTTTAATATTGCATTCACTAATGTAATAGATAATGTATAATATAAAATACATTGTAATCAAATATCTGGAATAAAATTCATGCGATGCCTACACAAACACAGAAACACAAAATCGAACATGGAACAGAAATATGGACCGACAGACTTTCGCAACCAATTCCACTCACTAAATGAAGATAAGTACTCACTGTATGCAAATTTCCATGAAAATATATTAAACCGTGTGGGCGTGTATAGAGCACACACATACAGACAGACACCAAACGCGCAAGACCCGGATTTGGCATCAAATGGGTCCAAAACGGATAGAAAACTTGAAATGAGTCGAAAATATTCAATATACAAACAAACAATCCATTCTTATTTTCTAGAGGTTTCCATTTCAAGAATCGAATAGTCATAGAAAAATATTTTACAACTCCTTTTGCAAATCGATTCCGAAAACGTAAGCAATTATTTAAGCATTCATCAATAACTACAGGTTAATTATAATTTTGGAGAAATCAGATTTATTTAAAATGCTTTCGAATGTTTTGAAATCGCTCTACAAGATTAATAGCTCAATTAGAATGGAAAACAGAAGGTATTACTAAGCTCTCTAAATACTCTATTGAAATTAAATGCTTTGCTGTGAAGATAAGACCGCAATATATCCTGATGTAACGATTTTGGAGCCAATTGTAAGCCAGAAGAAAATGTGAATTTTGTATAATGACTGGATGATGGTTCAGGTTAGTGCTAAAATGAGTTCAGATCTCGAAAGACAACATCGTATACCAACATTTTTATGTGGATATTAGTATGGAAAATTGCATTAACTTCGTTTCTACGGCCCTAATATAGAATAAATTTTAACATATTCATCACTGTTAAGAAAACCATATAACTCTTAAACAATGGGACAATACATAGTCAGTACTATATCGCAAAGAATGAAATGCAAGAAAAACCTCAATCTATAATTTAGATAAACAATCTCAATAAACAATCAGCGCACTTGTCAATTTCCGATTCTGCTTTAAAACTTCTTTCACTACGAATTATGAATTTCGGTTTCCGTTTCTCAAGTGTGTTGGGATTTTTAGAAGTAGCCTTTTAGATCTGGTATTTCCATTTTAGTTTTATACAGATGAAAAAATTACCGATTAAATATAGATACCAAAAGTCTAATTACGTCTTTAAAAACACTCGGTTTAATTTCTTTACAATAGTTATAATAAATCGATTTTCATGCATTTCAAACTCATAATCAAAAATATACTGAAAGAGACAAGTTCTAACAAACGGTTCCAGTTGGAAGAGTGACAGATTAGCAACCGGAGGGTTGCGAGTTCGAAACTCAGTCCAACAGAAGACCGTCACATACACGTTAAATCTGTCTGGTGCACGTTACATTTATCAGGCCCTCAAATGTCCTCACGTTGGAGTGGTGTTGAAGTTTGGAGAGGTGGAATGCCAGCTCAGGTGTGACCTCATCATCTGACCGTGGTTCAAAATTACGAGGTGTTGTCCTCGGATCTGTCCCTTGAGGATTTGATCCCGGACCGTTGTCAATAGCCCGAGTGATGCTCCAATACGATATGACTCAAATAACTAATCATCGGGGGATTTTGATTTTTAACGAGACAAAAAAAATATAAGCTACGAAACACCACAAAAGAAACAATTACAAATACAAATACAAATAATGTGGACCAGCTACAGGCTCAAGCCCAACAAGGCTGGTCCTTTGTTCCCAATGAATCCCTTTGAATTCCCCAATTCCCACCAATCATCCCATTGTATCTTAAATTCGTATTCACTCCCTTTGAATGAACTATATTTTCTGGCAACGTGTTCCTACTATCTATTACCCTATTAAAGTAGTAGTTTTTCCTTAAATCCCGATTAAAATGTGTCTTATTCAATTTATACCCATGGCCCCTTGTTCTGTTATCCCTATTGAAATTTAAGCCCTCTGTGTCCCCTTGTTTTACTAACTTGAAAAGCTGAAACAAATCCCCCCTCCTTCTTCTTCTTTCCAGTGTATACATGTTTAGCTTACTTAAACGTTCATTGTAGTCGAGATTTGCTATCCCCTTTATTATTTTTGTAGCTCTGTGCTGAACCCTTTCAATTGAGGTAAACAAATTAACTTCTTTTTTTTAGAGGGGGGGGGGGGGGTAACGAAGCCAGGCTTGTTCAGTGTTCGAATACTAGGGTTAAACTGATGTATTTCTAATACTCATGAGTCTCCATAACTCCGATAGGTTTCGTTAGGAGGGATGTAAGGTATGAGGAGTGTTACACCAGTTTTATTCCTTATAATTGCTTCACTGTGCCAGTATTAAAATAAATTGATTTACAGAAATTTTGTATTTGACATATACAAATTAAAGAAGTGTTAAGTGACTCAAACTATGCTTCTATCACATAAAAAGTAAATATAAGTAACAATTTTTTTTTCATCGGATTAAGTTTTTCATTTTCATTGATGGTTGATATTTTGTACTAGACAAACATAACAAGGTTAAAACGCTTTCGAGAGATCGAGCCTAGACGATTCCTGTAAACACCAGATGCCATGCCTCCACATCCTGATCGTATGAGTGGTTCAACTCTTAAGGCGTGCCTAATCAATGTAAACAAACCGATCAGGTCTACTTTGGTCATTTATTTTTCACGTGTCCCTCAACACGTGAAGACTGCGTGAATTAGATGCCGATCAGACATTATCGCAAAACAAACTTCATCGTCATTGGCTGAACTCGGAGGCGACGCAATGGGAGGTAGACAAGAAATATCATTCAACCAAGTCGAGCTCTTGCATTTTCAGATAAGAATAAAAGCGCAATTTTCATTTCGTTCCCAGGCCCCATGTCCTACGGGTCGGCTACCATGAGGTTCCCATAGTAATTTTATAGTCGGGGCTCGGTCAGTAGATCCCACATCGTCTTATGATGTCTATGGGCATCACAATCCCGAGGTATCAAAGTGACCATTCCTTTCTTTCATTTTTAACCTCGCCTGTACTGTTTTTTCCTTTTTCTTCTTCCTTCATTCTACTGTCTGTCTTGTATTTGGCACAGATTGGCCAAATATAGTCCTTGCGCCATAATACCAGAAAAAACCCAACCAATCAGTCAATTGCGTTGGCAGAAATTTTATTTCGGAGACATACGCGAAATAAAAAATAAAGTTATTAATTATTATCAAAATTTAGATTGGATGCTATTTTAAAAAGGTCTTCTATAAAGTTTTTGGTCACCAATGAATGACTATAATGGTTGTTCCGCAGATGTATACAAAATGCATAAAATTTATTAACCTTAACCCTCCAAGTGGTTTCGAGTGGATATCTCGACCATAAAGATCTGACTGAATTTGCTAATGCCGAGATATCTCGTAATCAAGGTGATACCGATTTTTTTTATGATGATGAGGTCGAGATTTGGTCGATTTTTTACTGATGTCGAGTGTCGAATGCGTCAAGTGATTGCTGTTCATGGTGGCCATTTCGAATCCATCGCAATGTGATTTGTCGCCTGTTTACGAATGACAGTTTAAACACTTTTTAAAAGGACAAAATAATCAAGATTAAAGCGCCATCTATTATCGAAAATTGTAACTAATTTTGTAAATCGGTCTATTTCAAATTCCAGGCCTGCTCATAAAACGTACCATTTTTCATCTTTCTATATAACACTGTTTCGTAGTCATTTCATTTTAAAGTTAGGGAATCCTTTCTGAAACACCCTGTATACTATATGAAAGAATGTTATAATAATACAGGGATGAAGTATTTATTGTACGAGCAAACCCAAATAATCAAAGTTCGTATCGAATGAATTATACAACTCTACCCACAGTAATTGAAAAAAATACTTCTACTGTTACACTCCTAGACCATTTATGATACATCTAAGCTCTTATTTGTTGAAACTTACATTGATGTAATTTAAAAAAAAGTACTATCCACTGCTATTTCATGGGCTCACTTACCCCACATGATGAGACACAAAGGGATACCATGGACTGTTTTTTTTTCTTCAATGGAATAGTATTATGAGTACAGCAAGACCATATAATTTCATTCCCGCCTTTCTTTAGTCTACGCCATGGTTGGTCAACCTTTTACGTACCATGCGTCAATTTTTTTCACATCTGATTTCAGATGCGCCATACAACTCAAGCACCTTTCTACCTTCTTACGTTCATAGTCCTGGCATACCCTTAATAACTTTTTTATAAAAGTATGTTTATAGACATAATTAACATTTTTAAATGATTTAACTATTGTATGTAATACAATATCTATTATAACACCTAAGCATTGCTTACTATTAATGAGACTTATAAGCCTGTTTGGATTTCGCTAGTCTTTTATTGTTTGGTGTTAAATTTGTTACTGAGAGCAGCAGAGAATTCTTCAAGTAGGAATCAGTCATTTGCAACCTCGTTTTGCTTTTAGTAAATTTTATGGATGAAATTGCTTGTTCACATCTGTATATCGTTCCGAAATGGCATATAATTTTTTGCAAATTTTTTTAGTTCCAGAAATTTTTCACAGGGTAAAGAACGCCAGAAAGTAATCATGTCAGAAGCATTTTAATCTGCACAAAGCTCATCAAATTTCATTTCAATAGTGAATTTGTTTTTCAATCATTAAGTACCATTTGTATGTTACTAGGCATCGTCCTAACGTTTGATTCACTAAGTGAAAATGAGTTTATAAATGCGAGCATGCAGTTTTCTTCTTTAGCCATATCATGGAAACGACGTTCAAATGACCCTTGCAATAACTTGATTTTTTTTTTCAATATAGTATTTGGTCAAGTTGCTAATATTCGTAGCACATTCACTCTGCTCTTTCAAGTGCGGAAATCGACTCAAATCCAAATTTTTTAACTGAGAGATAAACAGAGTTTTTATTTCATTTTAAATTAATTGATGCTAGTTACTAAGCTTGGAAATAATTGTTTGCCTTGTAGTTTCGAATTTAGATAGTTGAGATGGTTAGTAATATAAACTAAAAATGCCAAATCAAATAGCCAGTTGTTTTCAAATAATATTAAATAATTGAACTATCTGATGAAAGACATCAGATAGTTCAATTTCCTCTTCTGAAAAATTATAAACAGGATTTTTCAATTTCCATAATCCACTAATAACCTGTCGTCTAGAAAGCCAACCACCTCATAATGAAGGAAAGGTTCACCATATTCAAAATCTAGCAATTCAGAACATTTTCTGAATTTCATCAGTTTAATATTCTTGCTCTATTTTTATTCACACATTTCACAACCGGTACACAAACCAACATAACATGTTGTATTTTTAAATTTTTTCCACACAGTGCTTCTTGGTGTATAATTTAGTACAGGACGATTTAAAAAGAATTTCCAAGCAAAGTTGTAGTGCAATTGAATTTACCTACCATTTACGGCGTACCGTCAGTACACATATTGATGAGTTTACTATAATCTAATTTAGAGATTTTCTAGTAACAATTTCTTTTTTTAAATATTTCTGATCCTCTTGTTTTACCATGCAATGACTTCAGATTTGCAAGGTCTGCAAAAACATTAAACTATCATTAATTCCTCTTATAAAAATGCTTATTTAGGCTACATCACATATCGTACTTCGGCAAAAAAAAATGTGTCACAAGTCAAAAAATAAAAATTTTGATGTTATATCATTGAAAAATCTGTGTGAGGTGCCCCAGCGTATTATATTACTTTTCTATAGAATATATTAGAATTTACCACCCTTAACACTTACCTAAAATTTAAAAGAAGCTTATACTATTTCAATATAAGTTTTATAGTATCCTTTAAGTTGATGTTTCTCAAATTCTGCAATTTTGAGTTGTGTCACTTTTTATGCCGAAGTGCGATATGTCCGTTGATTCTTCCAAAGCTCTAGAAAGGAATGAACAAGGTCTTCCAGTTGTAACTCTGACCCAAGAACAAGCTTCATTTTCCGATTTATGTTAGTCTGGTGTTATTATAGTGTCTATTAAGATCATGTCTTCTATTATGTGAAAGAATACTTTCTCAAACAATGCAAAACGGTTTTCCTGAAGGACTTGCTATAAATAACAACTCATTTCCCCTCTGTTAATTAATTTCAAGCTTTTTAACTTTCTGAACTTCTTTTGCTCATTTCCTGTTGCACAGTGATATTTAGCAGGGAGGTTAAAAAAAAACGTTAAAAAGTATAAAACTAAATGTTGAAAAAGAACAAATAGAACACAGTACAAAAAACGAATATCAATTGTAAACTGTCAAAAAATTGCAACGAACTCATGAGTAAGAAGGCTGAATGAATTGAAATAACAGCACTCTGGTGTTCATAATATGAAGATGGATTCAATTATGGCGCCTATTACAAAAGAATATGTAGGCGCAAGGATGCAATGCGCCACTTATAATCATCCAATGCGCCACGTTTGGAACATGCGCCACAGGTTGGCCACCCCTGGTCTACGCAAATTTCCTGCCGAAATTCGCATTGTTCTGGCAGTGAAAATAATCTTCTAGACTCCTTCAAGAAGTAGCTTCAAGTGGCAGGTAGCTTTTACCGTAATCACGAACACGTCCTATATTCACTGGAAGCACTAACCCCTCAAAAAAGTCGCCAATATCCATTGCGACGTTAGTTAAAATACCTACCATCGCGCAAACAAATGCATTTGTCTCGCCGCCTCACCCCATAAGACATCGATAGCCCGGTTGGACGAGTGACTCAAGACAGTCGGGTACAAAAGGGGCTGGTGTACGTTAAATCTTCCGTGGTCTCAAATGTCCTCACATTGGTATGGTGTGTAAGTTTGGAGAGTGGGTTGCCAGGTCAAGTGAAATGATTGAGAGATTTAAATATAAGATTAATATATATCCTTATTCAACCCGGTATTCGTGCACCCAGGAAATATGACCTTGAGCTTTCTAATCAGTTTTTTACTAGGTTTCTAATCAAATAACTAGGTTAAAATGTATGGAAGATTGAAATTTAGGATTGTATTTGAGCTATCAAGCTATTATCTCTCGATGCTCTCTTTCTTCTTCACTGTCGATATTTTTCTGTTCGCCTCTCTGATCTTTATCATATCAGTTCATTTAGACTCAATGAAGTGATCGTGAACGGGACATTTAACACCAACTATTCGCTGGGCATCTATGTGTGTGTAATCTGATTATACCAATCACTTGTCCCTTTGGGGGGTTTGTAGACTTATTATCTTATTATTTCGAGTGCAGAGAGAGAGAGAGAATTGGTTGAGATTCTAAGGAAAAAGTAAGACCAGTGTGAGACGCAGCTATAAATATTGAAGATCTCCTTTAATCCTCATCCTGCATAAGTTTTTTTTCACAATAACTCAAGAAAGCACAGACCAGTTGCATTGCATGCATCTTGGGCGAACCAGTAGGTTGATTGGTTTGGGGTCATATGTTACCAGTACCATATTTGGTTAAGCTGCTCCAAACACAGGACAGACACAGCGTCAAGTTATGGACAAACACACCCAAGAAAAGTTTAAAGGACTCAGAAGATAGAAATACACACAGGAAAGAAGGGAATATGATAGGAATCGAGCTTACACTGCCTAGAACTTGCAGGTTGCTTGCACAGTGGATGAAACCACTGGGTCACGGCGACTAGTGAACCAGTAGGATCTTCAACCGAAGCTGAGGTAATTTTTACTTGTGAATTCTTTCGACTGAAAATTTACCTTTGTTTAAATGGACGCTGAGCGAAGTATTCACCTAGTAGGTAGGTAGGTAGTTAATTAACGTCGCATTAGAACAACACAACAGGCTATTGGAAGCAATGCGGTATCAATCCCGAAGAGTAGCATCCGAGGACAACATAAACCATGGTCAGAAGACGAGAACAACACAGGATCTGGCACCCCACTCTTCAAACTTCCACAAACTTCCTCCAAATACACGCTATTTAGGCCACGACAGATTTAACGTGCATCAGCACCCACGCACACGACAGTCTTTGGGAGTCGGAAACAACATAAAACATCGACCATTAGCTCAAAAAATAATTACTTATAGTATTTTGTATACCATTCAACCACTTATTTCAAAAAGGAACAAAACGATTAATTTGCAGACAATAAAACTGCCGAGCGCGTTTTTTCATAATACTATCAAATCTTATTAAGACGAAATCGCTTAGTTCGATTTACTGATAGTACGTACTAAATTCCAATAATCATCAAAATTTATATTCAATTAATGTTAAGTTATTCGTTTAAGATGAATTCGGGGGGGAGGGGGGGGGTATACTACTGTAATACTCTAATTTACTTACTATACTAATACTACTGCTCCGGTTAAGATGAACAAAATTTTCTAAACTTGAGGGCAAACGGATTCTTTCGAAGCGTATTATCAGAAAAATTAAGTGACCCCGAAAAAATAATTACTTATAGTACTTTGTATACCATTTCAACCATTTATTCCATAAATGAACAAAACGATTAATTTGGAGACAATAAAACTGTCGCGCGCGTTTTTTCATAATACTATCAAATCTTATTAAGACGAAATCGCTTAGTTCGATTTACTGATAGTACGTACTAAATTCCAATAATCATCAAAATTTATATTCAATTAATGTTAAGTTATTCGTTTAAGATGAATTCGGGGGGGGAGGGGGGGGGGGTATACTACTGTAATACTCTAATTTACTTACTATACTAATACTACTGCTCCGGTTAAGATGAACAAAATTTTCTAAACTTGAGGGCAAACGGATTCTTTCGAAGCGTATTATCAGAAAAATTAAGTGACCCCGAAAAAATAATTACTTATAGTACTTTGTATACCATTTCAACCATTTATTCCATAAATGAACAAAACGATTAATTTGGAGACAATAAAACTGTCGCGCGCGTTTTTTCATAATACTATCAAATCTTATTAAGACGAAATCGCTTAGTTCGATTTACTGATAGTACGAACTAAATTCCAATAATCATCAAAATTTATATTAAATTAATGTTAAGTTATTCGTTTAAGAAGATTTCGGGTTATACTAATCTCCGGTTAAGATTAACAAATTTTCTAACTTCAGGGCAAACGGATTATTTCGAAGCGTATTATCAGAAACATTAATTGACCCCGAAAAAATAATTACTTATAGTATTTTGTATACCATTTCAACCATTTATTCCATAAATGAACAAAACGATTAATTTGGAGACAGTAAAATTGCCGCGCGCGTTTTTTCATAATACAATCAAATCTTATTAAGACGAAATCGCTTAGTTCGATTTACTGATAGTACAAACTAAATTCCAATAATCATCAAAACTCATATTCAAATAATATTAAGTTATTTGTTTAAGAAGAATTCGGGTTATACTAATCTCCGGTTAAGATTAACAAATTTTCTAAACTTCAGGGCAAACGGATTCTTTCGAATCGTATTATCAGAAACATTAAGTGACCCCGAAAAAAACATTTATTTGTGGAAGAGAGGGATGAAAAACTAAATGAATATTCAGATGAAGACGAAGGAATATCGCTGCAGTTGGCTTATAAATTGCTAACCACTTTTTGTTAGGCAGTGACAATTCATCTGCTGAATTAAATAGAGTTGTACGCATAAAATATTTTCTTAAAGAATGTCACGAGAAAATCCAAACGCCAAAAATCGATAACCAGAACTACTTCAAGACTAAAATTGCGCAATCTCAGATAGTATCTGTATAATCAAGAATAATCTGTGGCTCTATTGAATTATTGAAATGTCTTTTTCTGAATTCGGATAACCCGAATTACTGTTAAAACGAATTTTTTATGGTGCCGTGAAATTCGTTTTAACGAGGTTAGGCTGCAATTTCCTTTAGACAATTCTAAACCTTCTTTTATGATAACAATTCCCTTAACCACATTTATGCTACCTTCCAATAATGACAATGGATATGGAATATGAAAAGTCGATGAATACTACCATCAATCTTTTTGCGTGCGGTTTCCTCTGTAGGTCGCTAAACTTAAATTTTAGAGCAGAAAGTTCTTGAACGTTTAGTCATAAGTGTGAAAACAAATTCCAATCAGAATCACCCATCGGCTCAAAAAAATAGATATTTATAGTATTTTTGTAGTATTTCAACCATTTATATAAACCATAAATGATTCATTTGATTAAGATGGGTACAGTAAAACTGCACTCCAACGCTTTTTCCTATTAATCTACTTGAGACAATTCTAAACCTTATGACAATAAATCACTAAGCCACATTTATGCTACCTCCCATTGATAGCTATCGATCGGGAATACAAAAAGTCGTTGAATACTACACTTGAACCATCAATATTTTTGCATGCGGTTTTCTCTGTAGGTCGCTAAACTTAAATTTTAGAGCAGAAAGTTCTTGAACGTTTAGTCATACGTGTGAAAACAAATTCCAATCAGAATCACCCATTGACTCAAAAAAAAAAATATGTACAGTATTTTGTAGTATTTCAACCATTTATAAACCATAAACGATTCATTTGATTAAGTTGGGAACAATAAAACTGCACCCCCCCCCCAACGATTTTTCCTGTTAATCTACTTGAGACAATTCTAAACCTTATGACAATAAATCACTAAGCCACATTTATGCTACCTCCCATTGATAGCTATCGATCGGGAATACAAAAAGTCGTTGAATACTACACTTGAACCATCAATCTTTTTTACATGCGGTTATACACTGTTGGTAGCTAAACTTAATTTTTAGAGCAAAACGTTCTTTGGCTTTAAGTCACGGGTGTGTGGGAAAGAACTCGAATCCCGGTTTGGAAGGGGCAAGTGGAATTCTCATCATACAAGTGACAATGAGCTGTCTGTCTCAAAATCATTTTTCATAGCCTTCTTGCAGGAGGAGGAAAGAACGGAGTTCTCACACTAAATGGCTAAAAAATTGGTCTACCCTAAATCGCTACAGATAATTAATCAAACCTTCGGGAACAGATGTGAAGCACGAGGAGCAGTGTCAAATCGTTTTTTTTAAATCACTTCCCATTAAAGAGGGCAGCTTTCAGTTTGTATGGGGTGTTTAGATTACCGTCTGTACCAGAGTAGGAGCTATGATTAACGCTGTGCGGGACGGTGCGTGTATTATGTAGTTTCAGCACGATACTTCTCCTGGCTCTTGCCTTTTCATCTGTGCGGTATGTTTGCACTTGAGATGACAAACCGGGAAAATGAGATTTTGACGCTTTCTTTGCGAGTCGTCTCCTCCTTTAAGTTAAGAGGCATTATGCGCGTATCGATCACGTTGCGATTCCCTTTAATGTAATAAAGCAAGTGCAAGGGCACAATCGGAAATCTGATCGTTTTGGTTTCGGATTGGTTGGGTTTTGTGGTGGAGAGGCAATATTTACCCAAGCTCCTTGACCATTAAGTTGGTTAGTCATCGCTTTACGTTTTTAAGTCAGGAGGAACAACGCGCATATCAGATCACATTTCCATTAACTTTAATATAATGAAGTCAATTTAAGCGCAAGATCGAAAAGTTGATCGTTTTGGTTTGGAGTTGGTTGGGTTTTGCGGTGGGAGGGCCATACTTGCCCAAACTCTTCGGTCCTTAAGTCGTTTGGTCGTCGCTCTACGGTCGTTTTTAAGTCAGGAGAAACTACGCTCATATCGATCACATTTCTATTCCCTTAGATGTAATAAAGTAAATTTAAGCATACAACCGATAAATTGATGTTTTAAAATGGTTAAATGGGCAGATGAGTAGGTAGTTTAACATGCAACAACACGAGGGTCTTTGGTTGTACTGATTTTCGCCCCAAAAAGTTAGAGGAAAATTTGGTATATTTTATTGGAGCTTGTAAGCAGTAATAAAATTAGATTTTATTGGTTATAAAAAATTTTCAACACATATACTCTGTTTGGCAAATCCAGATTTCCTCCTTAATCTCATGAGCTTACCCTATCTCCAAAAAATAATTTGCTTCGGGGTCCATAAAATTCGTGTACCCAGGAATACCCCTTGGTTGGTTTGATTTATAAGCACTGCTGTCATCTTTTGTTACACGGGAAGGCTGAAGTAATTGTCATTACTATACCAACACTCCTCTCTGTGGTGGAATAGCACTCCCAGTTCGGAATTCTACAAACTAATCTACCCTATTCCTAACGTTTCTCATTCTAGTGCGTAAGTATCTTCAGAATAAAGATTTTAAATTTGCTGTTTGAAAAAAAGAGAAGGCTTTCTGGGCCCCTTAATGATTATATTATGTTTTCAGGGTGCACTAAATTGTGTTAACAGCGGAAAAGCAATTAATTCTGTCGATTATTAGCATAGGATATCGGTGGTGTTTTCATGTTTTGCTAAACGTAGCTAGTGCTTTAAAAAAATTGAACTATCGAAATATTCATTCCTTAGCTCAGTGAGTAAAAGCAGTTGCTCACAGAGCAACTGTTGCTGGTGCAGCATAAGCGTCCAGAGAAGAGCCATTACGCAAACTAAGGATCAGGGGTCATGTCCCCAGATCAAGTGGGTTATGCGTGTGATCTCAGACTGAAAACAGGATGCGCATACTGATCGTGAATAGCGGCTGGCTTTAAAAAAGAATCACGATGTTGTTTGGTGGTTTTTTGTTTTTCGTTACCCTCCTTGTTTTAAGTAACGCTTCTCAACGTCTTATTTATTGGGAAAGCCTCAAACTTAGTTTTTACTTCAATTTTATTGAAGATCTTTCTTTAATCGTGAGCTACAGTTTTATTGCAGTAATTTACTTGTTAAAATGCTAATGGAGAGGTTACATTTGTGAAGGTTAACTTGTCTGGTCTGGCTACTGAATCCGGCTATGAAGTTTCTGTTCTGGATTAGTTTCGAAGCAAAACAGATTATGTTTTCTGCTTTACTTTGAGTTTAGGGCGTGTAATCAGAAGTTTCGACGAAGGGCAAGTTAGAAAAAAGTCTACGCCATAATACACGGAACCGTGAATGTTAGTACTGGAACTATACTGCGTTTGTATCATTTTAGAGGATTGCCGAACAGTCACCATCAATAAGCTCCGAATGCTCTACTATTGAAGCTCTCACATAACGTTCTGCAACTTGTAATAGAAACGTATAATTTATTTATATGCTGTAAAGTATTACAACTACATTTTGATGAAGTGTATGCTAAAGAGAGTTGTTTAACTAAAGGAACTACAAAACTACAAAAAACGTGATTGCTTTCTTTGATAACTTTGCTTGAACATTAAGATAGATTGAAGAATTGATTTAGCTAGTTGTTTGCATTACCTACAGTGTTTCTCGCAATCATTCTCTTCAATTAGGGTGAAGTTACGCGTTATTTATAAGACCATTGTAATTAGGAGAATTAAAACTCAAAATCATATCAAAATAAATAACTGGTGTGTGACGTAATATTTTAATTTTGAATCATTTTTATCAACAACATTCAAATTTTCATATTGTAAATCATTTTATCGGAAAAGCAACACAACCAACCTACTTCACCCTATTGAATCTGTTATTTCATTATGTTTTTATTTCTCCAACCATCAATTAAACAAACAAAAAACATTATCCTTTAGACATTCCTGGTTACAGGCATTTGTTTCTGAAAACGAAAAAAAAGAGGTGATAAAAGAATAAAGAAACAGCCAATGACAGAATTCGGTTTAAGTATGATAGTACGAAATTCCTGCTTAAAACAATTCATACTAATCATTCTCTTAGCTTAGGGTGAGATTATGTGTTACTTATGATTTAATTTTGTTATAGGGTTATTAAAAACCAAAATACAAATAAAGCAAACAAGCACGATGTAATATTTTCATTCCATTTAGATGAATCATAAGAGCTTATTTTAATGTGCCACTATGGGTATACTCAGTAGAGCTTTTTACCCTTGGAAGGACTGGGTTCCTTCAAAGATACGATAGCAGATTTAACCTTTCTATAAATACTAGAAACTTAATGGTGAATTCGGTGAATAAAAAAACAAGTTTTAAAATTTAACATCGTTTATTTAAACGACTATCTAAACAAGTATAGCAAATATGATGACATCAAACTTAAATTTAAACATCCAAAAACAAAATCTGGACTGTGGCTTTAAAGAAACTACAACTTAACAGGGTTGATCTTGCATGTCAACCTCTGACGGGAAGCAATAAATGAAAAGAGTTCTAAAGACATAGTATTTATACTCTAGACCTGGACATCACGACATTTGTTGAGGCTAAAAGTTGTGTACGATTACGATACACACGCCGCCATATCCTAAATTGTGCACAAGAAAAAAATATGGAGTTTTTAAATTCAGATATAAATATTCAGAATATTTCAGAAAAGAGGGACTTAAAAAATGTGGATGCTTTGTAATTTAAAGATAAACGTATACGAAAATAAGTGCTTTTTTCAGAGCCTGCACACTGAATTTTAATCGTTAGAGTGGCCTCGTACCCTTAAATTAAAACTTTAGAGATCGTATGATCACTGAGAAATTAGTTTAATGAGAGATTTAAAATTAAAGGTATTTGATTGATTGACTATTATATCTGAGTTATTTGAAATTTAAGTTTAGTGTATATAATCGTATGCACTAAATATTATAAGTATTTATGTATCGAAATCGTCAATACAATATTAACAATACCAATATAAAACATTTTGTTATCTATTGGCATTCCTGGACGGATTTGAATTAAAAAAATATTAAGTGTTTTTAAAAATTATTCTGAAAAATAAATTTGATGTAATCTACGATGACGAATTTCTTAATCTTTTGAGATTAAGGTGAAAATTGATTATCAGTTCAAGTACTTAAGCAACGTGAGAAATATTAGCTAATCTGGTTTGGTAAGACAATTCCTACGTGCGTTAACCCATTATCGCTGTATCTTTATAGATCTCATTTAATGCGATACAACGATAGTATTATCACAGTGTAGAGAAAAAAAATTTTCGAGCACTTAATAATAATGATAATTTCAATACGAATATTTTTATCCCTTTCCAGCGAGTCTTAGAATTCACAGTCAAGGGTATTTGGCCAAAGTAAGGAATAAAAGCAAAGCGGTATTTTTTTAACTACGAGTTGGGAAATGTAAAAATGTAATTTTTATTGTAAGTTTGGTGTGGGTTTGCCGGAGTTGCACGGCCATGTAATAAGTAATTGGCATTTCTGCACATTCCTATATACAAGGTCTGATCTAAAAGTTTCCGATCCTATTTTTTATTATGTTAATTAGCTTTGCCGGAAGGATTGGCACATGTCCTCTGGTATTAGATAGTTAACACAATATCTAGGACCCTAAAAACATGCAAGATGTTTTTTAGATCGTACATCACTTCAGTCGCTCCTAGGAAGCCATTATAGCTGCACATATGAACGGGTTAAAGCTACAGTGGTGTAAGTCACTTCTTCATAAAAGAGACACACAGAAACCATACATAATATAATCAAATTTAACTAAATATGAGCAGTTAGACACAGAAACCAGATCTAGATAAGTCAATCTGTTAACTGAAAACGTGAAGTAAGTCAGATCTTTATTCAACGGCCAACTGACGGCAGTGGAAGTCCTGTCTTTTTTTTTCTCGATAAAGTGACTTACACCATTGTAACTTTAACCGTCATATGTGATTTTTTTCTAGATCGTCAAGCACTTCAGTCATTCCTAGGAAGGCATGCTCGAATGCACTGTTGACTCTGATTTCATGAAAATATCATGATTACAATTCAGTCCTAGGTAACCGGTCTTCAGTTTACCCTGAAACAAAGACACAATTATTTCATTGGAAATCAACAAGATCTTCACGGCCAAAGAATGCACGGAAGCATCATGAAAAACCTAGTTAGCAAATGTTTCTGGCAAAATACATCTACACACTTTACAAAAAAATCATCATAACTCCTTACGGCCCAAAAAACTATTGAGTCCAGAAGCTACGATGTGGGGAAATTATTCAGCTTCATTTAGACTTTTTGTAATGACTTTAAAAAGCAAATAACGACCAATGTAGCCTTTTTCCCCCCTTCCAATCCTTTTCTCTAATCAACTCTTGTAAGGTTCTGCCTACATCAGAAATATAAAAAGATAAATGAATCATTAATTTAACTCCAGTATAAAAATATTCCCCCAAACAGCTAATTAATCTTTCGATCATCTCGCTATTTGGATAATCGACGTAATGAAAGTAAGCTATCATTGATAAAATATAAGGATGGGATAGAGAGGTGAGGACGACAGTTTCATAGATAAGTGCTGGATAAGAAGCGAATTCTTATCTAGTGAATGGAAAACTGTCGAAATGGAAAGAAATAGAAGAATTCCGCAAACAGAACAAAATGTATTGATGCCTGACACGTGCTAAGATAATTGGTGACATTAGTCAAGCAGAATCGAATTCAAATTGAGATTTTATTTCAAAATCTTCTAACTAAACCGTGATTAAATATTCTAAAAGAGCTAAAATCGCTATGAAATATATCTAAGAACACTGATGTATAGATTATACATTTCTAAAATAACTTAAATATTCATTAAAAATTAATGTGTTTTAAAAGAAAATTATTAATATGAAAATCCTCTCATGTGTTTACAATAAATCTAGCAAAAGTTTTCATGGAAGCTTAGCCCATAACTAAAGGCCTCAGCATTAAGGGAGCGGTCCCAAAGGCATGGAACAGAGACTCCAGGACATGGGCCCATTTGGTCATCAACGTTACACTCTATGATCATTTTGTGCTACATGACTAAGAGTGCCGAATGTAAATTGTAATCTGTTTTCTGAGTTCAAAAAGTACCCATACGACAGACACACGATTCACAGTCAAGCAAAACTTGAGGAGTTTATTCAAACCTATGAGTACTAACTTAATTGGTATGCTAAAGCGTATCAAGACTTGTACAACAGCTTACCGACATATCAAGACTTTTACATCAGCCTACTGGTGTATTAAGACTTGTACATCATCTTACTGATGTAGCAAGACTGATATGGCATTTGTTGAAGTGTCAGCCAACATCAACTGGTATACTAATGTTGATGGAATGCCGTAACTCACGAAGAATAGGTTATAGGATCTGGAATTGCATTATATGAATCAGAGTAAAGATTTGACTGGTGGAAAATTGTCATATATTGATAAGGAGTTATATCGATTTTTTATTAGACACAAAAAGGATATTAAAACTTTTTAACATCAAACAGAGAAATAACTAAATTTTAACCACTCATAATCTTTATTAAATTAATTCAACGAATCCGCAGTACTCCAGGTAATTCCGATAGTATCATTACACGTATTTCTTTGTATAGATAAGCTAACTACCTTTTTTGTAAGCGTAGCAAGTAGGTAGAAATTTCGTGAATCATAAATTTCGTGAATCATAAATTTCTAACAATAATTATTTTCTATTGCTCAATTAAATAGGTAGTTAATCAACGTCGCACAGTAGCAATACAGCGGGCTGTTGGCAACAGTGCGGGACCAATCCCTAAAAGATCCAAGGACAACGTCTTGTAATTTTTAACCTCCAGTTAAATGGGGACAGCTTTACCTTGTAATAAAGCATTCAGTAATAAAGCACCTTGTAATAAATCGCCGGGCTTGCCACGCAGTGGCTAGTAATTTTTATTAAGCTTCGAATTGAAATAATAAAGTCAATTATTATACTGAAATAACGAAACATACCCTACATGGACAAAAATATTTGGACACTGCAGAAATTCGGATTAGTGTGGGGTTGATTTCCTGGTAAGGACTCGGCCCATTGCTTTATGGTACCTTGAACCTTCTGGATAATTCGGCCTTGCCTACACTATGGCGATGATGATTGTTTCTTCCAACAGGATCGAGCTCCATGTCATACAGAAAAACATGTGCTTGACTGGTTTCCTGAAAATAAGGTGAATTTGATTGGCTGGCCTGTTCAGATCCCTGATCTCAATCCGATCGAGTACTTGTGGAACAAACTAGAGCGACGAGTATGACACCGCCACGCACGCCCATCTACACAACTATCTCTTCTCACAGCCTTGCAAGAGGCATGGCGAGCTATTCCTGCCGACTTACAGAGAATTTGTAGAAAAGTATGCCTTGACATGTTGCAGCTGTAATACAAGAAAAATGAGGGTTTACCCATTATTAAATAGAATAATAAAGCACTTTTTTTTAAAACATGCAGTGCCCGAATACTTTCGTTCATATAGTGTATATTGGGGCACATAAAAAATACTAGATGACTCATCATTATATTAGTAATTAATATCAATGAAATCAGTAAAACTAATAATAATATTTAGTTTGGTGTTGTGCTATTAATTTGTCTTTACTGGGTTTAAATTTCGTCAGCAGTATCCTTCAATTTCAGCAGTCACCTGTTTGAGGTCGTTTTTTTTTAGTTAAAAAAATGAATGGCAATATATCACACCAGTAGTATGTCTGTGTGATCAAGTGGGTCAGTGCTTAAAAAAGTTTAGACGACAAATATTTTTAGCACTCTTGCTCCTCAACGCCCCCTATTTTCCTTTAGGTTCAGCGTTGCCCCAAGACTCCTTTAGCGCCCACTTTAGAAAACTATACTTTAAAAGATATATATTGGTGATATGCATGAATACATATTGGTGTTGTGCTATCAATCTGTCTTTACTGGGTTTTAATTTCGTCAGCAGTATCCTTCAATTTCAGCAGTCACCTGTTTGAGGTCGGTTCTTTTTTAGTTAAAAAAATGAATGGCAATATATCACACCAGTTGTATGTCTGTGTGATCAAGTGGGTCAGTGCTTAAAAAAGTTTAGACGACAAATATTTTTAGCACTCTTGCTCCTCAACGCCCCCTATTTTCCTTAAGTTCAGCGCTGCCCCAAGACTCCTTTAGCGCCCACTTTAGAAAACTATGCTTTAAAATATATACATTGGAGATATGTATGACTCAAATTGGTAAATTTTATTTGTTTGACTGAAAGAGATATCGTCCAAGATTTATTATTCTCTTGAAATTAATTAAATATTAGCTTAGATGTCGAGTGGAAAATTTCACATTTCCTCTCAAGAGGCAAGCAACTTTAATCCAACTGCTTAATCTCTGTATGTTTGAGACTTACATTTCTATTAATATATAGGCATGAAGCATAAGCTGGTGAATTGATTCGAATGTTTATTCAATTTAATTGAGATTGTTTGTAAGCATCATGTATCCGATTTTGAACAGGGTATTATTAGCTTAGATTAATTCGTGTTTATACAGTTACTTTATGAGTCTATTACTTCCATTAATACTGTACAAATTAGTAATGCTCGTATATAGTCCTTTTATGACTCTATCAACATATTTCCCTTTTTGATGTGCAACATTAAAATAGATTAAAATGAGTTAACCTAACAGGATTGAAAGTCAATTATTGAAATTGTTTGGTAACAAAATTATGTCATAATAATAAGTTAAAGTCTGAACGGAGGTACCAAGAAGAAATCGGAAATGATTATTCCATGCTTTGCCAAGATCTTAATCTGCTAAAAGATTTCTTAGTACATTGAAGAGCGGCCAACGATATTTTTAAACAAAGAAGTTTAAAATAAAAATATCTTTTTACACATCTGTCTCGTTCGATAACTGAATAAACATTTGGTTGCTTGAATTTCTCATTGTCATCAGGATTATGGTGCAGCTGTTTACGATATGCCATTGGCTTCCGTGCCAACAGAAAACGGTCAAAGATTAATTGAACCAAAAAATAGAAAAACAGCAGACATCTCGTTGACGACGAGATGATAAGCAGACGCGCTGTTCGAAACTCCTGATATTAAATGAAAACAGTCGTTAACATATCCTTACTTTTAAAATCTTACACTTGAGTCGTTAATATTTCTCTTCAGATACATTTATGGAGTGGTAATAAAATGTTAAACCGAGAGAGAGAATTTTTCGCTTGTAATATAACGTGTAATATAGCACAATAGCGTGGATTTGAACTCTTTCGCAAAGGACACAATGAACTATAGTCGAAGACCTTTGTATTTCTCTATCGGTTTCTGAAATTTGATGAAAAATTTGAGCATACTGAGAATGGCTTAAATCATTGATTGTCTAGAATAGTAGATGGTATTATGTGAAATGTAGTAATAAATCAATTTATCATTTACAATACAATATATCATTACTATATTCAGTTGTAAAAGCAATATTCCAGCACATGTAGTCTATGTTAACTATAGGACATTTTACAAATTGAACTTTTACATTCAGCTGTATTTTTACTATATTGCTAATTGATCGAATATCTGCAATAGCACTAGTAGAAAGGAAACAATCAGAAGAATATTTAGCAAATGAAAGACAAAAGTTATGGTATTAGCATTAAAGTAGCACTTTTACACTGTCTTTACTTGTATATTTTATACTAATTCGAATGAGTATCTCAATCTTACTTAATTATTACAATTGTTAAATTTATATTAGATATAGTATATGTATTATATAATTATGCATATATTTGTATATATACGTATTTGAGAATATTTTAAGTGTACATTTGTGTATATTTTATGATTACGTTTTACGAGTGTTTTGATGAGTATATACTGGTATATAATGGCAGATTTGACAACCTGTGAAAAAAATTAAATTTGTGAAAGACAATTACAAACGTTACGTCAAAATTGTACACTTCTGAATGGGTTAACATTGGCAGTTATTGAGCAGGTATATATACACAAAGAGAGAGAGACTTAGTATAAATTCTTCAAAATCCATATTTTATATTGCAACGCACAGAAACAGAATTCTCATTTCAACTTACTAATACTCGGAAAGCTTCTATGATTAAATGATTGTTTGAGTAAGACTTAACTGTTGGTGTCAAACCTGAAATATTGGAAATTGATATTAGAACACCTACGCCTTTCGCTCATATTACTTACTATACCACGGGCAACGTCGTGATGTAAGGTATTAATCTGGTGTAAAATTTTCCGCAGTTTTCAAATCCGTTGAAATTTTTAAACTATATTTGACGATTCCAATTATACGTAAAAGAACTTAACAATCCCAGTCAAAATGTTTTTATTTTGCTCTCATTCGTTGAAATGGAATAGGGCAGGAAATGGAATCTGTTTATTTTTGGAAAGAGAAAGTTCACGAGACGTCATAATCTCTTGCGAAAATATAAAAGATATATTCAATTTAAAAATTATTTATTTAAAGAAAATCATATTTTTAGGTAACGATCTAAAATAAAATTTTCCGCAGATTTCAAATCCGTTGAAATTTTTACTCTGTCTTTAACAATCTAGGAGATAGAAAAAAGAACTAAGTGACTCCAGTTAAAAGATTATTTGTTTTTAACGTCTAGCTGGAAAATCAATCCTCCGCGCAAAATCAAAACGGAAACGAAAGCAATAAATTTGGAATCTGTGATCTCTTCTATGCTGTTGCATTCAAAAATGATTAAATTTCATTAAATTCATTTTAAAATGTTCTAGATTAAATTTTAAAATTCGCCGCGACCCTAAAATTGCAAAACATTTGGACTACCTGTGTGCCAAATCCCATTACTGTAAGTGCCATAGATTCGTCAGGACTTTGCGTGCAAGAAACAAACAAGCAGACAGACAAATACTTCCTTTTATAATATTAAAGATAATTCTTACTTACAATTAGTGTTTCTTCATGTGATACGATTCTTTCATATTACTCACAATTGATATTCGCAATTAATGTTTCGACACATTGTAATTCTTAGTTCTTCCGTTTACTCATCCTGATGAGGGAAGCTTTTAAGTAAAAAGGGATATGCAATCCTGAGTGAGGAAAGATACTTCTTTCTAACTCGTAGGGGAGAATTGTATTTTCAAGCAACATGGGAGCTATGTGTGTCAATACTTCGAGTATTTTCCCTTTTTCGGACGCAAACATTTCTACTAAGATCTCGATCCCTCTCGGCCATCTAGGATCCAACATTCTTGACTTTACTTCCGTAAAGCAATAACAGTGTTGTCACGAAAGGACATTTCATTTGACTTCTAGATTCATCCTTAAACTTTTTACTTGACGTTGTTTGGTGTAGCTTGGCCAAATATGACCCTTGCGACATAAAACTTAACCAACTTACCAATCATCTTTGAGCTACCTCGGGAAAATATAAAGATTAAAATGTGCTGCATTGAAGAGATAAATTCGGAATTTTGTGAGGTTTAATTGGCCCTCCTATGGCAAAAGAAGTATCATAAAGTTATCATACCAAACCTAAATTTTATTGAAAAAAGGATTGATTATAATTCTTGTAAAATGAAACATGGATTTTTCAATTAACATTCATGTATACCAATTTAAAAAACAATACATTATATTTATGAATCTACAATTTTTGGCCTGTGGTCTACGAATGTGGTGCTTTGAAATATATTACAAAATAATGTTTTGTAAAGAAAATTGTTGCGATTCTTGATAGGTTAGCTTTAACTTGAATATCCAATAATTTACTTAAAAAACTAATAACCATCGTTACTACATTTTATTCAAGGAGAGATCACTTATGATTCAATGTAGCTTTTAAGTGAATGCGTCAGTTGTTCAAATTTCTTGAGGCCCTTTCTGGTTATAAACGATGTGTGAAGTATGGATTTATTTTGTGAAGTGATTTAAATTTGTCATCTTTTTAATGAATCATGAAATTTATCAAATAAGGTTTGTATCATGCAATGGACAGTCCCTATTGGGGACTTTGTGCTAATCTTTATCTACGCTAACATAACACATTGGCGATGGATTTAAAAGTGCATTGTTTTATTCTAGTTTAATCATGCATTTATAAGAAATCCTTTATAAATGGTTACATTGTTTTAATAGGGTTCCTTTTTCAGTTTACCCTTTTGCAAACGAAATGGTCAGAGGATTATAACGGCAGAATTCGTTGGGAAAAAACGCCTTCCAATAAATTTGCATAAAGAAAGTTTGGAGTGCCAAATATTAAATTAGTTTTTCGAATCTAATTCATGTCTTCCAACACACATTAGCTTCCTATTACCATGATAGTTTTCATCATGGTATTATTAAAGAATCCAAACACCGCAAAAATGTTAATTTTTGAAATAGTTCTTGTTTTCAATGAGAATTATGAAATTCAAATATGATTCCAAAGATTGTAAATAGTAATACAGTACAAAGTCCCAAATCCGGAATTGTCCAAAATTCGGACGTTTTGCTAACTGGCGTTTTTTATTGTTTTTCTCACTTTTTTACCTCTTTCCGACAATTTTTAAGGAACATGGAGTTAAACTTTGACCTAATTGATGAAACAACGCAACATAAGAGACATGTTCATAACAAATACCATACAGAAAAATTAGAAGACTTGCAAGTAAAATTTGTTGCATTGTATTAAAGGTTTTTTCTTTTTTTAAATTATTTTTATATATATATATATATATATATATATATATATATATATATATATATATATATATATATATATATATCTGCTATTTTACTATTGCAAACGCAAAATTCGCGTGGTGGGTGGATTAGATAAAGATTTTCTGGGAGAAAAAAACGCAAATAATCCGAAATTCGGAATAGCCGAGGTCCGGAGGATTCCGGATTTTGGTCTTTGAAACTATATTAAATTATATATTTTTTAATGGAAATTTAAAAAAAATTTTAGAAATATAATTGAAAAAAAATTTGATTTTTAAAAATAAAAAATAGGAAAACAATACTTATTACTAATTTTTAAACAAAATTTGATGTATGCTCCTCTAATCTACCACAAAACTGTTCCGCCTTATTTTTCAATGAATTGAAATAAGTTCTAACTCAACTTATTTTATATAGATGGCACCACCAATGCTGAATGTTTACGTATTTCAATCCCACTAGTCCAGGCATTATTAATAAGCATTTTTAAAACACATTGAAAGGCGGTTGCATTCTGGAATTGGCAAAAAAATAACACATGGTAAAATTTTCATGAGCTTTCATTTTTCAAACTTTCTTGACATTTTTTTTAAATATTTGCAGTAAGTGAACCATGGCTCAACTTTTTTCTGTCTGTTTTATTTTTATTTGATTGATCCCTTTGAACAATGCAACTCAAAGCAGTCTTTGAAAATACTAATTTTCTTTTGAATCTTACATGATCTTCAGACTGAAATTGTGCAAATGAAAAATAAAAGATTCAGAAAATTATGTGCAGATCAATGCGTCATTAAATTTATTAATAATTTGAAAAATTCTCATTTGTTTTTCAGTTCCAGTTTATCTTTAAGAACATTATCCAAGGAAAAGAGAATCGCACGTACAATAGGTTATTTAAACTAATAGAGAACAAAGCCCTCTTTCCTGTGACAAACAATGTGATTTTGCATATGTGAATTTCTTTTAAAACATTACTAGATTTAATTTAGGTGAAAATACTACGATATGAGGTAATAGATAAGCAAATAAGAGGAAATAATGTAATAAATTGGTTTAGAGAATTAGTACACCGACACTGGCAAATACTTTTATTTCATTCTCTCGGGCTGGCAGAAGTTTTTCTCAGTCTGTAATTTAGTATCCAAATAATTTTTTTGCATTAGAATAGCAGAAAAAAAAAGTATATTGCGATGCGACTAATTAATGTACTTTACATAGGTTTTCGGCAAAATGTTCTAATGAATACCATAATTAGAAAAATATTTTTATTTTTCTACGGACACACTCAGACAGCAAAGTTAAATCTTCAAGCCCCATTTCCCTCAATAGTTCCGAATTTCTATCTTCCATCAAATCGTTTCTGATAGGTAAAATATTATACTGGATGTCCGACAGTTCAATATTCTCCCGTGTGTCTGATTTTATCAAATAATAAATTTAAGACACTTTCACGGAAGTTCGTTCGTCATTGTTAGCGTTGAAACTTTCGTTGCCAAACAGGGTGAGCAGTCTAAAGCTTAAATAAAATTATATTTGAAGGAAGAGGGGAGATGTTTCCTGAGCAGAGAAAAATTCTTTTTTAGCCCATGGCGATTTCACCGTACTACGTCTATGTGATACCTGTTTTATATTTCTTTTCAAAAGCAGCGGGTAGCAGATCTCGATAAGCTGACGGCAAACAAAATGGCCAATATATAAAACAAATTGTACTGTGTAGTTCAATCTGAGTATGCAAAAGACAGCCCTGGTCTACAGATCAGTTTTTAAGCACATTTCGTGCTGATCTTTTCTTTCTAAGAACGGATTATGAGCGCACTGATATTTTATTGCCATAAGTAATCTATTACTTATAATAGTGTAGCAAATGTAACATGACCTTAGTATGAATGTGTAACAAAGTGGAATATGAAGGTGTAAGCAGGCGTAGTATGAGTGTGCAAATAAGTGTGGTATGAGAATGCAAGTAAGTGTTGTATGAGTGTGTAAGTGTAGTATGAGAGAGTAAGTGTAGTATGAGTGGTGTATGTGTAGTATGAATGTGTAAGTATGTATAGTATAAATATGTAAGTAAGTGTATCATATGAATAGTATCATCATATCACATTTTGTTTCATTTTTAAAATTGTTTTATTTGTTGTGAATTTACTATTACTTTCAATTTTGTAACTATATGCCTTTATTTTTGAATTTTAAATCATTGAAGTTTCTACAGTAAAAATTAATAATTTCATTGACTGCTTTGTTTTGCACTATGTCCATAACTTATATACGTGACTGTAAAGATTCCAAATAAGTAGAGCGAAAATCCCTTCTCTTGAACTTGAAAATTTATAAGATAGAATGTTGTTAAATTCACACTTTAAACCTTACGAATTCTTATTCTGTTCAAACAAGTTCTGCGCAAGGGAAAGTTATGAATTAACTTTTTGTACTTCTAGAGCAGTTGCTATGGATAGATTTTCAATGTAAGAGTTAACAATGTCCCTTAATGTCTCTCCCTTTCATCGAAATAAAGTTTTACTTAAAGACATCAAGAACACATTTTTCGAAATTCAGAGCTAAAATTAACGTTAGACCAGTTTCAACCTTAAAAGTTTTGAATTTTTCAAAAGAAAATTGCGGGGATTATATATATATATATATATATATATATAACCACAGTCTGATTTAGATGCAGAAATATAAAGAAACATATTTATGGCATGAGTACACTGAATAAATTTTAAATACGAATGGAGAACAAAAAACTGGGAACTTTTTCTATGAGATTGTGAAATTCCTAAGCGAACAGTTGAAAGTTTTGAAAATTACTCAGCGACAATTCAGTATTAGATTACACATTTGCTGCGCCAAAAGGAAATCCTGTAAACGTTTTCTAGGAAACGCTTTGCGTTAGCTGTAAAGATTAGGATACCGCTCCTCTTAATACTAGAGGTTGCATTGCTTATATCATACTGAATCCGACGAAAGCTATTGCCTACAAATTAGATATAGATTATTCTTACAAGCGAGAGATTCCGACTGGGAAGTATGAATATTACTATAAGAATATATATATATTGCCCAGCAGTTATTAAAATTCAGTGCGTTGGAACCAGAGCTCCGTTTGTGAATAATTCGACAAGCTTTGCAATTCATAGTTGATTGCATCGCTTTGTATACAGGTAACTTAAAGTGCCCCTAGAAATAAAAGGACAGGGGAGCTCTCTTCATTTGGTTTATGCAATCACTTGTCCGTCATTTATCATTTAACTTCATAAATAAGTTTCCTTAAGGACCAAAATCTGTCACTATATTCAGGACCATCCAAGGGCCTTATTAGTCTCTGGTACAGTAGTTTACTGAAGTCCCATTCGCAGGCATAAAAATGAAAACTTTTGCGGTTTGATAAATTTAATAAAATATTGTTTTTAAATGTTAGCATTGCGTTGTGAAGCGTACAGCAAACTCTGACTTTACGATTAAAAATTGTAATATTTCAACGTATTTTATAAGTAATTGATAAATTATATATAATGAAAAAGTATTTTAAAAATTAATGAGCACGCATACTGTCACAACTTAATTGTTGAGAAATGTTTTATTAATCTTAGGTACTTCACTCTGTAATTGAAACCAATGCGAGGGACTAATGTCATAGTGACTCGCTTTCTCATTGGGCACACGCGGTTGACTCAATGTCATCTTTTATTGGGTGAGAGTTCACCTTGTCATGCATGCTCATCAGATTTTACTGTTGAGCATTTTTAATTTAGTGCCTTGCATGATCGTATGAATTTTTTTAAAAGATCAATTTTAGTTTTGCAAGACCTTATTGGAGAAAACCCCCATCCAAATATTTTTCCTTTTTGAAGCATCATTGGACTTTTTAAATATCATATAGTGCTTTTATTCATCAAGATATTTGTATCATCCATTAATTCGATACTTTTTTTTGTATTATACGTCATGTTGTTCAGCATGCTCTTAATCGTAGCATTCCATCATACTGTTTCGTTAACAATTTCTAATTTGATTTTTTTCACTGACTGTTTTTTGAATTTATATATTGTCCATTATCTGATTAAAAAAATCATAAGTAAATTTTGTGTTATAAGTCACTCGCAAGAAGTTTACATATCTACCGTTTATAAAGATGTTTTTATATCTTCATTGATTTGATTTCTTTTTATCTTATGTTTGGCACATCTTGTCTGCTTTTTACCTTGCGCCATAAACCCTAATTACCTACTTATGATAGAAGAACTTAAAAAATTAATTGGTCAGTGATTTCCAAACTTTATGTGCATCTTCGTCACACTCTTTTCTTCACAAGAAGAATTATAGCACCCGCCTTATTTTCAAAAGTCCAATAGCAAAAACGTTTCTCATCATTTTTAAAATGAAATACTTGAAAGTAATCTTGTTCATATACATAAAGTATGTCCCTTACTAATTAACCCTTAAATTAAGATGACAATAGAGCGACCAAACAATCCAAGCCTTACATATAAATACACACCTAAAATATACATTGATTGCAGTATAATAGTACTATAGGTATGAAGGCTGTAGATACTCATACTCTATGTAATTGCATGGGCTAGTTCAAGAACTAATACCGTAGGTAAAAACAATGACTAATAAAATAGTATCAAACATTAAATGTACATGATAGTCGATTAGTCTGTCAGAATAATGCTTATTAGCATTCAATAAGGATGTCTTACAACTTGATCAGCAGCCTCTTACAATCGCTTGATCAGATCCTTATTTTGAAGGTAGGTAGTTATTTAATTAACGTCGCACTGGAGAAACACAATGGGCTATTGCGAGGGCCCGGTATAAAACCCTGAAGGAAAAGTTCCGTGACAACACCACGTAATTTGAACTGCGGTCAGAAGACGAGTCCCCACTAGATTATATTCGAAGAGTGAAATCTTTGGTATGAGAAACGGTTGTAATATGCTGAGATTTTCCTATTTTTCTTTGGATATATATTCTACGAAATTAGGGATTCCTTGAAATTTGAATTAAAGATATAGAAAGATGTAGAAAGAAGACTATTATACAACGTGAACTATAGTATAATGCAGACAAGTGCAAAGAAGGTAATAAAACAGGTACTATTGCTCTAATAGGTCTCTCGATCTACTGTATCGGGAAATTTCAGTCTCCCTGAATTGCTTTGCTGTCCTTAGGGTAATGCGTGCCGAAAGCTGTATAGATCATTTTGCTGTCAGACATTGCCGAAGGTGCACCGCGTGTATGATGGTCTACTAGGCATCTCTGAGATTAGGAGTGTATTTATAAATCGTTTAAGTAGGCTGCAGCATAGAGTGGCAAATGCTGAGATTGTTTATGCAACAAAAACTGGATACTTTAACCCTCCCAGTGTTTTGACGAGATACTGTCAATTTTGCTAAGGATGAGGTACTGCTGTGATAAAAAAGTAAACGGCATGCTTCCTTTAAAATAAATATATAGTAGATATCGTCTGCAAACTTTTATCAAATATTTTTACGACTTATATAAACATGTGGCAACAATCAGGGATTTGTTTAATTTTATCGTCTGAAAATAAATTTGTTTTTAATAAGAGAAGAATTTTTACTTCGTTTATTTTCCAAAATGTCGAATGTAATTGATCAAAGAACATGCATTGTTTCCGCAATGGAGTTTCTGCTACAAACAACATTCGAAATGTGTCAAAAAGATATTCACGGTCCCATTATTACTCGTGATTTTTTGACAAAGCATTCAACAAATATGGTTCTACAAGCTCCGTATTCACCTGATATGGCACCGTGTGAGTTTTTCTTATTACCACGGGTGGAACTCCCTCCTCGTGATCACCGTTTTGAGTCCATTGATGAAATAAAAGAAAACTCGATACCAGTGGCACTATAGGAAATGATGGTGCTTCACAACATATCAAAGAGAAGTTTAATTTTCTCAATAATACAAATGGAGTAGACTATTTCGGAGTTAACCTGAACTGGCATTTCTTCTCCACATCAAATGGAAAAGGCGCACTTGATGGTGTAGGGGGCCAAGTGAAATTTCAAGTGTGGCAAAAAATTAAATCAAGACAATTAGCAATTCTGAATGAAGAAAATTTTGTTACTGTGCTCAGGGAAAACATTCAGAAAACAAATATAATCTTTGTATGTAAGGAAAAAATGTAAAGCAACATTAGCAACTTGAACAAGCGATTTAAAAAGGCATACGAACAGTTCCAAAGACTCACTAAATCCTCATTGTAATGGCTTATTCTAAAAATACTGTGACTATTTCAGAAATTTCTAGAAAATCTGGAACACGTTTTAACTTTACAGATCAAAAACATTTTTCTCATTAATTAAGAAAAATGCAACAGACCAATATAAATCTGCATCCAGTAATGACAGTATAACATTCGGCCCATGGGTCATTATTAAACTGTTTACAGAAAAGGGGAACAAAAGACTGTTGGACAAGTTGCTCACTCGTTTCAACAACGTCATATCTCAAAAATTGGCGATATTTAGTTATGCCTGTTTCCAGAATGCCCTGAAAGAGTAGTATATACCTGCGAGATCGTCATATCTCACCCCTCAATATTTTGAAGTTAGAGAGCAGAAGTAATATTTATTTTTAATAGATTTCACAATCTACTTTTAAACTTTAAAATCACTCTCCTGAAAAATCACGATTTTGAGATATACGTTGTTGTAAGGAGTGAGAGAAGTGATATCAGTCCATAGTCCAATCAGTGTTAAGTTTAAAAAAAAAAAGGACTTGGGCAAAATATTTTTTGGCAGGAAAATAATGACACTTCTGTTGTGAATATAGAAGATATTGTGATATATAAATATAAAGATAATATAGAAGATATAATTGATGAACCCACAATCGATAATCGATTTAGATTGACAGTTGATATATATTATTTAATCTGTAAATTTTTATCTTAAAAAAGTTTTGTCGTTGCTGTGTAGTACCACGAAATTTTCATCAGATTATGATGTTTTTATTCTGGAAATGTTTGTTATTATTTTTTTTTATGGTAACAATTTATTTTAACATATTTTGTACGATAAATAATCATAAAGCATTGTAAATATTGAAGAAGATGATACGTCCGTTACAGTACATGATGCGTCCGTTACAATTTCAAATCTTTATTAAAAATTAAAATTGTTCGCAAATTAGATAATTTATGTATTTGTAATATCTTTGAATCTTCCTCATTCATAGAAAACAAATTTTCATTATTGTCCTTTGTAAACATCAGACGAATTGTCATTTCTGTTCAGAGTGACACAATTTTTCCCCTAAAGGGATACATCCGTTACTCCTCCAAAGTATGTATTACTTCTATTTCTATTTTTAAAATAAAAACGTTTATTAGTTATACTTTTAGAGATAGTTATCGTCCATATAAATACCAAAAAAAAAAATTCACATATCTGAATTATATAATTGTGAGAAATACTTTTATCGTCTAATGATTCGTCCGTTACATATGGAATTGCCCACTTGTTTTGGGATAGATCTAGATTCCAAACTTTTATGTAAACAAATTATAGTAGTTGAGTAAAACATCCAATGAAACGTTTCCTAAATATATTTTAATCAATAAACGCAAAAATTTAAATTTCATCACGTGTCTTTTGTAATAATTAGACTTCGAACACATTAAAACAATGATAAATACAAAAGTGCGAAAATTACATTCGAGACCAGTATAAAAAGACAGAAAACCTGCATTTAAACCCTTCTAAAAGCATAAGTTTTCACAAAACATTTCAGAGACATTCTTATATTGATATGAAATTTCCAGTGTCTATTTTATATACTGATAACAATTTGGCCGAAATTTGTAACATGATTTTTAAGAATTTGATTAAAACCACTAATTTTCATCCTTTATAAGAGATTGAAAGTGCATGAACACTAAAATGGACCTAAACATATGAAAACTGCAATTTATAGCAAATGAAATACCTACGATATTTTCCGTTTTACTTATCTTCGAATACCTTCTAGTCTTCTTGATAACTTTTTCTACTTTCAAACATCCTCCAAAATATTAACTGCATAAACAAGACATTGGAAGATGCAAGATCCAAATACTCCGGATTTAAAAGCTGGTTCTCCCGCTCACTACACGCTTCGAACAAATTATGTTATTGGTGTTGGATAATGAATGCCTCTGAAAGACTCCCAATTAATTGCGAAAGCATCACATATTGACCGCCACCATGGTGACAAGCTGCACCTCATGTGTCCAAGGGGAAAATTATCGGGCGATGCCGAATGGGTCATTTGTGAAAGGCACCGCACAATGATTCCCGAGACCAGCCCGAAAGTGTTTGCACGCTGGAAGTTAGCGACCGTTCTGTTTGGCAGATTATTCGGGAAACGATCAATTTATCATCGGCCCATGTCCGCGTCGATTCATTAAAGAGATGACCCCGCAGACATATAACTAGGGCGTTACGACGCGTCGTAAAAATGAGTATTAAATTGAAAAGAATCAAAGGCGTTAGCTAATTAACAAATTACCCGGACGAAATTAGTCTTCGTTAAGAATTTTATAGCCCGCCGCTTGGGGAAATAACTGCTCAATTTTGCTTTAGGTGTTCAAATTAGGTGACAAAAGTTGCAACTACGATTTTAAAAATCACTGCTCCTGCCTTAAAGCAGAGTTTAATGACTGTAAAGCAGCCGGCTTCGTGTCGTTAGGAGGCCTAAAAGACGTTAAAACTGAAGCGATATGCTCTCGATCCATATTCAGATGAAACCGGCCATCTACACGTTTCTTTGCCGCTGTAAAACTCCCCCATAATATGCAAAGCAAAGAAATTCTCCTAAAGTTTTAACAAATAGCCTCCTCCAAGCCACTACTTGAGCGGCATTTGTAAGCTTATGAGGCTGCAACGACATCTAAAGGATGCGTTTTCTTTTACGCCTTTCGAAATGGTCAGCTTCGATGAGTTTGGCATCTCTTCCCGGGACCTGGCAATCTGCTCTGGCCATCAAAGGCAAACTCATTGGCTTTAAGGTTACGTAGCCTGTTACAAGCGATGCGTGCCAATCGTTGGGCACTGCAGTTTATGCTACCGCGACTGTTAAAACTGTTGTTACTTCGGAATTGGGAGCGGATTTTATGTCGGACACCGCGAGTAAGAAACGATGAAACTTCGCAATAGTCTTAACTGCGTGTTGTCAAAGAGACAAAGGAATCTTCTTTTCTTAGGCGAGCGTTACTTCGATGTAAAGTTTTGAAGCAATTTAGGTGGTGGGTTTTCGATACTAAAAGCAGTCGAGACAGTAAAATTCTCGTTTAGCTGTTTTTGATTTAAAATTATTTTAATTCATCAGGAATTGGCAATTGCATTGGCATTTTTAATTAACTTCGCAGTGGTGTAACACAACGGGCAATTTTAATTCATTCCGCTTCTGTACTCTTAGGAGTAATGCTCTCTAAAACTAGTCTAAGAGTGGTTTATTTTAAGTTTGCTAGATTTACTTGAATGAATCTCTCTCTCTCTCTCTCTCTCTCTCTCTGATGATCCAGTCGCGTCAATTTTTAATCGACAATAAAATATAACTTAATAAAAACTACAGATTCACATTTTGATTTGAAAATAATCTTGCATTTAAAATGGTAGATCTAAATGTGTGGCCAATGTGATTAAAAAAAGACCTCTCTATACAGTTAGAGGGTTGAATTTTTGAACAGAAATGAATGTAAGCTATCAGTTTGCAAATGAGCATAGATATCACAGCCATGTAGTGTGAGTAAAGTAGAAAATGTTGACTAAGTATTTTGTGGTAAAACGTGTTTACTGTAGGTATTCTGGAAGATCACTTGCCTACAATTTAAAATGAGTCTCTGTGCCATCTCCCGAGAGAGATAGTATTGGATAACCGGAAGTAAACCCCTCGTTTTCCGGTGTTTTCCCTTTTTGCTGTGAAAATCCCTCTCATTAAGTGTCATGTCACATTTATTGAAATAATTTATCTTTAATTTCTAAGTTTATTCCAAGTTTGACCTCAAAAATGGCCAAATAGGACCCTGATCCACAAAACCCAATCCAACCATTCAACCAGCTTCAAAGACAATCTGCAATTCTTATCCCCTGACAATCGCAATGCTCTTTTTCAATCAGTAGCTTATCATTAGTAACCCCCCGTGTGGTTTGTTTAGACGAGGTATCTGACCACCCGCAAAACTATGCAGAGATTTGGACGTGATATATCTCGTCATAAAAAGAAATCACTATCACTAGAATAATGCTGCCCAGACATCATCATCACCAACAATGATCTTGATGACGAAATGTCTCGTCATTTGCAAGATTGGTCAGAACTTGATGGACGAGATATCTCGTCGAAACCGCTCGAAGGGTTAAAATCGCTCACGCTAATATCTGGGCTCACTCCGTCAATTAAAATCTTCCTATTGATTCCAAACTTCAAACACAATCTATAAATCTGGATAGAACCAAGAACAGTCATCGAAGATCAAGTTCTTTTTAATCAGCGGGGGCATTTGCATGTCGATTACCCCTCCGATGTTTTCTCGCCCATGTTGCTACTTAGGGATGCGACATCGATGTCGATGTTTTCAAAACATCGATGTTTTTTAAAAAACATCGATGTATTTAACATCGATGTATTGGGGTCGATATTTTTGTAACATCGATGTTTTTACGCTGTCGATGTTTTATTTTTAAATGAAAAAAGTACCGTTATAAAAATTTTAAAAATAACCAAGTAGCATAATTTTAATAATCAGCAAATTGAACATACTTTTAGATCAAAGTGACCAAGGATGAAGGGTCTGAAACGTAGGGATGCGACATCGTTGTCGATGTTTTCTAAACATTGATGTTTTAGAAAAAAACATCGATGTATTGGAGCCGATGTCGCATCACTAGTTGCTAAAACAGTTATAAGAAATGTTGAAACAAGTTTAAGTACACTGAATTTTAAAAACATCGATGCTTTGGGGTCGATGTATTATCAACATCTATGTTTTGTTGTCGATGTAGCATCACACGTTGCTAAACCAGTTTTAAGAAATGGGGGGAAAAAGTTTAAATACACTGAATTTTAAAAACATCGATGTTTAAAAACATCGATGTTTTTGGGTCGATGTATTATCAACATCGATGTTTTAATTTTGAACATCGATGTTTTGCTATCGATGTCACATCCCTAGTTGCTACTCCGCCTTATCATCCAGATGCCTCTTTAGCCGCAATGGGTGTAAAAGGACGGTACTGGCAATAGCCCCATTCTTCGTGTCTTCTTGTCTTTAAGCATCTCTATAGAGAGCGAGGATCAACGATAGCGAAGGAGAAATGAACAGTTAAATCAGATGTGAAGTCGCCGTATATCACACGAGTCAGCATCTTAATCATGTTGTTATCGGCGCAAGGTCTCCAGTACGCTCCTTTGCTCCAACCAATCCAAAAGGCTCCATCTCCAGCTTGGATCTGAGGTGGGGGAGCTGGAGCTCTGGTTTCGCAGCCGACACATATCAAGATGGATGGGTCTACTTATTGAGGTATTATTTTTTATCCTGTAGCCATGGAGATGTAAGCTCGTTTTCTAAGAGAGCGTTCTCGACTTACTCTGCCACACTTGCTTATTTGGCTGCCCACTAACTTGTACGCTCTTCGAGACAGTCTTCCGCCCCCAAACAGAGGAGGAACTTTTTTATTGTAATTTTTCTCGGTGCCGTTTGTTTGTTTCCCCGAAACAAATCTCGAGCGTTATTTTTTTAAGACCAGATAAATCAAATTTGGGAGAGTTTTTTTTCCCGTTGTTTTGATTTTTCACTCCCCTGTCCATTGAAACGCGTAAAAAATTGCTTGTTTCATCCGATGTCGTGGGACTGTGATGTGATAAAATGTTTTATCTCTGTTAGGATGGTACGGGGAATTGCAGTGAAGAAAAATCGGGAAGGGGTGTGATATTTCAGTATCCTCTCCTTGTGTCGATGATTTTAGGTTTATGGAACCTTTCGGATTCATATTTGGAATTAGGATTCTAGAGGGATGTCTTGTTTTTAAATCTTTCCAGGGGTTGCGTTTTTCATACAGTATCTTTATTTCTTTGAGCCAAAACTGTCTGCTGTGTATGTGCCAGTGATGTAATTACGTACTTTAGAGTACTTTATGTACTTGGAGACTGTAGCTGAATCTATTAAAGAACGGATTCAATAATGTTTTGTCTGAGAATACAATGAGTGTGGACTCTTTCTGCGGATGATGTAATGTGTGTGAAAAGTCTTCCTATGGATAATGTAATTTGAATGCAACGTGTATTGTGTATAGACTCTTACTAAGAAAATACAGTTTCTATGGACTCTTTCTATAGAGAATATAATGTGTATGCATTGTTTCTATGGAGAAAGTAATTTGAACATAATATGTATGGACTTTTTCTATGAAAAATGTAACTATATGACTCTTTATAGAGAATTTGAATGTGATGTGTGTATGGGCTCTTTCTATAAAGAATGTAATTTGAATGTAATACGTAGGGACTCTGTCTAGGAAAATATCAGTGCCGAAGAGATATATTTATCTTCGTGAAGGCAATTAATATCGCCAGATGGCTCAGTAAGACTGAAAAAATCATTTCTACATTACATAAAATGCTGCAGAAAACTCACCTTAAGCCAAATTAGCGAAATCTGTTCAAATAGCTCATTACACAACCTTTTAATATTTGGGAGCGTCCAGTTTTATGAAATCTGAATGCAGTTTGTACAATCTGTTCAAAGGCATTTTATCTGTGTGGCTTACACATATACTTAACTAAATTATTTTATCCAGTGCTAGCTCATGGATTGTATGATACTCCAAACATTAATCGGTGAGAGCTTCTCTGAGTCACCATGATAGGTGACTCAGACTTTCAGCCGAGATAGACGTGTGATATAGGACGTGAGACGATTGGTTTCAGAGACGTGATGCAGCCACATCGCCCACACCGTGAACTGTAGAGTTACATGCCTTCCTGTAGGAGTTTGGGAAAGCATTTACGTGTCTCTTGAAAAACCAAAGAAATTTCACAGACCAACTCGACTTCGGCTCATAAGAAATTTGAACTCGTAACCAAGAGCTTCAGTCTCCATTTTCTCGAGCTGCCTTTAGCCGCTATGGAATGGATGGGACAAACTAAATTCAATTACATAAGTTAATTACAAGCCTACCACGTTCAGAATGACCATGGATCGCTAGGAAAAGTTAATGAATTTGAAAAAATGAAATGAGTCGTTATTATCAATTATTCATGGAAACATCATTACATAACTGTTAAAAAAACACAAACGCCCGAACTTTTATATTGCGTCGCTTCCTTACTCTTCGCAATTTCCTGAATGAAACCTATCCAAAAGAGGTTGATTGAAATTTTTGAAATTGGAAATTGTCGCTCCCCACTCCAGTACAATCTCAGATTTCAGCTCAGATCGGTTCAACGGCGAGACAGCGAGTGTGCTTTTTTGCAGTCCACGATAAATAACTAAAACCGTCTCCAGTTCCTTTTCCATAACCGCCAGCCGTAGCTGCGTGTGGGGCAGCTTTGAATGGTAATCTAATACAGTAGGTAGCTTCCACCTTTCTTTCCACGGGAAGAACTTTATATTACAAAAAAATACCAATCAAGAGGAGCGACTGTCTGCCCGCCGAATTTTCAAACACTTTAGTTAATGAAATATTCCCGAAAAAACGGGACGTGAAGAAAAGACAAAGAGAACAAATTGACGAAACTACAGCGGAGCCTCTTGTCCTTCTCCTCCCCTCTCAGTTCAAAGCTAGTCCTTTAAAAGGTTTGCGATCCCCACTAGCGTTGTTACAAGCAGGGAGGCTGCTAGGGGGGTGCAACAAATACTAGGCACCTAACGGATCCCCGCCATTTGTTCCATTATTATCTGAAAGTCAGATGATCTATCCGAAGGGGAGGGGGCACTTGGTGATAGGTACCTAGGACAGAGGTGGATCACGTAACTCGGCCGACAGGGGTCCTTTTAATTGTTTTCTTCTACTCAGCAACCAGACAGCGGGGAGAACTTTTTAGTTCTGTGGGGATGTTCCTCGTATATCAACTATAATGATGCAAGTATCAATGCCCGAGCACGCACTTTACCTTGTAGTAATCGCCTGTTCGAAGCACGCTTCATAGCCACAAACTTATTATTTTACTGCTTGCAGAATGGAAGGGAGTTTCGACCCATTGTGTTACTGACGGTTTTCAGGATGAGATTTTTTTTTTCTGAAAGAGGCATGACTAAAATTTACAGTTTCCAGACAAATACTGATTTGGAACTTTTTTAATTGTTAGAAGCACTAATTTTCCCTGTGAACGTTTAAACTTTCCCTTTACGACCGTATTCATAAGTCTCCCCCCGTGTTCATGTAATCACAAACTTATTTTTCTGAATGCAGAAGGGAAGGGAGTTTTGTCCCATTGTGTTACTGACGTTTTTTCAGAATGAGATTTTTTTTTCTGAAAGAGCCAAGACTAACATTTGCAGTCGCCAGACAAATACTGATTTGGAACTTTTTTAATTGTTAGAAGCACTTATTTTCCCTGTGAACCTTTAAACTTACCCTTTATGACCGTATTCACAAGTCTCTTGTTCATGTAATCACAAACGTATTTTTCTGCACGCAGAAGGGAAGGGAGTTTCGACCTATTGTGTTACTGACGTTTTTCAGGATGATATATTTTTTCTTTTTTTTCTGAAAGAGCCGCGACCAAAATTTGCAGTCTCCAGACAAATACAAATTTGGAATTTTTTTAATTGTTAGAAACACTTATTTTCCCTGTGAACTTTTAAACTTTCCCTTTACGGCCGTATTCACAAATCTCGTGTTCATGAAATCACAAACTTATTTTTTCTGCATGCAGAAGAGAAGCGAGTTTCCACCCATTGTGTTACTGAAGTTTTTCAGGATGATATATTTTTTTCTGAAAGAGTTATGATTAAAAATTGCAGTCTCTAGACAAATACAAATTTGGAATTTTTTTAATTGTTAGAAAGACTAATTTTCCCTGTGAACTTTTAAACTTTCCCTTTACGGCCGAATTCACAAGTCTCGTGTTCATGAAATCACAAACTTATTTTTCTGTATGCAGAAGAGAAGCGAGTTTCGACCCATTGTGTTACTGAAGTTTTTCAGGATGATATATTTTTTTCTGAAAGAGTCATGACTCAAATTTGCAGTCTCCAGACAAATACAAATTTGGAATTTTTTTAATTGTTAGAAACACTTATTTTCCCTGTGAACTTTTAAACTTTCCCTTTACGGCCGTATTCACAAGTCTCGTGTTCATGAAATCACAAACTTATTTTTCTGCATGCAGAAGAGAAGCGAGTTTCGACCCATTGTGTTACTGACGTTTTTAGGATGATATATTTTTTTTTGAAAGAGTCATGACTAAAATTTTCAGTCTCCAGACAAATACAAATTTGGAATTTTTTTAATTGTTAGAAACACTTATTTTCCCTGTGAACTTTTAAACTTTTCCTTTACAGCCGTATTCACAAGTCTCGTGTTCATGAAATCACAAACTTATTTTTCTGCATGCAGAAGAGAAGCGAGTTTCGACCCATTGTGTTACTGACGTTTTTAGGATGATATATTTTTTTTCTGAAAGAGTCATGACTAAAATTTGCAGTCTCCAGACAAATACAAATTTGGAATTTTTTTAATTGTTAGAAGCACTTATTTTCCATGTGAACTTTTAAACTTTCCCTTTAAAGGCCGTATTCACAAGTCCCCCCCCCCCGTGTTCGTATAATCACAAACTTATTTTTCTGCATGCAGAAGGAGAGTGAGTTTCGATCCAGTGTGTTACTGACATTTTCCAGTATGAGATTTATAATTTTTTTCTGAAAGAGTCATTCCGAAAAATTGTAGTCTCCAGACAAATACTGTTTTGGAATTCTCTTTAATTGTAAGAACCTCTTATTCTCTCTGTGATTTTCGGCAACTTTTAAACTTTCACTTTACGGTCGTTATCACGAATATCGAGTTCATATAATCACAAACTTATTTTTCTGCATGCAGAAGGGAAAGGAGTTTTGACCCAGTGTGTTCCTGACATTTTTCAGGGATGAGATTTAACCTCTTTTTCTGAGAGTCATGCAGAAAAATTGCAGTCTTCAGACAAATACTGTTTTGGAATTTTTTTAAACTGTTGGAAGCACTTATTTTCAACTTCCCCTTTGCGGCCGTATTCACAAGTCTCTAGTTAATCCTAGGATCAGCAAAACCGCGGATCAGGGCTAAACCCCGGATTATCCAAGAACCGTAATCACAAACCAAGAATTTAAGTGATTCACCGATTACCGCGATAAGCTTGCTATGATTGATATTATCTTCTCTCTTGATCATGCGATATTATTTACATTTCTTAGGAAACCCGAATCTACAATCATACTGGTCAATGTTACACACAAGTACAAAATTAGTCATTCTCTTTCTAAATATCATAATAATGCAACTATTTTTTCCTTCTACTTTAATATCAAGAATTCAGAAAGCTTATTCTTATTGCTCCTTTTTTATTTTCATATTCTACCGTTGGCTGACACTCTGGCCAGCCGGAATATCGTTCGAACCAGAACATCACATCTAGGCGTATCTATTTTGTAGAAAAATGTCATATAGTTCTTGTACTGATTCATATAAGATCAGCGAAAGCGCGTCAAATACTACAATTCAGCACAGAATGAAGCATGACAGCCATTTTTGTTGTGTTTACAAAATATCTCGCTTCCATCGCAAAAAGATAGTACTGCGCATGCGTTAACCTTCAACCGATGGTTAAACCGACGATTTTGGAGGATTGAAATTTAACACCGAAACGGCTGTTTAAACCTCGGACCAGGCATTGTGAATACGGTTTATGCGATAATCGGGGTATTACCGTTGATCGGCGTTTTAACTCGGACTTGTGAATACGGTCGTTAGAGTGAATTTTGCATGTGATAGGGCTGGTTGATTGTTTTGGGGTTTTATGGTGCAAGTGCCATATTTGGCGAAGCACAAGGCAGGCAACGAGAAAGGAAACAAATACAAAAAGCAGAATGGCAGGCAAGGTTAAAATAAAAGAGATTATAGATCACTCGTGTAACTTGAGCAGGGAGGGTCTTTCTGTAATTTTAAAAACAGAGTTTTTTAAACCACTTTCAAATTTGGCATGTCTCAGCATGTCGCTGATACTGTTGTACGTATCTAATCAATCAGATTTATCGGAACGCGACTGAAACGACCCACAAAATTTATAGGTGTAATGTAAATAATATTAAAGAAAATTTTTAATTCGCTGAAATCCAAGTCTTAGCAAAACAGGGAAATTCATATTTCTGTTGAAGGATACACTTATTATTTTTTCTTTCATCTGATGCCCTGTGCTGTTCATTAGTTATGGCAGAAATTATCAATAACTAATTTCATTTTTGCACACACATATTTATCTTTTTTCGAACTGAAACACAACATTTTTTTCATTTTGACAGGAGATAAATACTTGAAAACCTCCTGGTGGCTGTCTTGACGAGATATCTCGTCATAAGCAAACCTGGGCCTATCTTGATGGAGGAGACACGTCATTATAAGGAACTGACCAGATCTTGAGCTCACCATCATCAGAAAATTGGCAATATCTTGATGACGAAATATTTCGTCGAAAAATTGTGCAGATCTTAATGGACGAGATAGCTCGTTGAAACCACTTGTAGGGTTAACTAACACTTCTATAAAATAATTTTAAAACACAAATCTGGAGGTTGGTCGTGATGTGTTCAAAAATAGTCAAGCTACGAAACCAATTTAGGAAGATCCATTTTATAAGGATACTCATAATAGTACAATCCTCAAAATATTTTATTTAGGGATAAAAATTTGAAAAAGACAGCCGGTCAAAAGTATCCTTACACCTATTGTCATTCACTGGAATCACAGTCATTATACTTGGAATAATGTAAACTATAAACAATTGTGTATTTATGTTTTGATTAAGTATAAGTCCTTTCTTTTACGTCCCTTTTAATACTATTAAAATGTTTCCCAGTTCATAAGTACCCTTAACAAAATTTTTATGCAAATTGGATCATAATTGCCATAGATATATGAGAAAGACTGTTCTGGGCATGTCTCAATATATAGAAATGGTAAATGAAGGTCACGTATATTAATATTTTAGATTATTTTCTAACCTGCTATGAATTATATCAAATTTAGTAGATTTTAAGTCAAATTTTAAAATGCCTCTTTCATGAAATATTGAACGGTATTTCAAGAAATGCCTGGGTTTTGATATTATTTTAAATAACTAGATAATATAGCAAAAATTATGAGCTATAGAGAATCATCAAATAAATTTATTTTAATTAATAACTTATGTGGTATTTTACAATTATTTGACATTTTATAAATTATGAATTCTTGTGACCAACGAGTAGACGTAATTACAGTGGACGTAATTTTGAACCACAGTCAGATAACGAGGTCACACCTGAGCTGTCACCACACTCTCCGAACTTTAACATCACTCCAACGTGAGGACATTTGAAGCCACAAGAGATTTAACGTGCACCAGCCCTCTTTGAACACGTTGGACCTGGTTTCGTTCTCGCAACCCTCCGGTTGATAATCCGTTACTCTTCCTACCCGGCGACCGCAACCCAAATAATCGGTCGGATTAGTTAATCCGTTAATTTGAACTTTTAGCAGATCGTGTCATTGATGACTTTGTATGCGCGATTAAATCTTTTTTGACAACATTTGACCTTGGAAAAAGCTAGATATGCAAGATTCTGATACAATAAATTTCGAATATTGAATTTTCTTCCAATAAAACTCAAAATTCCATATTTGGAAGGCCCCCGAATGCGTCAAAATGATACAGTTTTGAATAAAAGACTATCGCAAAAGCTAGAAAAAGGATAAACTAAAATTTTGGATGCCTAGGTTTCAGATAAAACTGAGTCTATTGCATCTGAAACACAAACGATTCAATTCATATTTTATGAATTACTAATTAGTTAAATTAGTAATTAAAAAGTATTATCTTAAAAATATAAAACGCATACATTTTGTTTGGGTTATTTAGTGGATTGTTATAAAAAGCATGTCTTTATTTGCTGATTATTTTGGAAAACAAAAGGAAATATTGAAACACTTTAAAAAAAAAGTGTGTTGTTAAAAATGACGTGATGTTGTCCTTGGGTCTTTCACTTCGGGTTAAATAACGGACAGTCAGCAATAGCCCGTTGTGTTGCTCCAGTTCGACTTTAATTAAAATACCCACCTAACTAACAATAGGTAATGCTACCTAACTAACAATGGAGTGAACCGATGTGTGATTTCATGATACAAGTTCTGAATATCAGCTTTTATAAATTTGATTTTCTTCTGAAATTATAACCCGGAGTAGAATTTCAGTAGATTTTACTCATGATTCACTTATTTGCTCTATATAGATTTATCTCCGAGTTCAATTCAATAGCTAAAGCATCCTTCAATTTTGGAATTCAATTACACAATGAATTCAAGCCTCTTTTGATAGTATTGTAACGAAAAATAAATAACTTCCTTTGCTGTCTGTCATTTCTGTACCTATTACAAATGACCTCCAACATCATAGAAATTTTCTTTTAGTTCTAAGAGGATACATTTAGCTTGCTCTTTACTCTTTTATAACCTTTCTACTTGGTCCCTGATCAATAGTGTACAATCGGAAAAAGTAGATGGAGTGAACACCTCTGCAAAAAATAAAAGTCTGCAAGTATTGAAAAGATTTTTCTCAAAGCTGTAACTTCTTGTTTTCATTTATCAAACTTTTATCGTGATGCGAATAAAAATGACAAAACGGCAAAATGTAGTTGTCTTTAAACCACTTCACATGCAATTGTTAACAAGTAGGGTTGTATTTGATATGGAGACCAACCGAATGTTCCTCAGAAACGGAACAGTTTAACTCTCAAACTGGTTTAGACGAGATATCTCGTCCTTCAAGATCTGGTCAGTTGTACAAATGACGAGATACCTAGTCAAGACAAAACCGCTGTGTTTATCCAGGGGGTAATGAAGATCTATGTAGAAAAAACAAATTGATCCTTGCCATGAAATGGTGATAGTTAGGATCAGGTTTTTGCACCAGAGGGTGGCCACTACAGGTGGTTAACAACCCCCTGTAGGGTTAATTTAGCCATTACTTCAGAATTCGTCAGAAGTGGGGCTGGCAATGGGTAGTACCTAAGTTTCTAAGATGATTCTATAACCATACAAGGATTTTCAACGTTTCATGAGCAGAATATTATCCATTTTATGTATACGACATCTGTATGAAGGCGCACTCTAATTTGGTGATCACCAGAACAAAGTCCCTATATCACATATCTGTTCCAAGGAGAAACTATTTCTTAACTCTCTAAGTGGTTTTGATGAGATATCTTGTTCATCAAGATCTGGCCAATTTTGCAAATGATGAGACAGCTTGTCAAGATCTTGCCAATTTTTTATGATGAGATCAAGATCTGGTCAGTTTTTTCTTATGACGAGATACCTCTCCCATCGAGATCTGGTCAGTTTTGCTAATGACAAGATACCTCGTCAGTAGGAGGATCACTAGGAGGGTTAATGGATTGACTTCACTTCTAGCTTTAACCACCATGTTAGGTCAGACGACCTAATGTTGTTTCCTTTCCTTCAGCGTAATTCGGGATACTTGATATTAACTAGTCTTGTCAAAATGACATAACCCATTAGAATTAATTCTCGTTTTTCAATACTGTTCTCATTTCTTTTGGTATAGCCTCCTCCTGGACGAAGTAAAGCAAGTAATTTGTCCTTAAAAAAATTATTATGTCATCACAATTCTGCAAGGTTCATTCCAGTACTAGAAAGAATATAACTTTGACGTGTTCTCCCTTGCATTTAAGACTAACTGGAAAAGATTCTCGACTATTCAGGAATACCATGATCCTTGTGTACCCATTTTCTAATCTAGAAGAAGCCGCTGGAATACTTCCATGTTGCAAAATCCCAGAATTTTCCCAGGGTATGATTGGTATGAATTCGCTACATTACATTATTTGAAAGTTCTGCTTGGGAGAAAAACTTTTGCGAAACATAAGAGAATCGGGCACATTATAAGAGCATCTGAATACTTCTCCTTGACCAGTCTGACATCAAATGTGCACCAGATAAATGTCTATGAATAATTATATCTTAACTCAGTACACTCTTGTCTAAGCATCAAAGAATATTGAGAGAATGGTAGTTTTTCTTACTCAATAGGGGTACTTAATGATTAATCTGAATTACACAATCGTTGATTTAAGCCCTGGGAAACATATCGTTTTGGGATTGGAAATACAAGACCTACAAAACTCCGACAGCCAAATAATAACACACTTTACTGCCAAAATACAGGCCATGCTTGTCAATAATTGGATTTTTGGCAATGATTATAAAATGCGGCGTTTATATAAACAGAATCCTATTCTCTTAACCCCTCACGTAGGTCGTAAAAATAGGTATCAAGGATTTCGGTTCCCTAGTAAAGTGGGTTTTATTTCCCTCTGCAACTGTAACTGCCGAAGCTAAGTTGCCAGTTGATAAGCAAGCGTTAAAAATGGATTTTGAGTTGAGTCATTTAGAGGCGATAAAGTTGATTCAGTCAACGTCTTCAAGTGAAGCGTTTAAGCCTGCTAAAAATAAGAAGGTACGATACAAGAGCCATCCCACCCACAGGGGTGTCGAGTTTTTGTCTCTTATTGCTTATTCGGCATTCTGTGGACGTCAAGGCTGCGCCAAGTGAGGTAGAATTAGTTCCGTGTCTGTTTATTTGGTTTTTCTTTTTGGGTGCTTGTAAAGGCTAACTGAGCACGAATAGCTTTTGCGAAAGCTTTCCAACCGGGAGTACGACTTCCTGTGCTTCAAACAGGGCAGCCACGAAATTTCCACTTTATGGCTTCTAGCGAAATAAAAGTATTTCTTTTTCAAGGAGTATTTTCAGTTGGGGGACGAATCAATGCAATGTTTTCGGTGAATCTGAGTGAATACCCCTCGATTATCCAATTTAAGCACGAAATTTAACTACCAGTATTTCGGCTTTTTTTAAATCTCCGATCACCTACAGATTTTTATAAATCTTGTTTGTAACTAGAGGATTAATTTTTTTTCAAATGCGAAAAAAGATTATAAGAAATATATTGATGTTAGACTGCCAAAATTGCACAATGTCCCTTAATAGTCTGGTTTTAAACAATTAAACAAATCTTAATGTTACCTAACAATTATTCGGTTTTTTAGAAAACTTAGCTATCAATTGTTTTTTTTATCTCGCACTGAAGAGTCTTAATCCTATTATTATCATGATTGATGATCATAACTTATTGACTGTAACATCTAGTGTTTTTCTCAAAATAAACGAACCCTTTACAGATCTCTTCTGAACCCACTATGGTGAATAGAAGTTGCCTATTAGGAAGCATTCGTATAATAGAAATTGAGAAGTGCTTAAAACATACCTGTAGTTTTAAATAGTTAATTTGTATAGTGCTTTGTGACACAGTATGAAAACATAGTGAAAAAAGTGTTGAGCAGTTAAAATATATTTTACTGTCAATGTACTTGGGAGAACGCTTACGTATATTTCAACACGGAAGAGATATAATCTACATCTGATAAGCGATCAAAATTCCTCTAATTTTCTATTATTTCTATGGTTATAGAATCGGAAACTCTCTCTCTCTCTCTCTCTCTCTAAGCTGCAATCACTAATAATCTCATCACCTCCTAGACTGTTATTTTGAGCACTTTTATCATCACATCTCCAGAAGACGGTAAATAGAAATTAATCTCAATCTGTTTTGAAAATGCAATTATTTCTTCAGTATAACTTGTTTTTTTTTTCTTTCAGAGACATGAATATAGCAATTGCAGCAAATCGAATGACTTTTCACTGGTCAGTAAAGTTTGATTGGTTGGACATTTCAATTCAGGGGGAAATAGCTCGCGTCTTTTATCGATAAATGGAGTGATTGATGTATGATAGGTTATTCTAGCGATGAACGATGTACACTAAGAAATAAAACAGGAACTTTTCTCATTTGTTTTCGACCCCATGTGTATTTTACAGACCTTTGGTTGTTTTTATAAGTTTGTTAGTGACAAGTCCCTGTATAACTGAATCGCTCCCTTTAAGGCTTCAGAAATTTTACCCAATCTTTACCAATTTAGAATGGCCTCGATGTTTTGTTGAGGTTTCTACTAAAAATATGATTTCTCATGAGATTTCTTCGACTTGTGAAAAGCATCCTGTCTTTCCTTAGTATTGTCTGTGTTCACTATATTTCTGAACTTTTTAAAAATGGGGGGTTGTTGAAACACACACGCGCGCACACACACAACGTTGCACTAGAGCAACACAACGAACTATTGGCGACGGTCTGAGATCCATCCTAAAAGGAAAGGTCCGAGGACAAATTTTTATCCAATGTCAGATGAAGAGGAAAGCACTTGAGCTGGCAACCTACTCTACAAACTTCCACACAACGCCAAAATGAGGATATTTGAGTCTATGGCAGATTTAACGATTACAAGCCTTCGCGCATGCTGCGATCATTGGTTGGACTAAATTATCAATTCGCAACCCTCCGGTTACAAATCCGCTAATTAAACTTAGGAAATGATTCCATAGCAATATTTTCTATTTCTTTACTGAGAAGATTATCACCAGAAACATTTTCAAGGGAATTTCGGAGTTTCTTTAATTGTAACACCCGCTACATAAACGAAGTATGATTACTCGGTTACAAACGTTAGAATTGCAACTCCACAGTGCAAAATCCTGAGCATAAAGATTCTAATACTCGCATCCCTCCAAGATGGTATTATTACAGAAAATCCTTAATCCTGTAAGATTTGCATAAGATTTTTAACTTAAGCAGAGAAAAATTAATTCAGAGCAATCGTAACAGTCATTAGTGACTTAAGCAGTGAAGCCTCTTTAGAGAGAAATGGGTAAGAATTTGTTTACGTCTAATAACACGAAATGCTCTAAGCAACTTTCTGGAATTAATACAGCGTGGATGAAAACCCTTCAAGACAAAAACAATGAGTAATCATTACAATATTGTATTAATTAAGTACACAGATTATGTATTACATATTTAATTATTTTTAAAGTATATGATAAAAATTATTGATACTATCGCTCTTCTACTTAACTCCTTACTCCAGTCTATTATTTTCATGTATTTTCAAATGTTTTATTGATAATTAGTCTATTCATTACTCAGACCCAGGAACTTCATATTAGTTCGGAATACTTAAGTTTGGTTTTAGCTGTACTTTTCATCTCTTCAGATATTTGGGATGTTTATTTACAGCCAACAGCATACCCAGCAGGAGGTTAACTTCAGCACTAGATTCTTTTGCCATTTTCCCCCTTTTTGATAGGTAGGTATGGTAGGTATTTTTAATTAACGTCGCGCTGAAGCAACACAACGGGCTATTGGCTACTCCTCAGATCAAATCCAAAGGGAGATATCCGAGGAAAACACCACGTAATTTTGAATCAGGTTTAGATGACCCCAGTTTTGGCCGGTACAGACATTTACGAAAATGTCATTGTTTTCTCTCAACAAGCATGACATTGAAAAATGCATGATCTCATTTTGAGTAATTTATTACATGAAGGTTTGTTGGTAGGTTTTCATAGCGCAAAGTCTAAACCTTTAGAAACTGCGCCACATTGCTTGAAGAGACTATGGCATCACAATATGCTTACAATGCAGCACTTATACAGGGTAGCCCAAAAGTTACTAGACCATTTAAAAACAGATTAACTCTTAACTAGATTTAGAAATTCACCATTTATTTCTTTATAAACAACAAATATACTTTTTGGAAATTATTTTTAATTAGTTGAATTATAACAAGTTGACTATCACTTGTTTAGATGGTGGTTGTCTGATCCCTAAATGACGAATGTAAGCTCTTTGAGTTAGAGCAATTGACCATTGATTTTGTAAGGACTTGAGCTGTTAAGTTTGAATAGTTAGCACTTGAGCTGTTAAGTTAGAATAAGCACTTGAACTGTTAAGTTAGAATAGTTAGCACTTGAGCTGTTAAGTTAAAATAAGCACTTGAGGTAGTAAGTTTGAATAGTTGGCACTTGAGCTGTTAAGTTAGAATAAGCATTTGAGCTGTTAAGTTAGAATAAGCACTTGAGCTGTTAATAGTAGTATAAGAACTTGAGCTGTTAAATTAGTATAGTTAGCACTGGAGTTGTAAGGGCTAACTATTCTAACATAACAAGTGCTTAAATTTGATTAATTTTACTTGTTGCTCTGTTGTGAATTTCTACATACCTATTTTCAAAGGATTAAATATAAATAATCTGAAAAATAGCATAAATTATTTTTTTAAATAATCTAGCGACTTTTTTCGGGGGGAAATCCTGTATATACTAATTATACAATATAGTCCACTACGCTGAAATAGTTTCACGGAGTTAAGAAATGCATCTCCTGGTGTGTGTGGAAAAAATGGGACACAGTGTAGTATTCATATACATTCTCTGCTATGCAGTCCATTGCCCGATGAAATCTTAGAAGAAATGTACTCGCCGCAGATTCTGAGAGTCGGGCAGTCTTCAAAAGATGACACGGTGCCTTACAACTTTGAAGGGACAGTTGCTGGTGAAATCTGAGCAATCTAAGTAAAAGAAGAGATGCAACTGAAGTCTTTCAAGCTACAGAGGATGAATTCATCAGTCGTTGCGGAAGTCTGCCGGCTCGCAAAGATTTGCTTTCATGTCACATCGGGTAACAGGGTGTGTGTGTCTTGGGATAAGACGGACTTTTAAACGAACCTCCTGTGTGAGGTCAGATAGCTAATTTTATTTTAGATCTATTTTTTATTTGTAATTTGAAAATAAATTTCTCTTAAAAAAAACTCTTTTGACTTAATTGATGGGTATGAATTACTTTCTGCGAATTCGCTTTCGGTAAATATTTGTGTACTAATTTTTTTGAAGGAATAAAGTTAAAATGTCTGGTACTTTATATTATTCACTGTGTGTGTCTATTTCTTGATACATATATGTCTTGTGTCTGGCGCAACATGGACAAATATGGCCACTGTGCCTTAAAAACCCCAAACCAATCAAGTACAAGTTTCATTTCTTGCATTTCCCAGCTTATAATTTGAATTCAAATTTTGAAATACTATCTAGTCTGCATTTATTATCCAGGCGACTGCACTAAAACACTCCAGGAAAGTGCTTACAGATTTAGTACTCAGAGTGTGCTTTCGTGTTCACACATTTAGTACTCAGGTGAAAGTTTCACATCTCGCACCTTCTCGCTTCCATTGTTTGAATTTTAAATTTTCGTCACAGTCCTTAGTCTGCATTTATTATTGCAGATGGATCACTCCAGAAGAGTGCTTTAGTGCTCACCCCTCCCAGATACAGAACTGGAAGCAGTAAGCAATTAGTACTCAGGTGCGTTTCACATCTCGCACTTTCTCTCTCCGTGGTTTGAATTCGAATTTTTTGTCACTGTCCTTAGTATACATTTATTATCCAAGCAGATGCATCACTCCAGGAGAGTGCTTTAGTGCTCACATTTCCCAGATCCAGAACTGAATGCAGAAAGCAATTAATACTCGGGTGCAAGTTTCCTATCTCGCACTTCCTCCCTCGATGGTTTGAATCCGAATTTTTCGACACCCTCCTTAGTCTGCATTTATTATTGCAGATGGATCACTCCAGAAGAGTGCTTTAGTGCTCACATTTCCCAGATCCTGAACTGAATACAATCAGCAATTAACACTCAGCTGCAGGTTTCACATCTCCCTTGATGGTTTGAATTTTTCGACACCCTCCTTAGTCTGCATTTATTATTGCAGATGGATCACTCCAGGAGAGTGCTTTAGTGCTCACATTTCCCAGATCCAGAACTGGATGCAGTAAGCAATTAGTACTCAGGTGCGTTTCACATCTCGCACTTCCTCTCTCCATGGTTTGAATTTGAATTTTTTGTCACCGTTCTTAGTATACATTTATTATCCAAGCAGATGCATCACTCCAGGAGAATGCTTTAGTGCTCACATTTCCAAGATCCTGAACTGAATACAATCAGAAACTAACACTCAGCTGCAGGTTTCACACATCTCGCTTGATGGTTTGGATTTTACGACACCCTCCTTAGTCTGATTTATTATTGCAGATGGATCACCCCGGGAGAGTGTTTCAGTGCTCAAATTTCCCAGATCTTGAACTGAATACAGTCAGCAATTAACACTCAGCTGTAAGTTTCACATAACGCTTAATGGTTTGAATTTTTCGACACCTTTCTTAGTCTGCATTTATTATTGCAGATGGATCACTCCAAAAGAGTGCTTTAGTGCTCACATTTCCCAGATCCTGAACTGAATACAATCAGCAATTAACACTCAGCTGCAGGTTTCACATCTCCTTTGATGTTTTGATTTTTTGACACCGTCCTTAGTCTGATTTATTATTGCAGATGGATCACCCCGGGAGAGTGTTTCAGTGCTCGCCAACTCCCAGATCCAGAACCGAGGAACTTCTCATTTTTTTCACTCAAAATTCCGCTTTCATGAATCAAGAGGGGGAAAAACTCGGTCCAATCCATCCTGCTGCAGTCTCACCTCCGAAAACTCTCCGGCCTTTGTATCCTAAGTACGCAAGCGGAAAAAAGAGCCGGAATCCCAGAAACGACAATGCTTCCCTCGAGCCTCAATTTCACTTTCCTCAAAAATGAAATTCCCCTCCGCCTTTCGTTTATGAGCAAAAAAGTTGAAAGAAAGTTGAAGGAAACCGGCGAGTTTTAAGAGAAGTTAAGAAGGCTGGAAAAATAAGTGCGAATAAGAGCCGAGCAATCACTCTCCACGGAACTGCTATTGACAGGACGGCCTATCCAGCCTGAGCCGAAGTCCGGACACGCCTTTTCCCTGTCCGGGACAAAACAGGGCCCGGACTCCATATTCGCCATTAATGAATCCTCGGTGTGCTCCGCAAATAATTTTCGCTCTTCTGTTGGAAATTGACCGTGATTTTTCCCCCTTCGGGAATTGAATAAATTTACTCGGGCCCTGTTCCACGATGTACCTCCCCACAGGTTGCGGGAAGCGAAAACAAAAAGATACGAAATTAAAGTATAAGGACTCCCTGGAGGATAAGAAAAGAGAAAGGTACCCTTTTACGGTTAATATTTATTCTGCGAGGCTGCTAATAATTTGGCTGCAGCTGTACCGAGTATGGGGGAATAAGTAGTTTGAAATTGATATTTGCTTTGGTGTAGGGGGTTATTAAATACCGTCTTGCTTACGTATAGTTTGGAAACAATCGAAATTGGTGTGGAAAGCATTTAAATCAAGTTCTCTTTCTCGATGACTTTTCAGACTCTTGTATTGCTGATGGCATTTTAAGATAAATGTTTGTTGGTTACAGTACTTTTTTAAAGAGTAAAATATTATGTTTCCTTTTTATTTTCATAAATAAAACCAAATTTAATAACTAATGGCCACAATAATGTCATCCACATACACCCTAATGTAAAGTAGCCTAATGTATATAAATAAGAATAAAAGTAATATTACTTATATAGTCAATTAATATTTGTCAAAGTCAATTAACATCAGTCAAAGTCAAAATTTTATTAGTTGACGTTTTTTTTTCTCCAATGGTGGGCACATATGAATTTAATAATCTGCCACTACAAGGCCGGAAGTGATGGCCACTGGTGAAGGAGCACCCAGTGGCAGGACCATCATTGCCCCTAACAAAGGACAGCACAATTTACATCTGTGCCCTGATCCCGGATTCGAACCAGAAACCTTCCGACTCAGAGGCTAACACCTAAACCACTAGACCGGTTGATCAGCTCATTAGTTAAAGTCAAATTATAATTAGTCAAACTCGGTTAATAATTGTTAAAGTTAAAGTCGGTTAATAATTGTTAAAGTCAAAGTATTCATCAAATCATCAAAGTCAAATCATCGTGTTGTGAACGCAGGTCATGGCAACACCAACACATTATGAGCGGAGGAAGTGTGCTATATTGTATACTTGCTTCATTCATTGTCGATAGCTGATAAAAGTATTTGTCCACAAATACAAATACGATCTTCCGATCTGAAGACAAGAATGCGAACGGAGATGATGAAACTTGTTTTTAGATGGTGCAATCATCGTTTTTAATTTTGACCGTTATTCTTGATACCTTTATATTTCACGGTTACTCTCAACAAATTATAGTGAATCTACATGGCTTATTAACCCGTTTCTTCATCCTAAAGCACATTTCATCAAAGCAATACATAGGTTTTTATATCAAATGACACTCTTATAGCTAATTGATAAGGGAGTAGAGACGATAATATCAAGCAATTGCGAACCGGACACGAAAACGCAGGAATCTGCAGATTGTCACTTCCAAGAACATTTATCAAGACGAGATCATTGAACGGGGTATTGCCTTCACGGAGAAAGAGTATTGCCTCTAGGAGAAAGAAGTACCAAGTACTAATTTGGAGGCTGTATATTGATTGACTGGCACAGCTAACAGCAATTGATGCCGTAATTGATTGAGAATCTTTGATGGAGTTAGATGAGGAGTTTGTTTCAGCTACGACATTATACGCTTCTTTCTTTTATGAACATCAGTCTTTCCAAAGGTGTTAGCTGCGCACGTGAAAAACCTCAGCACCTTCTCCAAACCAAGCTCCTTCTTCTCGAAAACATTTGATATTCTGAAAAAGCGCCTTTCATCAAGCACAATTTCGAAAATAAATTTGGATGGCCCGTCTTTTTCCAGGTGCCTTAAACGCCTCTTTTCGGGCCGTGGTATCCCGGTTGGAAGAGTAACGGATGTAATGATTTCTCTGGGTAGCGTGCAGATGAAGAATCTACAGAGAACAGTCTAGCTTAATTAATATAAGAATTTTTATTTACAGTTTTCTTGATTAATTAATGGTATGTTATATACAAGACTCGGAAATTAGACATAGGTCTATAATAATTAGATTGGACAGGTCGTCTCAACTCAATTCTAATCTAGCAGAAGAAAAATCTCCAGCAGAAGAAAAGTCTACACCGAAGAACAGTTCTAGAGTAGTATAATGGCACTGCGCTCGTACAATTTTATCTCGGGAGGAGATCACTTCGTCGGCGACACAGAACCACACTGACGTCTGATGACGGACTACACCAGGAACTCTAGGTCGTTCCTTCTAAATAAAGTCGCGGGGACTTTAGTGTTCAGCCTCTCAAGGCTTCTGAGTTGGTGTCCTCTCAGGGCGAGGTCACACCGAACTCCAAAATAATTTCTCAAAAGGGAGAAATTTGGTCGACCTGTAAGGGTCTCTGAGAACGACGCACCTCAGGATGAGATCAAGTCAAAACTGATATTTTTTCTTCTCCCGATTCCTCGGCTCGGATTTTGGCGCGCTCCGGCCGCTGGGCGGAGCTGGTCCTGGTTGGTTCTGATGTCACTCCGTTGGGTCTGTCATTGGCCTCGTATCTAGCGTCGGTTCGTCTAACCCTCTCGGCTGTTTCAACCCAAGCTGATGACAGTAATCCATAAAGGCGGGGTAGAACACATTTCCTTTCTAGTGTTAATGTCAATAGTCCAGACAGACTGGCGACTCTCCATTGTCCGCAGTGGTTCGCACCTGTGCCTCTCGGCGAACTCCGTCGGGGGTTAAGATTTCGCATTGGGAGGATCAATGGATGGACTTCAATGAATCCTCACACGGATTAGCAATCGGAGGGGTGTGAGTTCGAAAATAGGTCCTACCTCCAAAGACCGTTGTGTACCCGGGAGCTGGATACGTTAAATCTATCATGGCCTCAAACGTCCTCACGTGTGCGTCGTACGGAAGTTTGGAGAGTCAGTTCAGGTGTTGATCTTACCATCTGTGGCTCAAAATTACGAGGTGTTGTCCTTGGATTGATACAGGACATTCATATTGCTCCAGTGCAACGTAATTCCACTCAAGAATGGCCTTGATGAAAATATAGGATTACTTGTGCAGTTTTTAATGAGTTCGCACATTTAGAGATGTTTTATGGACTGCAACTTCCTGGTGGTGTTTTGATGAGGGATCTCGCCATTAGCAAAACTGACCAGATCATGACAGTTCCACTCAAGAACAGCCTTGATGAAAATATCGGATTACTTGAGCAGTTTTTAACGAGTTCGCACATTTAGGGATGTTTTATGGACTGCAACTTCCTGGTGGTTGTTTTGATTAGGGATCTCGCCATTAGCAAAACTGACCAGATCATGACAGTTCCACTCAAGAACAGCCTTGATGAAAATATCGGATTACTTGTACAGTTTTTAACGAGTTCGCACATTTAGAGATGTTTTATGGACTGCAACTTCCTGGTGGTTGTTTTGATTAGGGATCTCGCCATTAGCAAAACTGACCAGATCATGACAGTTCCACTCAAGAACAGCCTTGATGAAAATATCGGATTACTTGTACAGTTTTTAACGAGTTCGCACATTTAGAGATGTTTTATGGACTGCAACTTCCTGGTGGTTGTTTTGATGAGGGATCTCGCCATTAGCAAAATTGACCAGATCATGACAGTTCCACTCAAGAACAGCCTTGATGAAAATATCGGATTACTTGTACAGTTTTTAACGAGTTCGCACATTTAGAGATGTTTTATGGACTGCAACTTCCTAGTGGTTGTTTTGATGAGGGATCTCGCCATTAGCAAAACTGACCAGATCATGACAGTTCCACTCAAGAACAGCCTTGATGAAAATATCGGATTACTTGTACAGTTTTTAACGAGTTCGCACATTTAGAGATGTTTTATGGACTGCAACTTCCTGGTGGTTGTTTTGATGAGGGATCTCGCCATTAGCAAAACTGACCAGATCATGACAGTTCCACTCAAGAACAGCCTTGATGAAAATATCGGATTACTTGTACAGTTTTTAACGAGTTCGCACATTTAGAGATGTTTTATGGACTGCAACTTCCTGGTGGTTGTTTTGATTAGGGATCTCGCCACTAGCAAAACTGACCAGATCATGACAGTTCCACTCAAGAACAGCCTTGATGAAAATATCGGATTACTTGTACAGTTTTTAACGAGTTCGCACATTTAGAGATGTTTTATGGACTGCAACTTCCTGGTGGTTGTTTTGATTAGGGATCTCGCCACTAGCAAAACTGACCAGATCATGACAGTTCCACTCAAGAACAGCCTTGATGAAAATATCGGATTACTTGTACAGTTTTTAACGAGTTCGCACATTTAGAGATGTTTTATGGACTGCAACTTCCTGGTGGTTGTTTTGATTAGGGATCTCGACATTAGCAAAACTGACCAGATCATGACAGTTCCACTCAAGAACAGCCTTGATGAAAATATCGGATTACTTGTACAGTTTTTAACGAGTTCGCACATTTAGAGATGTTTTATGGACTGCAACTTCCTGGTGGTTGTTTTGATTAGGGATCTCGCCACTAGCAAAACTGACCAGATCTTGAAAGAAGAGATTTAGACATTAGACAAACTGACCTGATCTTATTTCTTCATCACCAAAAACCTGCAATATCTTCATTCGGAATTCAATCGGCATTATTGATGGACGAGATATCTCGTCGAAACCACTTGGAGACTAAATTGAGTAATAAGTCGCTGTGATTTCGAACACATTTTTAATTTTTCATGCAAGTAAAAAAAAGTTTTTTATAAACTCGTATCCTTTATCAATTGCATCTGTCTATCAAAATGAAGAGTAGTCAGTGAAAAAGTGCGGGACGTCGGAAAACGAAAAGGCATAAGTATTAAATTCATCCTTACTTTACAGTATATATTTAGACATTTTAAAATGAATAAAAAATTGTGAGTGTTTATTAATACAAATCTAGAAGTTTTTATATCCATATCCTATAACACCAGTTGTTTTCTCTCTTCTTTACTTTATTTACTTACACATCACAGAACTCCTACGAAACCTCAATAGCCCGTTGTGTTGCTCCAGTGTCATGTCAATTAATTTCCCCCATTACCATTGCTCTTAACCTCTATTAACCTTGATTCATGAGCTTAGCTTAAGAAACGCTTCTGTAATTGAAGCATAAATGAATAACCGGTAGAAAATAGTTGTTATTGTCGTCTTAGAGAAGTATCTCAGTAACTGACATTTTTTCGGTGACACTAAATGATCATTTTCTTGATGACAATAAATACATTGACGAAACTACCTATGACAAGAACTATAACACCTTAAAGATGTTTATGATTTTTAACTATTGACTTAAACACTAAGTCTTTAAACCAGCTGCACTGTAACTTCTTTTTTGTCAGCAAATGAGTTTCTGCTCTAAGACGTCAATGACACGTCGAGCGAGTTTATAGGATTATGTGATGTAAATGTGCTTTAGAGTGCAATTTCTTTTTCTAATATACGACCAGGTTGGGAAGGTTGTTGAATTAACGTCACACTGGATCAATGCGAGTTATTAGAGACGCTCAAGGTAGGTAGGTAAATAGTTAATTAACATCACACTGGTACAATACAACGGGCTATTGGCGATGATTCGGGATCAATCCCGAAAGGAAATATCCGAAGTAATATCCGACCAATTAAACATTATTCATCACGGCGTTATAAGAGCGGGTAAATGAGCCACTCTGGGTTGCCCTGGTGCACCACGGGCATGTTTTCACCTTAGCACTTCACATATATACCACACATTCTAGTCATAACTCGTTTATAGAGGGACCACATAGTTATTTAGACGAGTCATCCATCATGCCTTACCCCGATTCGAAACAGGAACCTTCCTATCAAGAAGCCAGTACCCTTACCACAAGACCGATTGCTCGGAGAATGGTTTTTCTACTCTCTCTCTCTCTCTTTCTGTGTCCTCCGTTACTTCTGAACAATCCCTAGATCACTTGCCACTTTTTCTGAAAAAACAATAGAATTAGCCACATTCTAACTCAGGCCTACTTGAATCGTTTTCAACTGACTCCAACAAGTGTCTTATATGTCTTAATGCCGAAAACATAGGAGTACATCTTATTCGACTGCAGAGAAGAGAACCTCTTTTGAATTCTCTTAAAGAAAATTTGTGATTCATCTTCTATTTTTACTGTTTTTTCCAATGCTCATTTTATGTACATATATTGCTTATAGACGACACATCGTGAAATTGGAGTTAATACGCCGGAATCATATATCAAGATGTAATACCATTGGAGTGGGGTACAATCTATTGGGCTATTTGTAAGCCATAGTTCTATTTTACCAAGTGTAAGGTGGGTCGTAAGAGCCACGTTGCTTTTTTTTAATCATATATCTCAATCCCTTTGGATTAAATGGACATGGGGTTGTTCAGACCGTTTCTTGTAGGGTAGCGTGGACTCTGAATTGACAGTAACTTTCCATCCTCCCTCTTCGGAAAAGACAGATGTTCTGATTGTCTGCATTTTCGTGATGTTCCCCTCTCGGAATAAATCCTTACTTGATCTTTCTTTCAGTGACACCCCATGTGACGTCCGCTCCATCCACACGAGCATCGGTTGCTATGCAATTCCGTCCTTGTATGAAACGTGGGGGCGTTGTCATGCAAGGACGATTGGACTTGTAATAAAGTCTGATAGCCGTTCAGGTCCCCTAACGTTTTGACGATGGTGACTCCAGACTACGATTTATTTAGGGTCACCACAATTGGCGACATTTCTGCTTCGGATGTTCTTTTAACTCGAGTAAATTCCGTTTGAAAGCCAGTGGGGGAATTGAAGGGTCTAAAAATGTACCAAACGTTTATTTTTTGCATCGATCTACCATCGTTGTTCATTCACCTGATAGATGAGAAATTAAATAGTTACAAAAAATACACTGTAGTCCTCCTGGTGGTTGCGTCGACGAGATAACTCGTCATCATCAAAACTGAACAGTTCTTGATGGACGAGATATCTCGTCATTGGAAATTTTATGACCGGATCTTGATGGAAGATATATCTCGTCGTTATAAATATACTTATCGGATCTTGATGGACGAGATAACTCGTCATTAGAAAAACTGATCGGATCTTGATCTTGTCGTAAAAAAAAATCAGCACTATCTAGCCAATTTTTACGGCAATATCTTGATGCCTTTTTTACTGCAAGATATTGATTACGGTATATCTCGTCATTAACAAAATTGTTCTGATTTTTATGGACGAGATATCTCGTCGAAACCACTTGGAGGGTTAAACAAGATACTTATTGTCATTTATAATATAAATTTAAGATTTATTTAGTCTAAATTTAATGTAGAGTGTGAAATGCCGTTTATCTAATCCCTTGTCACTAATCAAAATTGTGCTAGCTTTAGCAATGATCTTGATTCCTGATTTAGTAGTTTTAGATAGAGATGATGGAAATCTGGTGAGAGGATCAGAGAAGGCTATGTTAAATTTACATGACTGGTATTTTATTGTTTTGGCACTTAGGACTTCAAAGTCCTATTTCATTACCTAAATTGTGATACTGCATCCGTTGACATTAATCACAGGTAAAATGCTATTTAAACTGAATTATTTATGGTACTCCATAAGGATACTTCTAAACATGAGTCAGTAGGACAATCAGATCACAGTCCAGGTTTTATACAATGTTGCTCTGCTTTGTAGATAAGCGTAAGACCTTTGAAGAAAATTTATAGCCAATTTACAGACTCAAAGCTACTCAGGACATAGAACATATTGACATTATTCTTGAATACCTTCTCAGTTGTGATTGCGATGTTAGTTAGAAAAGCTATAGCTTTTCAAATGAAATCTACTGATGTCAGTAACTGCAGAATAAGGATATTGCATAAACCCTTAACCTTTAATTAAGTTCAAAACTACTGCTTTAAGGAGCAAAGGATAAAAAGTTAACTATTGGTGATGTTTATCTGAATTGAGGTGCCAAAGTCTTAGTTTCTACAGTTTCGTTTTCTATGGTGGATTATCCATTACCCATCAGTACCATTTCGAAACTATAAAAGCTAATTGATTTTCATCGGCTACTAAGAGGGATTTCCTTAACCTTTTGACTGCGGCTATAGATATCACGCGCGATTCTTTCTTGGCGTGATCCTTATAACTTTCAAGGTACAACTGCTGTACTGACAGTTGTCTAAATTCCTTCTTGGCGTGATCATGGTACAATGGATGTACCTGCCGTAGTTTAGAGGTTAATAGTCCCCCTGCTAATGGTATTATAGTGTGTAAAGACATCACACTTCATTACATCCGTTACTTCTTATAGTAACAGGATACTTCAAGTTGAAATTCTGCAATTTGAGCTAGTTGTTAAGTCTCATATGCAAGTACCATTATCTAAATTTGTATGCTCCTCAACCTATGATCGACTTGCAAGACAACCAAAACCTTTTTTTTAACCCCAAGTTTTCTTCATTTATCTTCTGTCGAACCCATCTGGTCGTATGTGTTGAAACCCAATAAAGCTGGCTCGTTGGATTTGTCCACTACAGTGCGCTAGCAACTTATGAGTTGCATGCGGCGAAGGTCCGATTCCTGTGACTTATCCTGGGAGTATTTCTCCTTTCAGTGTCTATAAAACTTTCCTCTTATATATATATATATATATATATATATACATACATTTATTTCATGTTGTCTGTTTTGTGTTTATAGCAGCATGGCCAAATATGGCCCCATAGCGTCATTAACCCAATCAACCAAAACCAAAGAATAACAAATTGTTTAGTTTTAAACACATCAATATACTGATATTTAATCAATCTGTGACGAAATAGATATATTAGACAAATAGGCAGTTTTTGCAACATTTGTTCTTGAGTTGGCAGAAACATTTCCCAGAAATTACGGCGTTCACCATTTCGATAGCTAATAATTCACCTTAAATTATTCGAATTGTTGGAATATCCTTACAGAGGGAGACATGGTAAAATATCTGCTTACGGTATAAATCTATTCTCAAAATAGTGTCAGCACTTATAAAGTTCATCAGCGTCATCAGAAAGTCATGTCAGTGATTATATTGTCGGCTTAGAGCAGAAACTAATTATCTGGCGAAAGGTTAGATTTCACATTAATATCGATTAAAGACTAAGAATTAGTTTTTAGGAAAGAAAAAAAATTCTAAATATTTTATTGCTGTATATTTTTTTCAAACGGAATATAATATCACAATTTATTTCTGATCATCATGAAAATGATAGTTTTGTCTCAAAAAATGCCTTTCCTAAAAATGTCAGTTAGTGAATTTCTGCTCTAAATTCACGATGTGTTCAGCTTTTCATCAAAAAATAACAAATCTTTACTGCATGTTTGGTCAATAAATCTTTATACTACTATTACATTTGCAATACACTTGAATTATTACTAGAATACAAATTCCTCTATTGTAGAAACCTTCACTATAATATAGTTTTTCATGAGTACAAGTGGAACTAATATCCCTTTTCAGCCTACGTAACAATAAAGGCCTACCCGCCACATAATAAAAGTACCTGAAGTATTGAGAAGTTTTTACTCGGTAATCTTGATAATGCTGTTTTTCTTTGGATCACTCCACCACGCCTTGTTACACAATTTCCTCCACTGCGATAGGAAGATCGATAGCAGATTAATCGCTGAAATTTCTCAAAACAAGCACTTGAGGCTATTAGGTTGCAAGAACATTCAGACAAACATGCTAGTGTATCGCACGTCAAAAATTCAAACATTCAATTAATAAGATAGACTTGGAAATTTTGTTATATTTTGAATACAGTCGATATATAATATATATATATATATATATATATATATATATATATATATATATATATATATATATATATATATATATATATATATATATATATATATATATATATATATATATATATATAATGATCTATTTATTTTTACATCGGTAAACAAACTAGTCGATTGACTAATGCTGAAAAGGGTAGTAAAGTGTATTATAATTCTGTAAATGTATGCACTTTTGTGAAACATATTTAAACATCTAGTTAAGGAATTTTAAAGGTGATGTAAGTGGTGTTGGTGGATCAGGGTGCCAAAACGGAGGTGTCTGACCCAGACAACACAAAATGGTGCTTTTTACGCATGAGTAGCAAGAATGCTAAATTATAAAAAATGTTTATACACTTCCCCTAACAACATTATGAACGATTAAAGAAAAGTATTGTAACTCACTAACTACTGATTATTACTCAGTATGTTAAAGCTGTTATAAATTTCGTCTTCTAAATAACAATTCATAATTGGTGATAAAACCTATGAAATTCGTTTGTGTGTGTTAAACCCAAGTCTCCGAGCGTAACGAGAATTCTGAGTAGGGTAGTTTTTCTTTTACTACACAATGACAAATAATTCACATTTATGGGTTGGACGAATTATATAAAGAACTAGCAAAATACCCGACCTTACTCGGTTTGAATTGGTTTACTCTAGATTGAAGAGATAATCAAAATATATAATGACTTACGTTTTTTGTAGAATAAAAATTTATTTTAACATCTTTCACCATCTTTATATTTTCTACAACTTACTTTGGACACAAATCCTACACATGCATATCCATTCATGTAATACATTTCACATACATCGCACAATTGCTGTATGACAAAGCTACAAAATAACGAAAGGTGATACTAAGGTTACTACTATAAAAGACGATTTATAGGAAGATTTGGAATTCCCTTTCTAAAGTTATTTTCAAGTTCAACTCAATTAATTAAAATTACGATTTACGGCGAGTGCTCTCGCACTCATAGTCAACAAAACAATATTTTTTTACTTGTGGCACTCTTGCCTCCGGTATGCGACATTGTGAAATTTTGCAATCTTCTCCTGTCATTATTACAACGAATTTTTTAATGTTGGAAAAAGTTCCAGTTTGGATTAATAAACATTATTATTATTTCAATAACGGCATTATTCTTTAAATAACGGCATTATTCTTTAAATAACGGCATTATTCTTTCAGTAACGGCATTATTCTTTCAATAACGACATTATTCTTTCAATAATGGCATAACTACACTTAAAATGTACTGAAAATTTATACTGACTTACCTAACATTTTTAAGTCTAATACTTTGTGGTGCTGTTGCGTGTGATGAGAAGGAAAACACATTTATTAAAATAATAAATATTTAAAACAGGAAACAGCGAAGTAAAACAAAATAAAAGATGCCGCAAAAAATTGTTCTAAAGATATTAATTTGAGATTCAATTTTATCTCTTGATCTCGCACAGTTGCCACAACTTACAACTAAAAGTGTACAAAATTTAGAATTGTGAAATTAATTCAGAGCGAAAGAACCAGAAAAAATATCACTGCTCGCGCGATCTTGTTCATTCTCGTTTCATTGAAAAATATCGTCTGTCCCAAATATTCGGAAATCGTTTTCATTGCGCAAATAATAAAAATAAGACTCGAAATAAATGAAGTATCAGAGATGAAATTCCATAAAAAAATAATAATTTTTTGAAGAATAATTACTTTTTCAGCTGTATTGGTAAAGCAATCGAAGTAATCGTAATATTCAATGGACATTCCAATTTTTCCAAAACTACCAAATTATGGTTGATTTAAGTATACTTACTCAGGTGTTTTAGCATGAAACTCAACTAAATATAACAATAAAGAAATGTTTAATATTGCATTCACTAAACTAATAGATAATGTATAAAATAAAATACAATGCAATCAAATATCTGGAATACAATTCATGTGATGTCTACACAAACACACAAACACAAAATTGAGCATAGAACAGAAAGACGGACAGACAGACTTTTGCAACCAATGCCACTCACTAAATCAAGATAAGTACTCACTGTATGCAAATTTTCATGAAAATATCTTAAACCGCGTGGACGTGTATAGGGCACAACATACAGACAGACAGACAGACAGACACCAAACGAGAAAAAGGCGGATTCGGCATCAGAAGGGTCTAAAACGGATAGAAAACTTGAAATGGGTCGAAAATATTGAATGTACAAACAAACACTCCATTCTTATTTATATAGATTCTATTGGTCCCAACGTCTACAAATGGTTAGAAGTCATGCAGGGAAAACTGCAGTTTTGCTTTATCCCCACAATGACAAAAAGTCACATCTATGGGTTTGAAGAATTGTGTAAATAATTCTATTAGTCCCAACGTCTACAAATGGTTAGAAGTAATACAGGGAAAACTGCAGTTTTTCTTTTACCCCACAATGACAAAAGTCACATCTATGGGTTGGAAGAATTCTATAAAGAATTCTGTTGGTCCACAAAAGTCTACAAATGTTTGGAAGTCATGCAGAGAAAACTGCAGGTTGAATGATGGAATAATGTGTGCATGACACTCAGAGGGTTTAAAGTAGCTTGTTGCATGGGTTTCACATCTTCAAGTTTGATTCAGTAGTATCTGTGAGAGAAGAGTTCATTCTACAGGTATCCAATACGACCAAATCCAAAAATATTTGTTATGAAATTTTGCAACTTGGCGGCTAACTTTTACAGAGCGTGGTCTCCAATGAGTGTAATGTTTTTTGTTTTGTTTCATAAATAATTTTTCTTTTTCAGGCCAGCTTATTTCAGTCTGTAGTTTTACCTTCATTACCTCCTTTCACAATGATCAAATCATACATCATTATTACACGATTTGTTATTTTTTTTATCGATATTTGTTTGATTTGTTTCTTGTTAACCCTCTTGGTAGTTGTTTCGACAAGGTATGTCGTCACTGCTCGAGCAAAACTGACCAAATCTTGACGTACGAGAGAACCCGTCGTCTCTTGTAATTAGAAGAAAACTGGTCAAATCTTCTCGCCATCATAAAAAAAATCCGCAATATTTTGGCGACGCGATACCTCGTCATTAGCAAAATTGATCAAATTCTGATGGACGATGTATCTCACCAAAACGAAACCATTTGGAGGGCTATAGCATTATATAGACTGTTCAAACTGATGTATTTGGGGATTTTTTGGATTTTATTAAAATATTTCCGAATTGGGGACATAAAATTATTTCTCCAGGATTTAGTATTAAAAAAATTCCGACTATCCGGATAATTTGGTTCACAATTTTCCGAGCATCTCCTCTGATAATCACTACAGTGTATTGTTTTGGAGTCGAGTAATATAATACAAAAATTATCAGATTTGTCTAATTTAGGTGAAAGGTACAGAAAAGTAACGTCTCAAATAAGAATTAATGGAGTCTTGTGCTCAAAATAGAGAGCGTTTAATTAATTGATAAGAAGCAACTCAGACCTCAGATCTGAATATCTTTCATAGCTGAGTCTAACAGGTGCTTAGGGTCATAAACCAATCAGTTTCGTATAGTCACTAAAAATAGATGTCAAAAAGGATTTAGTTCATTAATATTTTTTTGTTTTTTAATCATACATATGATATTGAATTTTGGGAGTTTAAATTAATAAGCTAATAACTTACTCGGATGCAAAAATAACTTGAAAATATTTCAGTAAATTTAAATTGTTATAGCTGATATCCTTTTCATTTTTTAAAACAATTGTTGTTGACAAGGATCAAATATAATTACGGTTTAATAAAAAAACGAGTGTTTGCAAGAGAAGTCATACTACCCCGAACCCAAATTATAATTAATTTAAAATTCATTGATGCATAAAATATAATTTTTTTTATGTAACTATGTTTTCCGTTATAACATATTTACAAGGGATTGTGTTTTTGTTTTGACGCAAGGGCCAAGCTGTGTCACAAACAACTATACTTAAATGGAAATAAAATTTTAAATTAATTTATATTACAACTCTCTGTGTTGCCATCGTAAAACGTCTAGATCGGAAGGTTCCTGGTTCGAATCCGGGTCCGGTCATGGATGTTTCTAAACGTATGGTGTAGAGGCGGCTGGTGCACCTTAAATCTGTCGTGGCCGAAAGTCCTCACGTTGGGTTGGCGTGGAAGTTTGGAGAGTGGGGTGCCAGCTCAGGTGTTGCTTCGTCATCTGACCGTGGTTCAAAATTACGAGGTGTTGTCCTAGGATCTTTCCCTTAAGGGACTGATCCCGGACCGTCGTCAATAGCCCGTTGTGTTGCTCTAGTACGACGTTAACTAAAATTACAATTACCATTACCATCGTAAAACGATGGACCCTTAGTGGCTATATATTGCATATTCATTAAATAATTTAGTCTTCTGCATACAGAATTTGCTTTTTGATTTCTAATGTATGTAGGGAGGAAATACGTGTATGTCGGGAAAAGCTATAGCGTTTTTTGAGTGTTGTAAAAAGTTCAATTAGGCTATTAACCCTCCAAGTAGGTTCAATGAGATAACAATCAAGATCATATCCATCAAGATCCTATCAATTCTTTTAAGGACGATATATTTTGTCACCAAGGTTTTGCGTATTTTTAAGACGACGACATCGAGATCTGGTCAGTTTTCTATTGACGAGGATCACGTAAACCAAGATCTGGGCAGTTTTACTAATGGCGAGACTTGTCGCCGAGACAACCACCAGGAGGGTTAAAACACCTGTTTGACGGCATTAAATCGTCCGTAATCCTACAATGAAAAATGTTTAGTTTTTTACAATAGTTTAAAAAAATCCATTTCTTGGGATTCGCTGATTTATTACTCCAGAATTAGAAAAATAACCCAGATGAAACGTACCGCAGCCCATTCAAACGTGTTTCATTGAAGAGTTTTGAATTGCTATCTCAATATGATCATTAAGGAGTTTACAATGTTTCTCGATAGATACCATAGTTTAAAAAAAATCAATTTCTTGGGTAATGGTAATTTTAATTAACGTCGTACTAGAACAACACAGCGGGCTATTGACGACGGTCCGGGATCAATCCCTTAAGGTAAAGATCCGATGACAACGCCGTGTAATTTTGAACCACGGTCAGATGACGAGGTAACACCTGAACTGGCACCCCACTCTCCAAACTTCCACACCAACCCAACGTGAAGACTTTCGTTCACGACAGATTTAAGGTGTTCCAGCCGCCTCTACACCATATGCTTACAAAAATCCATGCCCTGACCCTTGATTCGAGCCAGGAACCTTCCGATCCAGAGGCTAACACCTTAACCACTATACCGGTTGGTCGGCTGAATTTCTTGGGTAAATAGGCAATTGGTAATTTTTAGTTAACGTCGTACTAGAGGAACACAACGGGCTTTTGACGATGGTCCGGGATCAATCCCTTAAGGTAAAGATCCGATGACAACACCACGTAATTTTGAACCACAATCAGATGACGAGGTAACACCTGAACTGTCACCCCACTCTCCAAACTTACACACCAACCCAACGTGAGGACTTTCGTTCACGACAGATTTAAGGTGTTCCAGCCGCCTCTACACCATACGTTTACAAAAATTCATGCCCTGACCCGTGATTCGAACCAGGAACCTTCCAAATCCAGAGGCTAACACCTTAACCACTATACCGGTTGGTCGGCTCAATTTCTTGGGTAAATTGGTAATTGGTAATTTTTAGTTAACGTCGTACTAGAGGACAACGGGCTTTTGACGATAGTCCGGGATCAATCCCTTAAGGGAAAGAACTGAGGACAACACCTCGTAATTTTGAACCACGGTCAAATGACGAAGTAACACCTGAGCTGACACCCCACTCTCCAAACTTCCACAAAAACCCAACGTGAGGACTTTGGGCCAAGACAGATTTAAGGTGCACCAGCCGCCTCTACACCATACGCTTACAAACATCCATGCCCGGACCCGGATTCGAACCAGGAACCTTCCGATCTAGAGGCTAACATCTTAACCACTATTCCGGTTTCAATTTCTTGGGATTTGCTGATTTATTACTCCAGAATTGGAAAAATAACCCGGATAAAACGTATCACAGCCCATTCAAACGTGTTTCATTGAAGAGTTCTCAATTGCTATCTCAATATGATCATGAGTTTACAATGTTTCTCGAAAAGCCCTTTCACCAAGCCACACAAACGGTTTCTCAGTCTCCCAGAAGCACCCAGTTGAATAATGCCTTCAGTAGTGGCACTTGGGGTGCCATATGTCAAGCTGTCAAGCACTGAAATATATTAAATGACGTTTTTATTTTTCGAGTGGGAGAAAAAAAATTAAGATGACATCGAAAAACTCCCCCATTCTTCATCACACGATTTAGATCACTGGGAAAAGAGCCTCATTCATGTCGACAGCGAACGAGAAGGAAAACAATTCACCGCAGAGAATAGCCTCGCCTGACAATAATGCGATCTTTGTGTTTGAATGGAAAAAATCGCAATAGGCCCAATGCGGTATGGATAAGTGCGTGACGATCAAATTTATTCGCACGAACCATTTCCAGCCGAGGCGTGAGTCGGGAGCCTCGATAAGGTAGAAGAACAGAGGCGCATTTTAAATCTCGTTAAGGAGAGTTGACACATGGCTTTGGCGATATTTGGCCTCGTGTGACAAGTTGATTGGCGACGGGAGGTAATTCCAATAGGGTAACCCCATCCGCAAGTTGCGTAGCACGCGAAAGGAGCTGCCGGCCCACTTTTCCCGCCTTCGCGGCGGTTGACACTTTGATTGGCCGTCGAAAGTATTGGCATAAAAAGAAAAAGTGGGCAGAAAGAGATGATGGTCGTCCCGAAAAGAAAGCTCTTTACGTCCTGGAATAAGATTTCTACTTTACCGATACTTTCTGGAACCAGAAAAAGCTTTTGTTTCTTCCCTTTCGTAAACTAACGGGTCCCATACACAACCCTTAATGTATAGAAAAGGGATGGATTAATCTGGCAACAAAACTTGGGTCCGCGTTGCTTTCGTTTTTGTCGTCCTTTCCCACAACACATTGAATTGGAAAGGAAATTCACTTGGGCTGCTTCTTTTGGGATTGGATAAGGTGGAGGCCTTCGTTTGGATTTAACGCCACTCTTTACAAAGAGAAGTAATGCATCATTTGCTGCTGATTTTCTTTATATTCAATTTTTAAAGTAAAAAAGTTTTTTTTTTTAAATTACGAGTTTTCCTAATTTCAATACATTGAGTGTTCATCTATTTTTTTGGAACGGCTCATAATGTTGTAAGGGCAACCCTACCGGGAGTTTATGGCTTCCCACCTTCATGAAATGGTTTAGGTTGATGTATAAAAATTTTAGGTATGTTAAGGTTTTTGACGTATATAAATATTCTCTTATTTGTGATATTCTAATATATAGGATGGCGGTGGGAGATATTTTACTGTTCAGTACTGTTTGGTATTCTGATGTCTAGGATGAGTGGCGAGATATTCTAATGCTTAAGGATGAGCGGTGGGAGATATGCTGATGCTCAAGTTGATGGGTGAGATATTCTGATGTCTAGGATGGATTATGAGAGATATTCTAATGCTTAGGATGAGCGATGGGAGATATTCTGATGCTCAGGTTGGTAGGTGAGATATTCTGATGTCTAGGATGGATGGTGAGAAATTCTAATGCTTAGGATGGCGATGAGAGATATTTTACTGTTCAGTACTGTTTGGTATTCTGATGTCTAGGATGAGTGGCGAGATATTCTAATGCTTATGATGAGCGGTGAGACATATTCTGATGCTCAGGTTGGTAGATGAGATATTCTGATGTCTAGGATGGATGGTGAGAAATTTTAATGCTTAGGATGGCGGTGGGAGATATTTTACTGTTCAGTACTGTTTGGTATTCTGATGTCTAGGATGAGTGGCGAGATATTCTAATGCTTAAGGTTGAGCGGTGGGAGATATTCTGATGCTCAAGTTGATGGGTGAGATATTCTGATGTCTAGGATGGATTATGAGAGATATTCTAATGCTTAGGATGAGCGATGGGAGATATTCTGAAGCTCAGGTTGGTAGGTGAGATATTCTGATGTCTAGGATGGATGATGAGAGATATTCTAATGCTTAGGATGCGCGGTGGGAGATATTCTGATGCTCAAGTTGATGGATGAGATGTTCTAATGTCTAGGATGGGTAGCGAGGTCCTGTAAGGATTGGAGCAAGATGACGTCACGCCGTCAGTGATGAGCTACTAATTTGGTGTGAGATTGAATTCTTCCTTAAAAACTAAACAGCGATCGGGAAAAGGAAGGCGTGGTAGAAGAAAAGGGTTAAAAATAGCAGCGGCTGTTCGGTCGCTTGCTCTGATATAAGTTGTGTTATTAAACATATGAAAGACTTGTAAGTATTGTAAATAGTATATAAAAATAAAATAATAATACATATGATCAAAATAAACGTTTTAACCTTAGCAATGGGGTTTAATTTGAAATCGAAGAACTTTTTTGGAACCCCATTGGGTCACAATCTAAAAAATCTGATTTTTTTTGTGATACACAAAATCTATTCACGTCAGATATTTAATTCACCCAGTTTCAAAAAAAATTTCTTTGACCCTCTGAGGGGTTCAAACGCATATACTCGTCCAGCAACCTGATGTCTTCCCTGCATCGTATCTTACCAAGTTTCGACGTTCTTGACCAATAAATATTTCTAGGGACTCTTTCAATCAATCCATGTGGTTGTCTAGTTAATATATATATACTGTAAGTGCATTTGTGTGTATGCTGCACTACTCATGAGCAGCAGAAAATTAATTGGCCGCGATAGTCGAATCGGAAGAGTAACGGATAATGATCCGGAGGGTTGCGAGTTCAAATCCAACCAAAGACCGTCGTGCACAAAGGAGGATGGTGCACGCCGTGCGCTCAAATGCTCAAATGTACTCACGTAAGCGTGGTGTAGAAGTCTGGTGATTAGGATGCCAGCTCAAGTGTGACTTCGTCATCTGAACGTGGTTCAAAATTACGTGCTTTTGACACCGGACATTCGCCAATAGACGTTGTATTGCTCCATTGTTGCGTCGTTAATTTACATACCTATCTCAGAAAAAGTTAATATAGCATTCTTCAAAAGCTGAGGTTCGAAGGCTTTGCTGTTTAATATATATATATATATATATATATATATATATTTATTTATTTATATAAGTTAATTAATAGTTATTGATATATATTTTAAGTCATAACACAGTGATGGTACACAAATGATTACTCATATTGCATAGCAGATGTGGGCAGGTTAATTAAAGTATGAATCTACCCAGAAATCTCCGAAAATTTGAAATTCAATTATTTGGTAATGTGGTTTTAATACTAAGGTGCATGATGGATGAATTTTGAATTAAAGATATATCTCTTACCAAGCAACGATCTGTCCATCATGTTGAAGATATATATCCAATTAGTATTTATGTCGAAAAAAAGTTATAACACAGCGATGGTGCAAAAATGCTTACTCAAATTGCATAGCAAAGGTGGACAGTTTAATTGCAGCATGAATCTACCCAGAAATCTCTAAAAATTTGAAATTAAATTGTTTGGTAATGTGGTTTTAATACTAAGGTGCATGATGGATGAATTTTTAATTAAAGATATATCTTCTACCAAGCAACGATATGTCCGTCATGTTGAAAAGATCTGTCCAACTAGTATTTATGTCGAAATTTTTTTAAATAATTTAGTGGGTCGATCCTAAATGAGTTGTCAGAATCTTCTTTCGCATAGGTGGTACGAGTAGTAAGGAAATCATGCGTTTGTCTGCTTAAAAGTAATTGTTTATTGAAATATCTTTGCTTAAAAATAGTACTTCTAGGGCATGTTTACTCGTGATGACATATCCCTGGAACCAATTGCTTCAAAATTTAAATAAGGCTAATTTTAAGTGAAGGTGAAGTATTTTGTGACATTGACTCGAATAGGTGGTTGTCCTCCAAATAAGAAACTTCGTCAAGACTGTTTGAAAAGAAAGCTGTAATATATGGAAATGTATTTGAACTTATTTTCTTATTTCAAGAATGGAAACAATAAAGTGCAAGCTTTACTTTTCGTAACACCAGTTGCTTTAAAAATTTCTATGAGAACAAGATCACCAGTGGTTTAAAGTTTGCTACCTAATTGTTTCAGAATGAACGTAGAAATATGTATGATACTGTAGATTCTTTGCGATGCCATATAAGAAGACTCTTGCGCAACAAAAACTAACCAACTTTAACTTTGCTAAAATGCTTCAAATTTACTGCCTACAGAAATATAGCTACAATCCAAATCTCTCTCTCTTCAGTGTAAGAAAAAAATGTCTATCATTCTTTTCAAACATAAATTTAAGGACAATCTTTGAAACTTAGCCTGTCTGGTTCTGAGTGCACTGCATTCGAATCCAGGTATTGTCAAGGATATTTGTAGAAGTTAAGAATCCACATTAAGCAGTATTGTCCGAATCTAATATTTGCTCTTGAGTAACAAAAAATAACCTTGAGCGATAACCCAAACAGATCCAAAATTCTAAAAATAAGATGGTAAGAACCAGTTTATACTTCCAAGATGTCTCAGATCGATCTCGCTCTCTTCAGAGATCTAAATCTCTCCGCTTCTTCCTACACTTTTTCAGTGTGAAACGATTGCAAACCAAGTTAATAAAATGTGGAAATGCAAAAAGTAAATTGATTACTGAAAAGAGTACAATAAAATACTCATGATTTGAATCAATGCCTGTTCGTAAAAGAAAGTATAGAGACAGTTATCTTTTCACGGATCGGTAAGGGGTAAGTTGAACTTACACAACGGGTTATTGACGACAGCCCGGGATCTACTCCGAAGGTAAGGTATTATAATTTTAATTAACGTCCTACTAGAGCAACTAGGGTTATTGACGATGGTCCAGGATCAATCCCCTAAGGGAAAGATCCAAGAACAACACCACGTAATTTTGAACCACGGTCAGATGACGAGATCAACTTCGAAGAGAAAAATTTAAGGAACCACGGTCAGATGATGAGCTCAACACCTGAGCTGGCACCCACACTCCGAACTTCTACGCCACACCAACGTGATGAAATTTGAGTTCTGGACAAATTTAGCCTGCTCCAGCTCCACGAACAGGACAGCATTCGTTTGGATCGAGTTACGGACTTCGTTTGCCAGACCTCGACTCCACCAACCGAGCAACCTCGGTCCCCCTTTTGAAAGAACGGACCTTATTATGTGATATCGCAGGCACGCAGTCTTTTCTATCATCCTTTTACTAGAGCAGTTGAGTGCTTGCAAATGGCCCACATTCATCCTCCATAGTATCTCCCCAAATAACATCATCTCAACCACTGTTTCCAGAAATCCTTTTTAGTTCGCGGTTATAAACGATATCCTCCTTCGCCATGATTTAGTTTCCGCGTATCCCGACCGCTGTGGCCCTCCTACAGATCGCTTACGGATTGCGTCATTAGCGCTACAATTGCGGCGCAACGCAACAGGATGAAAATGATGAAAGACGTCTTTGCGAATGACATCAACCACCTGAAATTGTTGTAGGAGGGTTGCTTTGGAAAGCTGAGGATTCTTCCCTTATATTTATTGGCCCTCCCCCTTCCAGTTCCTCTTTCTGCAACTCCCCATATTCCTTCCTCCTTCCATATTCTGAAGAGGGGGGGGGTGAGGCCCATCTCTAGCCCCCTTCCCACCCTGGAAGCAATCAGCTTCCATCATGCCAGATGCTACTCTCTCAGAAGCCTAAGAGAGGGTAAAAGAGGAGACCTGGATCGAGGTGACAGCTAAGCTGGCGGCTTGTCACCCACACAAATCCCGTTATTGAGCTTGTCTCCGCTCCAGTGAAAGTTACGCTATTCCCACATAGCTTAGGGACGGGGCCAACGCAAATCGCATGCAAACGCAAACCTTTTAATGCCCAATCACTACTCGAGTGAAGGATGGTGGTTGGGGTTTTAAATTCCCGCAAAACTGGCTGGAGGACCGAATACGCAGAGGGGAAAATCTCACTCGTCTGAGGCCGCTTTCTTGTTGGGATAGCTATATTTAGGTCCGCCGACACCCCTTTGATGTGCATTTGAAAGAGTGCGGTGAGGCACTTGCCCACCTGGAGTTTTGTCGGAGTCTTAAGTGGTCAACGGGAATCGGATAGTTCGGTTTTTTGGTTCTTCTTTCGGTTAAGTTGAAGGGCAGCTGTTCGACGTTTGGGGTGCTTTTGTTTCGGGTCATGAGAAATTGGGTGTTTTTTAGAGCGCGTGATTGAGTTTTTCGCTGTACAATACAGTACTCTTGAAACGAGAAGCACTTTTGTTACATTTTGTGGAATTTTTTGAAGATGGGAGAGTGAGTAGGGGGTAGTGATACAGAAATAAAAAGGAGTTAAGAAGGGTAAGAGATAGTTTAAAAATCTAAGTCTTTGAGAAGAGCGAAGGAGAAAGAAACGAAAGAAATATAGGTATAGGAAGATGGGGATGAGATGAAAAATATAGAAATTATGAGGAAGGAGAATGTAAAACGAGAAAAATAGCGAATGACTAGAAAAAAAAAATGTAAAACGAGGAAATATAGAAATAAAATTTCAGAATGACAGTTGATAGAAGAATAGTTAGAGCGGAGATGCAATACACACACTCAGTCCCCAAACCGTAATTGTCCAAAATCCAGACATTTTGCTAAACGCCTTTTTATTTTGTTTTGTTTCCTCACTTTTTTACATCTTTCCCGACAACTTTTAAAGAAGAAGGAGTTAAAAACGGACCTAATTGACGAAACAAATACTGGACATGTTCATAGTAAATTCCACACAGAAAAATTAGAAGATTTGCAAGTAAAATTTGTTGTTTTGTATATTAAAAATGTTTTTTTCCTTTTACAAAATTATTCCTATTTATATGTATGCTATTTTACTGTTGCAAACGCAAAATTCGCGCGGGGGAAAAGGAGGTTAGATTAAGGTTTTTTTGACAAAAATTTCAAATAATCCGAAATCCGGAATGGCTGAGGTCCGGAGTATTCCGGGTTTGGGACTTTGTACTGTATACTTATATTTTTCTTTATTCAACAATCGCCTTTTAATCTAAACTTAAATAAGTCCTCTAAAATGACCATTAAAATAACATCTAACATCGGGCGTCGAAAATTCAACTATCAGTAGAGTGCAAAGTCTCGAATCCGGAATCCACCGATACTCAGCCACTCCGCATTTCGGATTATTTTTAATTTTTGTCAAAAAAAGAATTTAATCTAACCTCCTCCAGCTTGAATTTTGCGTTTCCAATAATAAAACAGCAGATATATAAACAGGAATAATTTTAAAAAAAGGAGAAAAAAAAAAACCCACATTTTTAATATAATGCAAAAAATTTTACTTGCAATTCTTCTAATTTTTCTGTGTGGTATTTACTTCGAACATGCCCGATATTTTGCGTTGTTTCATCAATTAGGTTCAGATTTTACTCCTTGCTCTTTAAAAACTGTCGGAAAGATGTAAAAAATGAAAAAAAGTTCGCATTTTCGACTATAACGAATTGTGGACGTCCGGATTTGGGACTTAGTACTGAATAAATATTGTGGTAGGAAGAGAAGAACTGGTTACAATCAAGATTGTAAGTTTAAACGGGAATGAATAATGGTGTTAGAAATAGAAGAACTGGTTACAATCGAGATAGCAAGTTTGACGAGCTTGAAGTTTTGAGAAAATATGGAAATAGGTATAGAAAAATAGAACAAAAATAGTTAAATTGCAAAAGCGATGTATAGATAGTGCCATGGAAAGAGTAATAATAAGATTACAGTGATACTGAGAAGTATGGAAAAAGACAAAAATTACCAGAGGATAAATTAAAAATACAAAGAAAAACTACACTTGTGGTAGAAAGAAGGAGACAGTAAAAGTGTGATGGGTCGTACACAAATGTTAGAAATAATTAAAAGAACGCGATAACCCAGAAATTATGAGAAAGAAATTTCCGTAGAGTGCAAAATTTCACTCCAGTGGACACACTTGTTTTGGGTTCTTTGTATTAATGAAGAATAAATAGCATGACTAAACAACACAATTGCTTGGAATTTCTTGCGTGCAATATATGCGTATGTGCAATATATGCGTATTATTTCTTCCACCAGCAAACTTAAAAAGTACTATTTGTAGTAAATTGATACATAATTTTAGAACATTGCCATAATCCTGTGTTTCAGTGATTGATTCATACATAACTCATTTGCATAATTTTTGGGACGAACCCAAAAGATCTCGAAACAGAATCATGACCACTGAAAGGAACTCGCTTTACACTGTCTCGAACATATAATTTTCCCTTTGTATATGCTACAGCTCTGTGCTCCTCTGCCACAAGCACGCTCTGAACATTGTTCGCGACGTAATAAAATTTGACTGCGGACGTACTGCCCACATACTAAGTTCTAACAATTAGTTAAGGCTCATTGACACTTGTACGTCCATCCGAATCCGCTCTCCACCTTCAAACCAATGACCGACGAGAACTGGAATGATTAAACCTGTCAGTTATCCCCGTTGCTCATTCAGACAGACCTACATGTGTAAACGAACCTTTAGACAGTACGTGATTCAATAAACCTCACTGAGGCTTAGTAATATGTATTGTCTATCCACTGCTCCAACCACTAAGACTTGTATGTCCATTACTTGACGTCTGTTTTGTGTTTGGTGCATCTTGGCAAAATATGCCCTCAAACTAATCCGCCACCAAATCTGATCTTCTCCATTGACGCAGAAATAGCCTGTATCGCATTTTTGATAAGGGTAAATGAAGAATCCGAAAAAATCTGAAAATAAAATTGTGCTATTAAACTGCCTATTAATCTGCCCAATAAAACTGCCTAATAAATCTGTGCTATTAAACTTCCCCATTCGTCCAAAAATAATACAAAAATTAGACACCTACTAAAGTAACCCCTGCTCAAAATGAGCGTACCATTTTCTTATAGAGATCAACACCAGCAAGATTGGATGAGGGGCGTAGTTCTCGTTCAATACAGCACCGTCGGCAGATAGTCGCAACAAATTTCCGTGTGTCATTCAATAAAGATTCTTTCCACAGTACGTACATGTATTATAGTCCTAAAAATACCAAGTCTGTTCCTGTTAGTTGACTGAGACCTGTTCCTGTTAGTTTAATGGACTGTATCGCATTTACCATAAGGATTGACTTAAGAAATGTAACCAAGTTTTTGTCACACAGGTGCACACAATGATGAACCGGAAATAATATATGATTTTTACTTGCTGCCGATAATATCTGCTCTATTAAGCTACCTCATTCGACTCAAAACAAAGCAAAATTTAGACATTCACTAAAGTCACCCCAATTAAAGATGAACGAACTTTTTTCCTGTAGATATCACCACCACCAAGACTTGATGAGGGGCGTAGTTCTCACAGTCGACAGATAGCATCGCCAAATTTCCATGCCATTCAATAGATTATTTCCAATACGTGCATGCATTAGTCCTAAAAATACCCCATTTGAATATTCCTGTAGCATCCTACACAATTCTCCAGACACAGGATCGAAATCACAGAAACACGCTGTTACCCCACTAAAAGAAAGGGAAACAGGGAATATAATCAGTAGTCAATTAAAGCGGCATTAAGCTGTGGCCGGAAGCAAATTTCTGCCTGATTTCGTAAGTATTATTTAATCTTCCCGTTTACAGGGAAAGATACTTAAGTAATCCTTTCGGAAAATCAAGACGCGCCCGAGTTGGCAGAGGTCTTAATAGATTTTAAATCATTCCATTTGGGATCGCCCTTTTAAAAGCGCTTGCCGTTCTGGATTCATAATTACCCTCGCAAAAATCATAAATTTCCCCCCTTAACGACGACTGACAGAAAGTACGTAAATAATTACGAATTTACTCGCACGCAGAAAAAAAGAAACGAATTACAAGCCAAGTATTTAAATACTGCATAAGTGCGTTAAACTGGCTCGTAGCTCAATTTCCCCTCCTCTCTCGGCTTGTGCGGAATTTTTTTCCATCCCCGTAAAAATTTTTTGCTCGCTCTTTTTTTTAACAAGCTGGGGGGATTAAGGCACTTAAAAAGAGCGGTAATTTGGGTTGTCGGTTTTTACCACTCTATTTCGCCAGATGTAAATGACTCGCTCCGAAATCCTTTCTCGACGAGAAAAACCGTTTATTTCCATCAGCCATGCTTGCCGCTCTGAAGATGCTTTCAAACCATCCAATATTCCTGTTACTCAACACTCTTCAATTATTGCACTTATCGCTTTACTCGGCGCGCCAGAAAAAGACGACGCAGAAAGAAACGAAAAAAGCGAGCGAGAAAAAATGAGACTCGAATTCAAATTAAAGAAATAAATCGTTTCAATCTCCAACGGAAGTGCTATTGAAGCTACATTGCAAATAAAACTACTCGGCCTTTCTCTGGGGTTTTCATTCATTTTTTTCTCTTTTTCATTCATTCTTTATTTTTTCGGTTTTTCGTTTCCTTCTCTCGGAGGGGATCATTATCAGTCAATTACATTCGGGTTGTGCCGTCCGCAGTTGGCTCGATGAAGGGAAGCTTGCCTGTTCCGAGATGACATTTTTTGCGCAAATGTTTTCCCCGTGTCGATTTTGCCGCCATCTATCGACATGAAATTCATTCATTCTGGAACATGATGCTTAAAAATGATATCGAGGGTTGAAAGGGGCTTTGCGCAAATCCTAAAAAGTGTTAATCGTCGATCTACACAAGCTCTTACTTTTCAATGACAGAAAAAATTGACGTGGCCTTAAAATATTTATTTCTGATTTTTTTTTATTTTTAAATTTCAATTATTGTCGTTGTTGTACTTGTAAATTAAACATTAAAAATATTATTATCCCTGCTTTAAAGAATTATAGGAGATAGTACTTTTAATTGTTTTGAGTTCATTGTTTTCTGTCTCAGTCATTTTCTGAAGCAAGGCATTAAACGTTTGACGTTTTCGAAGAAATAACGTTAGTTGAAATCAAGAAGCAAAGTAAAGCCATTTCTATTTACCCCCCCCCCCCATCAGAATTTCAAGAACAATCAAACAGTTCCAAATCTCTTTATTTATTTCAAGGATGTCTGTTCAAAGGAAAATCTATTCTTTAGTTTAAAAGTTGTAATTTTCTCTTGTAGATAACATGCGTTAGCTTTATTAAATAAATTAGTTTCATATTTTGGAATGTTACTTAATTTTTACTATAACATGGAACTAAAATAAGCTCAACAAATAAGCGCCGATTGGTTGAATCTGATGGCATGAGGGTCATATTTGGCCAAGCTCGCCAAACACAAAATAAATGCTCATACAAACAAGGAAAGTTGTTACCGATAAAAAATTAGAAATACACCCAGCCAGGAATCCAGCCTATAAATACACGTTGCTAGCTCAGTGGGCAAACTCACTCTTCCAAAGAGATCCCTGGAAGAGCTGGAACGTGCATTTAATTGTTAATGAGGCAGGTTACAGTACAGGGATAGTCCCAACCTGAATATATAATGACTTTATAAACTTAATTCGTTGATAGCTTTAGTTTCTTCCCATGAATGAGCTAGCCCATTTTATCTAGAATTTGAACAAATTTATATCTCAATTTCGAAAGCACACTCTTCAATAGTAGTAAAATCAAATGCTGATATCAAATCGATCGAATATATTCATTTTATGATACCTCTAAGTAAAAAAAAAAGTCACCTATTACTTTGATTCATTTGGTTATAAACATCGTTTTTTCAAACACTACCTTAGACAAGACAATTTTCGGAGGACCCGTGGCAAAGTAGCTCATCTCAAGTTAAATCATTAGAATTAATTTAATTTGAGAGAAAAATATGGAAAAAATTATTATCTTAAAATTATTATTTAATCCATTATTTATGTATTGGGGCTTGATAGGCATAAGAATTAGCTTGTACTGAACTTAATTGAAACGTCGAGTCACGAGGTAGCCAGATGACCACCCTCACAAATACTGACCGTGACCGCTTAGGATTTGGTGATTGATTTACAGGTATGGAACTCTATCCACTGCACTGTTGTTTGACTTTCATAGGGGTACTAAGAATCAATACAAACGGGTTGAAGTAATTGAAAAGTTCTAAATTTAAAAGTTTGAAGTTTAAAAATAGAAGTTACTTTGAAAGTGGTACAATTAGAGGTTCTATAGTGTCTGTCGTAAAGAGCCTCACCATAGCGAAGTCTCTAACTGTAACCAAACCTTGAAACGAAATTTAAACCCAAACTATTCGAACTGAGATATCCTGCAGACTTCATTTTGCGAAGAGACTCACCGTAGCCGAGTCTAACTGCAACCGAACCTTGAAACAAAATACGAACCAAAACTATCCAATGAGACTTCCTTCAGATTCATCGTGATTTGTTGCGTAAGGCTGGATGACTGTCTCCTTTAATTTGATCTCTTAACCGCTGTATAAACCTTGCCTAGTAAATCTATTTAAGTATTAATCGACTGCTTATTTTGGATATGTGTTATTGAACTGTGACACATTTAATGATTTCCATGATTTCTGTCAAAAGCGGAATATCCTTCTGCTCTCGGAACTCATAGAAGTATTGGAAAACAGAAAGTGCAAGGTAAGGAAGCTTTTCTTTACCTTTGATTATTTTGAATCTGTATTTTGTTACTAATTTGTGCTAATTATTGGTGATCATAATTGGAAAGGAAAGTTATTTAATGGGGAATTTATTTTAACCCTCTTAGTGGTTTATCTTTAATCAAACACCGCCTTGTAGTGACTTGCCTCTGATACCAAAACCTGTCCCTTCTGTCACCAGACATGGGGTAGCGACAGTTTGTTTTTTCCTCATGAATCTTCATTCTACCATGGAGAAATCGGGCAATTTTGTCTCGACGCGATATCATCGTCCTTAACAAAATTGGTAATATTCTTTACAAGATTTCTGGTCAAAATACTTGGAATTGAAGCTAGACTTCTGGGTCCAAATGGAAATGCACCACATGGAAGTTTTTGTTCGTGAGAAGATGTTCAATTTTCAACACCACCTTCTGGTTTCTCTAGCTTCTGTCTGTCCCCAGCGCCATACTAATCTTCGTGCCAGAGGAAGTGCAATCCCTTTCTGTCACTTCTTCGTGTCCATAGTAAACGAAGCGTTATAAAAAGCAAAGAGTGCGACGACGGATTCGTCACTTAATCTCTACACGCAGGAGGACAAGCATGTTTCGTGAAGGATTCCCATAGACCGGGCGCGTGATCGCCACTTAATCCGCCCTACCGCAGGGTCTGTTCGCTCGGCCGTTCGCTTATTTGAGGGAAATAAACCTTAACTGTCGCATTATACCTCAATTTTTAGGGCCTCGTATTTGTGCGGCGGGCTATCACTGAGCGTCGGCTCCCGGCCGTTTACGGCCAGGGTATTCGCTTTTCCCCTGCACATAAAATCGGGCCTTAACTGCCATTGAGTGGCTATAAAATTCGGGCTGCCTCCTCACTTAGCACCGCAATCGACCAGGGTGGGCCAGACCACGCACGCTCCTTTAGTCCCGGATAGGCAAGAAATACGACGGCGCGGCTTCCTGTTGCTACACGAGCATCGGGAGTCAACTGGATTTCAACCAGATTTGAGATTACGACAGCGGAGGAACTGTCTCGATCCGTATGTTTTCTAGGATTTATCTAGGGGGTCTGAGGTAATGGGCGCGCATTGGAATGGGCCTCTTTTTTGGAAAAATTTAAAATCAAATGCGCCTGGAAAAGGGGAAAGTTGTTTATAGGTATCAAACGTTTATAAAAATAATTTTTTTAATTAAATTATATTTAGAAGCCTCGCTAAGCCTTTGAAATATCCCAAAAAATATTTAGTATATTTTTTAATTATTAGAATTTTTTTATTCCTGTTCTGGAAACCGATTAACTCTTTGTGAAAAATAATTATCTTGATTTGGTATATTTAAACTCCTCGCCAGTCCTTTGTATGATTTATTATTTTTGAATATCTAAAGGCTTTTATATATTTTACCCAAATTTTGGTAGAATAACCCAGAATTCACCATGAGGTGGCTGCTATCGAATTCCACCCAACCTCACAACCAAATATGGGCACATTTTTCTATTTATTGATATGGATCGCGGTATCCCAATTGGAAGAGCACCGGGTTAGCAACTGGAGGATTGCGTGCTCGAAACTCGTAACCAACCGTCGTGTACACGGGGGCTGGTGCACGTTGTGATGCTCCAATGAGTCGTTAATTAACTACCTACCTATTTGTATTGATATATGCATATATGCCCATTACAGCCACCTCATCGTAGTAAATTCTGGGTTGTTCTGCCAAAATTTTGGTAAAAGGAGCGAAGGCTTTAAAATATTGAAAAATAGCAAATAATACAAATTTCAAAGACCTGGTTGGTGGCTTTAAGTAATATACGAAATCAAAATAACTTTATCGGAAACAAAGGTTGGTCTTTTATGCAACCATTTCCAGTACAGGTAATTAAAAATTCTGATTGAAAAGAAAAATTTGTGATTCATTTTTTGAGGGCCTAAATATAATTTAATCTAAAAATATTTTTACACTAACGTTTAATTTCAACTCACAACTTTTCTACAACTACGATCTGAAACTACTTGTAGCTCTTGATTAATAGTCCGAATTCGTGCTCCTGACAGCTTCAGTTAAAACTTTGGGTATTTTTACCTGCAAGCGTCATATGCATAGTCCGAACTCTATGGTCTGAACTCTGTTAGTGAACTCTATAGGGTTGAATTCTTACGTGGAAAATCATTTCCCCCTTAAAATTTGTGGCCCATAATACGATAGGATATAGTTCATCCTCCACAACAGGAGAAGTAAAGGAAGGATTGCATTAAAATTGATGTTTTTTTCTTTATTGACTTGTAAAAGCAGATTTTTATTGATACTTTATTTCTAAATGGTAACTTGATTGATAGCTTTGCTGACAGATTCGATTTTAACAATCCTGCAACGCGAAATAGTTATTCAAATTATTTTAGTATGGTATGGTATTTTTAACTAACGTCTCACTGGAGCAACACAATGGGCTATTAGTGACTGTCCAGGACCAACCCCCGGAGGGAAATATCCGAGGACAACATCACGTAACTTTGAACCATGGTCAGATGACGATTAAATTATTTTTGAAACGAATTCATTATGTACAATTAATTACATGAGATGTAATTTCACTTGGGCATCGTGAATTTTTCATAAAATACTTTCTGAAATAAGATTATGAATACATTACACACAAACACAAAAATACAGCAAAAATAGGGCCGCGCTAGCAAACGCCAGAAGCGTTCGTTGGTAAATGGGCTTTTCTTAGGAGGCAGGTTGAAGATATTTACAGTCTTGATAAATCATATAATCACGTATATGATATGATCAAAATAAATCTATAGCAACCATGAGTATAGCATGCGTCAAAGAAAATACGAGTATAGCAAAATTCCTGAATTGTAGGAAAATTATTTCCCATGTTTCAAATACTCCTCTTCTCTAGTGCAAAATTGTACTGAATACCCCTTTAAATATTTTAGCGATGAATGTTGCAAATGAAGACCAAGTATAATTTGAAGCAAATAATAACTGAAATTGTTTACTTATGAAATGTATTTTTATACATTTTGCTGCAATTCTGTAAAAAAATGCATTTTTAACCATTTTCTTGTGCCTTCTTTGCCTAGTCCTTTACTTTCTTGCCTCAATTTAGTTTATTTAATTTATTGCACACACACACAACGCTCCATTACTTATTTCATTAACTTAGTTTGTTTATCACACGGATGATACCGATATAAAAATCAAACCCAAGAGTAAAAAAGTCACCCCCATGTCGAAATGCAAAATTCCCCTGATTGATTCACAAGTTGACTTTAAAAACAGCAACAGTCCTCGACTACTGATTCCATCTTTTTCGCGAAACTTCGGAAAACCAAGCGAGTACCGGTGTCGAAAGATCGAAAATAATTACGGGGAAATAAACCCGTTTCAAATATTATGCTCGAGTATCGCAGATACCAGAATAACAGTTCTCTCACCGCACAAAAGCCCGACGAATGGAAGCGGCAACAACACAAAACGAGCTCGCTCGTTCCGCGCCTACTAAGGTAAAAGGGGAAAAAAACTGTTTTTGAGCTCGCATCTATTTTATTTACCGCACCATCCTTCACAAGGAGTTTGCTGGAAGGAAAAGTATAAACGGCCGAATAATCTGTCATATCATTTGTAAAAAGGACCGTTACAGCGATAAACATACAAATGACATGGAGTCCCATGTTGTGGAAGCGGCTGATATTGCGAACGGCGTCCCTAATACTGAAGGGGTCATTTCTTTTGGCTCGGTTAACAGTGGGAGGTTGAGGAAATCGAGAATGTGATCTTTATTCCCTTTTTATCGATCGCTATTCCCCACTCTCTGCAATTATTGGGGGATATTGAAATTATAAAAGAAAAGTCTGCCCCTCTTTCCTGGCTGCACCTGCCCTGCATCTCAAATATTCTCTTCTGACTGATTTCCATTTTGTTGTGTTTGGAGACTCGGATACAGAGCGTTCAAGTTAATTTTTTCCTGCTTGGTTCCCCTTTCTTCGGCTTATTTATCGGAGCTGCAACTCCAATCTTTTCAAAGCCTCAGTATTTTCATGATTGCATCCTGTAATAGCGATGATCGGAAATTGAAATGTATGTATTTCCAAGACCGCGATAATATTCCGTACGCATTCGCGTTTGTTAAAGCTTTGGGCTTTAGGAAAGTCTTGATAAAATTGGATAATAGTTGTTGTGACTTTTTTGTTGTGGGATACTGGAGATAGAGGTCGAAGATAGCGTTTCTATTTTCCATACCGATGTTTTCTTAAAATGTTATCAAGGTAAGTGTTTTAGGGGAAGGATTGATAGTTTAGTTTTGAAATGTACTTTAACACTCCACGTGTTTCGACGAGATATCTCGTTCAAGATTTGGTCAATTCAGCTATAGGTTTGTTTGAGAAAAAGCTGCCCTATTAGTCCAAGAGGAATGAAGGTCCATATAGGAAAAACAAATGTATCTTGCCCAGAACCGGTAACAGTTTATACCAGGTTTTTCCTTGTTTGAGACAAAGCTGCCCTATTAGTCCTAGGGAATGAAGGTCCATGTAGGAAAAACAATTGTCTCTTGCCCAGAACCGGTGACAGTTTGTACCAGGTTTTTCCTTGTTTGAGACAAAGCTGCCCTATTAGTCCAAGGGAAATGAAGGTCCATGTAGGAAAAACAAATGTCTCTTGCCCAGAACCGGTGACAGTTTGTACCAGGTTTTCCTTGTTTAAGACAAAGCTGCCCTATGCCCTATTAGTCCAAGTTGAATGAAGGTCCATGTAGGAAAAACAAATGTCTCTTGTCCAGAACTGGTGACACTTTGTACCAGGTTTTTCCACTCGAGGTTGGTCACTACAGGGCAATTTTTGACTCGAAAGCTAAATCACCAGGTGAGTTAAATCAAAATTTCAAACGTTTTTTGGCAATTGTGAAGTTGCAATAGCAGCTTCTTAACGTTTTATTATGTGCTGTTTTTTTGTGACAGTTTCGTGAAGAAAGGTTATTAAGATGCTTTCATTATTCGTTTTCCTATTAAAATTTATTGTTGCCATGCAGTTATAGTGACAGCTATAGATTGGGATATAATTGAGCCTAACTGTTTTAAGAACTTACTATTTTAAATGTAAAAATGTTATTCATTGAAACGGAAAAAGTGTAAATTATTTAATAAAATTATGCAAATGAGGTTTTGAATTTTAAAATCACATTGCATAGATAACGCTTTATTAATATATAACACGACTTTTCTTATTTCAGTGATATAAGTACCTCGTGCCTTATAGTTCCCCCTTTGTATAATATCAATATAAATTATAATATATAATGTTTTTATTATAAAGCAAACAGGCCTTTTCTGTGATTTTTAAATCTTAACAGCTGAAGCTTAGCTGTCTTAACTACGATCTAGTTTGAATTTAGATGAAGTAAATTTTAGGTTTAAAATGTTTTTAATAAAGCATATTTTTAAGATAGTAAAAACTATTTTGCTTCAAATATATGATTGGGGTTTTTAAAGTACTGTACAATATTTATCAAGTTCAAAACTGTATCAATTTAAAGTTGAAAAAAAAATCGTTTCAAATTTTAAGTCTGTCTTTATATCTGTTTAACATGAAATTCTCTTTTTTTGAAAGTGTAGAAATTTTTCTGTTTCTGAGTTTGATGTTTGAATCATTTTAAAATTTGCTGTTGATCGAATAAACGACTACTTTCTCTTTTAATGACAAATAATTTATTTGCCATCACATCACGTTTTTCTTTTGGATACCGCCACTGTTATTTTATTCATTAAAATATGTAACCAAAAACAATTTTTAAATGGTGCCGCATTAGCTTAGTATATAGATTGTATAGAATTAGTTCTGAATCGTTTTTGCGTTTAATCAGTGATGACAATGAGCAACATTTGGATCCTATTGTTAGATCATCGCTCCTCCATGATCGCCCAGTATTAAATAAGATGAACATCATTGTGCGTCTTTTACAAGGTTCGTCCGGAAAGTAAGTTCGGTTTCGTTCTTCCGCAACCGCAGCACTACTAACAGTGTTCCGCCCATTCGGAATAGTCTTACTTGTCCATTACCTTTCCACTGACACCATTACCGTCAATCTATGTTGTGTTTTCAGTTTGTTGTGATCACTAGAAATGTTTAAGACAATCGAAGAACCCGCCGACTGTGAGATTCGGTCTGTAATTCGTTTCTTGAATGCAAGGAACGTGAAGACTGCTGAAATTCATTGTTAAATTTTCTGAGATATACGGTGAAAAAGCAATGAGTGATAGCATGGTGAGAAAGTGAGTTGTAAAAATTTAGGCGCACAGTTCAAAACAAAAAGAGATGAATGTTTAGACAGGGAATTGCTTCATGACAATGCTCAGCCTCATGCTACTGGTGTCACTCAAAGGCAAATTGCGGAATTCGGTTGGCAGCAGTTCGATCATCCCCCTACAGCCCGGACCTGGCACCGTCTGACTTTCATTTGTTCCAGCATATGAATCGTGACCTTGGAGGTCAGCACTTTGAAAGCGACGACGATACAAAAAATGCTGTAAAGATATGGCTATCATCACATCACTGGCGGGAACTTTCTTTGAGGAAGGTGCACGTAAGTTGGTCATACGCTACGACAAATGTCTCAACATCGGTGGAAACTATACAGAAAAATAGTTCAAGAAATGATCTTTCATGTAAACATAAAATTGGCAACAAAAAAAAAACATATAAATTGTATTTCTTTTTTTAACAAAATAATTTTCGGTTTCTTTTTTTCTTTAGAAAAGTAAGAGAAATGTTTTTTCTTTAGAAAAGTATTTTAAATACATTTCCTCATGCTTTTCGGAAAACAATAAGACACACACAATTTTATATTTCACCCTTCATCCAAGTCATTCTTTATTGTTTCTAAAAACTAAAATATTTTAAGGGATTAGTCATAGTCTTTTTTTTAAGTGTTTTATAACTGCACGATTGTCAACACTGAAAAAGAATAACGTTATCTAAATGAAATAACATTTAGATTTGTACAAATGTTACCGACATGTGCTCGTGTGTTCATACGCAAACAGTACAAAATTGCTCTAAAAAAAAAAATTTACCCTGAATTTGATTTCGTAGTAAAACTTACTTGTAACAGTTTCACTTTAAGTATTTCTATCAATTTTCTAATAAAAAACATTTTTTTTGCAAACTTAGTCTTAGTGAAAAGCTTCTCAGAAAAAATATTCCAGACAATCATCTTTCCTAGTAAAATTAAAAGTAATGTAATAATTGATTTTTTTCCTTGTTAAAAAAAAATTTAGGAAATAAAACTTCATAAACTCTCTAAGTGGTTTCAACGAGATATCTCGTCCGTCACGATCTGATCAATTTTGCAAATGACGAAATATCTCGTCATCAAGATAGTGCTGATTGTTTGAAGAAGACGAGATCAAATCCTGGCTAGATATCATCTAATGATGAGATATCTCGTTCATCAAGATAAGGTCAATATTTTTCAAATGACGAGATATCTCGTCGAAGCAACCACTAGAAGGGTTAACTTCTTTGTGTGATCAAAGCGTTTATTTTTTCATACATTCTTGCACAGTAAAATAGCTCTTCTGTGTGAAAGAAAGGTGGACATGATAATTTAGTAACAATTTACTGAAATTAGCAAATATTGTGTGAAAAATCCTTTTTAGCATGCTAAAATATATAGTTCCTACAATGCTTTTAGTAGTTCCATAAACCGCTTTCAGAACCCACAGAAACTAAACACATTTCGTAACAGTTGGAAAACATGTGGGTCTAAAATTTTCTTTTTTATATATAATATACATAGACTATAATAAAGCTTGAGTAATATTTTAAAATTTAAACGTGATCCCAAATTATTATGTTATAAAATAATATGAGTAACGTTTTACTGGATTAAAATTTTTATTCGGTTTTCATGGCAATTTAGAAAATTATACACTTAGATAATCACAGTTGAATCGGTTGTGCCTTTATCGTGACGTCTCGAGTAATTTATTTTGTTCAAACTGGCTGAAAGTTATTTTCCTTACCCACCACATATAATTTCTTAACGAAACATACAACACATAGCTTTAGAAAGATATTCGTTTATACAGATACCTCGGAACTTATATAGATATGGGGAAGGTTATGAGAACGAGAGCAAAAAAATAAACGATACAGTAGCTTTTGACGCAATAGAAAGTGAGGCTGTTAGACTACGGTATTTCCCATATTAGTATTTCAGAACTGTAGCAAGGCTTATAAGTTGTTAATTTCTGAATTCAACCAAACTAGAGAATACATTTTTTAGGGATTATGTTTGATGCAGTCCAACCTCGTTATCGCTTCTAGCGGTTTCGACGAGATATCTCGTCCATCAAGATGTGATCCATTTTTGTAATCACGACATATCTCATCATCCAGATATTACCGATTTGTTTAAGATAACGAGATAAAGATCTGATCAGTTTTTTTAATGAAGAGGTATCTTGTCCATTAAGGATGTGGTCAGTTTTGCTAATGGCAAGAGAAACCTCGTTGAGATAGCCACCAGGAGGATTAAGATGAACTTCATGGACAAGACACAATTTCTTCGTTTAAACCGTATCGTATTATCAGTATACATAATTCCCATTCTTCAAGCAAACGAAATATTGTGGCCTTGTTTTGTTGACCAATAAATATTGTGCATTGATATTTGATGACTCTTGGCCTTCGACGAGTATTATTGACTATGGTTTTTAAATGCAGGTGCAACAAAATACGGTATTCAGGTAAAAAAAAATGAAGACAATTTTTAAAATTCTAACTTTTAGCAAATAATAATGCTTTTAAAACTTTGACTATCAGCAAATATTAAGGCTTTACACCAAGGGCCATTAAAAACTAAAATGAAAAAATAAGGTTTCTTAAGACACCCGTGGGAACCCTTTCATGTAAGTAGCTTGCAAAGATGAAAATTCAGAAAACCCATCACTTGTTTAAGGTATTAGAAACAAGAAGTTTGATATAAACAATTGAATACATTTAGGATTGGATTGTATGTTAGGGTTTTATGGCGCAAGGATCAAAATGAGACAATCTGTGCCACTTGAATACGTTTAGTAAAATATTCTAAACAAGTGTATTTATTTCTTAAAAAAATATTTACTTTAAGTTATCGAGTGTCGAAATACGCAGGAAATATAACTGTCATATAATGGTATTTTTATGACCAGTTATTCCTATAAATAACCTATCCTACTACAGTCAATCCTTCTATATTTTGTCCTACAACTTCCGTAAGAAAGGAAGCTGATACATAAAAGGTCCTGGATCTAGACAAAAACGAACGCAAATTCACTAGTCGTGAACTCTATTTGATTTGGTACATCTACCAGGCCATAACACATTCCTCTATAATGTAAGTACAGTCAAGAGTTTCCCCCAGGTTACTGAAAGCTGGGCTGGAATCTGATATCAACTGGTGCTAATTCATCTCTTCATTACTTAATGTCAATGATTTGATCCTGAAAATTTCTATTATCCGGACTCGTTTTAAAGAAATGTATGTCACTTGTGGAAACGGACACTAGAAAAATTTCATTCATTTTATTGACAATTTGTATTGAGTGAATTCGTCTTAGTGAAGTTATACAAGTAATTATTGTTGGTCAGGAAATAGTTAAATTAGTTAATAAAATAATTAATAAATTAGTTAATAAAATTGTTAAATATTTACCCAGCCACATTGGGTTTAATTGTTAATTTGCATCTACATTATCAGGCAAGTAGGATAATCTTGCTGTATATATTTGTGCTTGTTACACTAAAAGTAAATTAAATTTTCAATTACGTTTACATTGAGTAGAGTGCTAAGTTACGCTTTCTTCTAGGTGAGCGAAGTACCATTCTGACCACTTAAATTGCAAAGTGTATTCAGAACTTCTCTATTGGGAGTCGTTTGGATTATTTGTTAATTTGTATCTACATGCTAAGCCAAAGAGAATAATGTTGCGTTATATTTGTGTTCGTAACACTAAATTTAAATTACATTTTGATATAAGCTTACATTGGGTAAAGTGCTAATTTGCACTTTTTCTTGGTAAAGAAACTACCATTCTGCCCACTTAAGTTTCAAAGAATAATCAGAACTCCTCGTTCTGCCAAGTAGGATGACAATCTTGTGTTATATTTGCGTTCGTTTCACTAAAATTAAACCAAATTTTGATTTAAGTTTGCATTGTATAGAGTGCTAACTTGTACTTTCTTCTTGGTGAGCAGAGTACCATTCTCACTGCTTAACCCTCTTGTTGGTTGACACGTCGAGTGTCTAGTAAAAAACGCAATTATTAACGAAACGTACCAGATATTGATGTCGAGTTACATCGTCATTATTAACTAACTAGTATTCATTAAAAAAATCAGCTCAATGACGAGATATCTCGTCATTATGAAAATTGATCAGATCTTAGTGTACAAGATATCTCGTCGAAACTACTTGGAGGGTTAAGTTGCAAAGCGTATTCCAGAACACCTGAATTTCGGAAACACTTACTCTAATTTTAAAATTAACTGTCCATCCAAGTATGGAAGTCTGTATTTTCCCAGGAAGATAAGTTTTCCAAAGCTCCAAAGCAAATATTTATTTTTGAGTATTTGTGTGTTGAAAAAGTTACACGAATATACCCTGTTCAACTTAGGCACCACTATAGAGTGAAATTAATTTCTCTGACATTTTGTAGCATTGTGTGTCTTTGTTGGCAAGAATCTCATGAATAGGCATCGACAACAGTGTCTACAATAATTTTTATTCTTTGACACCACAAACATTCAACACAGAAACAAATAGGTCTTGTGACGCATACACAATACCTAGACCAATAGCACTGGTTTCAGGGCAGAAAGTGACAGTATTTTAAGGCAAAAGATCCTGGTACTCCCAGCTAAAACTCTAAGACCTTATATGAGTTCTGGTCTTCTTTTAAAAAGATAGAAATATATGCTATATCTATACAGTTTCTGTTGCTTATGTATTAGTTATGGCATGAGAAGAAAACGATACATTTCCATGAAATTGGGCAATTGTCTCACTTATCATTTTTCTTCATACCACAGTCGTATGCGCGAAACAATTTCTCACCACGAAATTATGGATGAAAAGCTCATTGACCGCACTGTTCGGAGTCACAGGATGTGATGAATCAGGCGTAAGACTTGAGTCTGTGTGAAGCAAAAAATTATCTTCTAAAATGTTAACATGAATTTATATGCCTTTTATAGACATCCTTACATAAAGAGTTACTTAAATTTTCTCAACAATGAAGATGAATCGAGGTACACGCATGTTTGGCAATCGAAACTATTATTACGTCTTTTTTCTCCATCTTATTTTTCATAAAAACCTTGAAAATAATTTCATCTGTTGCGACTCCATACTTGATGGTTCTTAAAAGAGATCAATTTAACAATTGCATGTCTCGTAGAGACTCGAAAACTGATAGGATGGCCTCGTTGAGTTTCGACCTATTTCATGAATACAGTTTGGATGCCAATCCATAGGTAACACAAGTGTTTCACTGACACAGACAAACTGGAGAACCTCAGTTACGATTTTTTAATATATAAACAACAATGCAAGCACAACATGGCTCGAGTGGGGAAACAATTGGGGAACGTGTCACTTTCTTTCCTCTGAGTTTAAAATGGCAAGAATAGAGTAATGGTTAATTTTTGAGATTTTTTTTTTCTCGTAGGGTTGGGGGGTATCACTGGGATTGTGGCTCTTCCATTTCCTGGTCAGCGCTATTCTGTTCAAGAAATGGCCCATTGCAGTTAACAGACGAGCCAATTGCTCGAATTGGCGAACTCGGTTCGGATAGGGCGTCTTCCTTAATTTGGCTGTGCAAAAAGGGGTAATGCAATAGTTCCCCTCGTCTCTCTTGACTAGGACTACTCAGCGATTGCAAGGGGGCTGACGAGGCCCGCTCTGGTTCGGGCGGAACCATGTCCATGGAAATGCCCTCATCAGCTGTTCGTGCCATTTCTGGATTGTGGCCGTTTTCAGAGATAGTCGGGGTCGATTTAAGGTCTATGGCATCTGACGACAGGCCGTTGCTTAGTTCACTGCTGGATATTTTGCCGTTTGTCAGCGGAGTAGTGTGGACATTGTTCGGAGCATTTGTTGGAGCTGCACCAGACTCTGTGCTTGGAGGCGTGACAGAACTCAGATTAGTTTTGTTGGAATTTTTCGAGGATTTGCCGCTTTTTGCTTTTCCTCCAGAGCCTGTTTTTTCTGGAGTGTGTTTGTGTTCGGCAGCTTCCGCGTTTGATATGTTCTCTAGCTTCTTCCACTTTGTCCTGCGGTTTTGAAACCATATTTTTACCTGAAAAAGAAAAAATACAAAATTAAGAATATGTTAGAGAAATGATTGCGTCTAGTTGAGATATGTTGCTAAAAAGGTTTAAGAAATCACACTGAGATGAAAAATAAAAGAACAAAATAGGCTTGACGACTCAGTTTAGAAATTATGAGTTATTCCTGGGATTCCAGGCAAAAATCGAGTCCCTCAAAATAATTTAGAATCATCCTTTGGGGAAAAAAAACATATTAAAAGAACAGTTTTTAATTCATCAGTGTAATATAATGCTATTTCAAACCTACAGCTATCCACAAAGCAAAATACGACACACTATATTAACTAAGAAACAATCCTTGAGATGTAACACATTTTTATTATCATATTACACACTTTATGGCACAACAAAAGATAGATATAAATTAACGCTTTAGTTTTCCAATCCAGTAACCGCGTGGTTAGCATTTTGATCAGCAGATCCTTGTTTAAACCCTGGTCTGTTCGAAATTCAATGAAAAAAACATTGAGATTAACTCTTGTGTAGCCAAAATGACAGTCAAGTAGGTACAGTTGCGGAAAAAAACGAACCATCCCAAATTCATTCAAGCAATTTTAAGTGTAGAGAAATTCAAAGAAAACGTTTAAGAAAACATAAACTAAAATTCATAAAATTTGCACAAGGGGCAGTCATCATATTAAATTGAGCATTAACTTCATAATTTCCAGTAGGAACCCCCTACTTCAACATACAATTTCGAATCTACAATATATCACAATTTAACTTTAGATACAAAAATTCCATGTTATTAGGTCTTACTTTGGAAGTTATGAGTACAGAAAGATTGGAGCTCTTAATGTTATATCAGTTTCTTACACTTTTATGCATCTTTGTAAATAATTTTTCTATAACGCTGATATTTTGTACCATGTTACTGCAACCTCAATAAAATACAACTAATATTTTATTTAAAAAATAATTATAGTATTTAACAATAATTTTTAAAGTAATGTTTTAAAAACAATTATGAATTGGAGTTTTATTATATTTTTATGTTAATCAAATTCAAAGGACTTAGTATTGCCATGCGAAATTTCAGCTCATTTGGATGATTAGTTATTGAGCTCCATTAAATTTTCGTCATTATTGTGATTTTGGGGGCAACCAAAAGTTTAAAAAACGTCTGACAAACCTTGGATAATAATTCTAATATCGTTTGCATATCCATAGTAAATATGATAATATAATTTTGAAATGTTTTGCACTTGCTTAGTAAATATAATAACTCTCAGATATCTAAAAAATACGTAATAGTGTTGAATTTTTATATTCGGGTAGATATAACTATAATTAATCTCGATCCACAAATAGAGACTTTCTATGTCGAGATGATCCTTGAAATTGATACCAACTTTAGGATTGAATATCTCAGGATATAAAGATAGGAAAGTCAGTGAAATTTGATATTTAGATTAATTCAACGATGCAGAATCTGATTAATTCGTCAAAACATGGTGTTTCTATTAGAAATTTTGCTGTGCAAAATTTGATATGAAGACGTCCCCTAATGGAATTGTTTTGGATTTGAATTTGTACAGGACATTATCCCCTATTGAATGATACCTTTGAATTTGCTTTAGTATGAATAGTGATAAAAGAGGTGGTTCAGATTTTTTCCGCGACTGTAATGGTAAAGGTTAAGAAGATAAACGTGTTTGGATTAATGTGGTACACGTGAACTTTCTTTACCGTTTTATTTTCCAACATCGAATCTTTTGTATTTTACAAAATGCTACTAAACCAAATACAAAAATAATACAAATAAGTAAAGAAATTGATGGAGTATAAAACATTTATTAGCTTCCTCAGCTCCTTAAGTGAAAGATGTGCTACCAAGATAGAAAGTAAATCTGTTCAAAAAGCTCTCTAACGGTTTCGTTTTCTGTGTGATTTATTGCTACAAGATAATACTATTTCGAAGTGATTACGTGTCAAGAAAGAGTGGTCATTTTTGAATGCATCAGCTCAAGAGGAATCGATTGCGATATTCCACAAAAGTATCTACTCATGTGACAAACATTTATATTTCTGAAAGTTGCTGTATTGAATAATGAGGAAATTCTTCAGGATCAGATTTTGATAAACCAATTCTCTTTATCCACTATTAGTACTTTTCCTTGTTTTTCAGGACAATGAACCTAAATATTTTTGAAAGCAAAAGAGGTCAGATTAGGATTGCACATTTACCAACCCCGATCTAGATCCCTTGCGCTACCGTTTTGGCCTCTGATGATAGATGTTTGGCTTCACGTGTGTCCTATCGATCTTTTCAGGTACTATTAACGACGCATCTGGCAGAAGATTTAGGATATCTTCTTTTTTATTTTCATTCTCCGTTTCTTTGTGAGAGGAACTGCCACTGATGGCTGGGCATGTAGCCAACTGGCACTGAGGCAAGACGAAGTTACCCGACTTGTTTTTATAGTGTCCACTTACAGCCAAATGTTACAAAAATGAAATTTATTTATTTTCATTTCTTTAGTTTTACTCGGGGATACTAAACCCAAGGAGGATGTTTTATAGGTTTGAGTGATGTTCGTTGAATTTCTGGGGCAAGTTTCAAGTTTAAAATGTTGGCCTTTTTCTGCTTATAAATGTGAGACATAATACATTGGATAATGTGTATACAATGGCCAATCAATTGTCTAACCTCTAAACTGCGAGTGAAGGTATGATAATTTCTGTTTATTTCCCTTGTTCATCCTTAATGGTTCTTGGAAGAGATTTTTGCAACTATAAGGGTCACTTTCGTTTGATGGATTCATCCCCGTTACTCTCTAAACATTTGACTCTTATATGAAATTACAATAAAATTGGATAGAGTATATATATAGAATTCTATTCCATATTCTTCGCTGAGAGAAGAATATTCTCTAGAGACCACTTTTGAAAATTTGTTATTTGTTTTTGTTTATTTTACTTGCTTAGTTTTATATACTGACCAAGTAAATTTTCGGGAACCCTAAACAAGTATACATACAGATTTAAATTACGTTTGTTCGATGTAAATCAATAAGCCATCAGTGTGCCAAATTTCACGACTCAGTTCTCATAGTTAAATGTGTTTAAGTTTATTGTGCTCCAGAGAAACACGATCATATGGTTCGGGCCTCATATTTTATGGGGACTTCAAATATTCATTGTTAACGTGAACGTATAAGTTCATTAGTTTACTTGATCGTTTTTAATTTGCAAAGCGGGTCTCCACTAAATCTTTCTTGAGTAAATATGTCTTGCTATTTCTAAATCCATCTTGATAGCAAAAATTAGTTCGTTCTACCAGACTGGTGAGATGAGCTCTATGAGGGCTCTCTCATCTCACCAGCCTGGTAGAACGAACTAATTTTTGACCAGACTGGTGAGATGAGAGGGCCCTCATAGAGGTCATCTCACCAGTCTGGTAGAACGAACTAAATTAATTTCTAAGATGTGATAAATAGGAAATTTAAGTAGTCAAATTAGGAAATTCAGGTACACACTTCTGCTACACTTATTGTTAATTATACAAATTTTTGGATGTAAAATACTTTATATAAAATCTTTCAAATTAAAAAGTGAAATCTTACTAGGTTGGTATAAGCTTAAGCTATAGATTTGAAACATTCTAGCAATCCCTAGGTCAAGAATGGCTGGTTTGGAGGGAATGCAATTTTTAAACCGATATGACAGTTTTTAACCCTCCTGGTGGTTGTCTCGACGAGATAATTCCTCATTAGCAAAACTGACCAGATCTTAATGAACGATGTATCACGTCATTAGAAAAACTAAGCAGATCCTGATGACATATCATAAAAAATATCTGCAATGTCTTGACGAGATATCTCGTCATTAGCAAAATTAGTCAGATCTTGCTGAACGAGAGATCTCATCGAAACCACTTGGAGGATTTAGTTAATGTAATGAACAATGGCCTCTCTCTAAGAAACACATAAATGAAATACTTATCGAACTAAATAAACTATTGCATCAATGAATAAAAGTTGAGCACTCCTGGTCGCCGTGATTTAACATGTATCATTTTATATATTTTTAAAATTATTGGCTCCTACTTTGGCAAGAATAAGACTGGAAGGCGAAGCAAACACCCAACCCCTTTCATTTTAAACATCGTTACAATAGTCATGGACCTTGACAGCATAAAGCGGGAGATTAGCTCTTCGATCAACATTATTCTCTTTAGAACAAAGTTGGTCAGATCCATAAGACTTAGGAGTGGAAATTCATGAGTCGAAATGTGCCACTGAATTCAAGGAAGCCGCAACAAGGGGAACCCGGAGTCCTTTCATCCATTAAACACGAAGCTTTTAAACGAATTCTGTGGATGGGAACGAGGCCCATAATTCACTGTGTCATCCAGGTGGCTTAATTTAGAGCCATTTTGTCTGTTGCTGAAATATTCAGGGAAATACTTTTCACTCGGAGAGTCACATCTCTTAAATGAGAAGTTCTCGGAAGACTGGAAATTTTTATCAGGGACACTGCGTACTTGTCACATTACGGATGCGCATTATAGGCTAAGTATTTTCGAGTCCTCGATGCTTATCTGGACTACTTTAAATTCCTCTTTACTACCCACATTGAAGTATTTTTGGTTCAATAAAGATTATATTTTCATTACCCACATCGAAGCATTTTTGGTTCAATAAAGATTATATCTTCACTACCCACATCGAAGCGAGTGGGGTGCCAGCTCAGGTGTTGCTTCGTCATCTGACCGTGGTTCCAAATTACGAGGCGTTGTCCTAGGATCTTTCCCTTAAGGGACTGATCCCGGACCGTCGTCAATAGCCCGTTGTGTAGCTCTAGTACGACGTTAACTAAAATTACCATTACCATTACCCACATCAAAGCATTTTTGGTTCAATAAAGATTACATCCGTGGTTCCTAAAGTGAGGTACACGACTAAAGTGAGAACCTACGAGATTAACCTATACACTGCGGCAATTAGAGAATTGTTACCACTAAAATTTAGTTTGCACCAGCGGCATGGTATAGATCTGTTTACTGTGGATGTTATCCTCCTTTTAAGTGACCACTGGCATCGATATCCATTTACGAGCTGTCAGCAACTGACCTTCTAGAGGGTTCCTCCTTTTGTTCTGTACCCTACCCTGTCAACCGTGAGGTGTGAACGCTTTGGGGAAAAGGCAGAAGGTCGCCAAATGATACGCCACACAACACTATGAAAGGAAAGCGTCAGTCGTAAATGCCACTCATGGCTCTATCGCTCAAGTTAGGTAATTATGTAAGGGGGTCGGACATGAAGGCGAAATAGCCGTTCTGTGAGACGATTGAAAAAAGATCTAAGCGCCGCAGCGTAAAGGTTAATAGTGCCTTTCAACTAGACGGGCCGTCGTGGCTCAGTAGCTATGCCCACTGCGCTTTCAGCCTTCGGGTCGTAGTCGGCACAGGTTCGATTCCCGTCAGGCGTATTCCTCGCCTCTCTTCTGAGTTATTAAAACTTTCATTCCGTTTGTGTCTATTACTTGATATCGCATGTAGGGTCTAGATCAGTATGACCAAATATGACCCTTGCGCCATAAAACCCCTAAAACCAACCTTCCAACTAGAAAAAGTAGTTGGGGAAATGGAACGGTTCTCAAACCGGCACAAAAGGGTCGTGAAGGGGCGAGGCGATATTTAAAGTGGAAAATATTTTACCTTTATGGATATCAAACTTACTGTTTTATAAATAGGTATGCAAACTGAACTACTTATAATATATTCATAGTTATGATTTGAAAAATTAAATCATATATCTTCGAGAAACAGGACTTCATAGTTCCAATATGGAAACGTAATCGTTCAACTATACTACTCTGGAAGATAAGATATTTAAAGTAATAAAGTTAGATATTTGTGTTCAAAAACTGGTGATGATTTTTCCTACTTTGATATCAGTCCTTCATGAGATTAAAATAAATTCTTTTTTATTATTAAATACCTGCTCCATCGATAATTTATATGTGACTAAGTATCATTTTGAATGTAATTTATATTAAAAGGAATCGGATTGGATTACGTATTTTTTTGAGAATTACTCTCTAATAAAAACTTTTGGGGTTGGTGATATTTATAGATTTTTTAAAGGGAGGAGAGAGAGAGATTCGAAGTAAATGTTTTTTGCATACGTGCGCTATATAATATCTCATAATTTATTTTATGTGATTATATTTCTTATTTGCTTTATATAAAACAGGTAGTACATGAATACATATACATATAAAGTAATAAATCGAGGAGTAAGACCAAAATCTTTACTGGCGGTACTAAAAGTTTGAATCGTGAGAAAGGTAAGGTTCTTTTTGGTAAATCACGGAAGATTTTACAGTGGGAAATTATCGCTAGAACGGTATTTTGCTTTGTGAGTATGAAAAAATATTCACCAGTGAGTATTACCAACGTGATGACATTTCACGATACCTCCGCTTTTACACCTTACTGCCATATACTACCCGAAGACACATGATGAAAATGAACTGCAAATTGGCAAACTTGTCAGTTGATCAACGTATTATATCACGCAACATAGGAAGTTTGCGCTGTTTTAATCGAGGTAAGTGTTAGACAAAGTGGATCGAACAATACTTAATTCATAAAAGTAGTTTCATTGGCTTCTATTACCTTTTCGCAACGATCTAACAGCTTTTTCTATTCCCTTTCTATAAATTTGCTTGGTATCAAAAAAGTACTTCAAATCCCTTTCAACGTCTTGTCAGTTTTGGAATCACTGGTTTTGAAAATGTTTGCTTATTGCCAAGAAAAGACGATAGTCCAAAGAGGATATGTCTGGGAAATATGGGGGATAGGGTAGAAGTTCCCAGCCGCTGTATGTGGTCGCCCTCGCTCTTGCTGTATGTGGTCGGGCATTGTCATGGTTGAAGATAAATCCTCTGTTTACCAATGCTCGCTGCTTAAGGTCAATACAATTGAAACTCGTTGAAATTGTACTGAGCAGACATCTTCAGAGTCTTATCAACAGATGCTAATCGGAATTTTCGTAAGCGTTAAATGCCGATACATTTTCTGTAAATAAGCATCTGTTTAATGCAACAGAACTACACGGTTAATTGATAGAACTAGCGCATGTGCAGTTTGAAAATGACAAAATCGAGACACTGTTCGAACTTTCTTAGTGACCTGATATTTCCCCACCAAAGCTTCCAGAGTAAATCTCTTTATAATGATTTCAAACGTGCGTGAAGTTACGTAACCTATGGGTTTTCTACGATGGGGGGAATCTAACTCCAATTTGAAATGAGTTGAACTGGCAAGCTTCTTGCTCCTGATAACTACTCGTGGTAACAAACCTCATTCTTAACACTTATCATCATTGCGTATTATGACAAATGGTTTTTGAATCATATTCAATAAAAAAATTAAATAGCACTGAATTTATGTAAAATTACAAACAAATTACATAAATTTCAAGACCCATCCACAGTATGAGTGGGTTGTTGTCTACAAAAGTTTGCGATGCGCCAGTTTCCGTGAGTTCTAAGCAGTATTACTCTAACTACAGTCGATGCATTTTTCCTGAAACCGAGGGACTGAGATAAAAAAATGTGTATAAAAAGATCGTTAAAAGGAAATCAAAACTATTTTATGATATTTGGGCAGGATTTATTGAATTTTCGTAAAGTTGTGCGGGATCCTAAAATTGGCGTTCGTTAAAACAAGCCTCGATTGTGCAATTTTACGAGTATCGGCTGGATAACGGGGGATACAGTACTTTGATACTATAACAATATTAACAATTAAAGGGACTAATTTGAAGCAGCGATATCAAAAAGGGAAAATTAGCAGCCTTTGTTAGTATGGAAATACCATTATCAAAAGGGAGGAGAGGAGGCATTTTAATTAACGTCGTACTGGGAGCAACACTACGTACTATTGGCGATGGTCACGGTCATCAAACACGAAGGGAAAGGACAACCCGAGAACACCACGTAATTTTGATTCACAGTCGGATGACGAGGCACCGTCTGAGCTGGTACCCCACTATCCAAACTTCCACATCACGTCAACATAAGGACGTTTAAGGCCGCGACAGATTTCCCCCTTTTTACGCGACGGTCTTTGGCTGGATTTTAACTCACAACCCTCCTGTTGCAAGTCCGTTACTCTTCCAAAACCGGTCAACGGCGGCCTGACAGTCAAAAGAGGGTCTAATTTGAGATTTTCAATGAAAGGTCATTTCAATTCGCTTCGAATACATGCATTCGAATATATCCATTAAAATTACATTTCTGTGACTTGCAAGACTATAAATTGTTTACACAGAAAATTCAATAAGAAAATAAGCATAAAGAGTTATAAGAAAGCGGAGATGGTATTGGTTAATTTTCAACTGTTAAGTCTCGTATTCATAGCTGATACTTTTTTCAAAGTAAAAGTAAAAGCATTTTGATAACATCAGCAACTATAGTTAAAACTCTACTTAAAGTACTTAAAAAAAAGCGTTTATTACAATATTTTTTAGATGTCTACTCTCAGAAATTTACTATATTCATATATGTTTCTTGCAATTAACTCAGTTTATTGCAGTTATTAGTAAACTCATATCGATAAATCATTCATGGGCACATCTTTAGGTGTGTACGGGCTACACGAATCCGAGTTACTCTATCTATTCTTTTCCCATGGGATTTGCTGCCGATGGCAAACATCGGGATTCCTATCCCGGGATGACCAAGCGATCTTTCTCTCTCCATCCTTTCCTTTAATAATTGCTCGGCATTGTCTACCTTGCGTTTGTCGCAGTTTGGCCAAGTATGACTTGCGCCATAAAACTGAAAACCAATTATCCAACCCCATCTATCGAAGAAATGAACTCTTTAAATCTTTCACTAAAAGCAAGCTGGACAATTAGACGAAATGCCTTCGAAAGTTCTTCATTTTCAAAGCGAGATAAAGAAAGGAAGGATCGGCATTTGGAAGAACCGGCGCAACGTAGTATCGAAACACGCATTCCCACGATTGCAAGTTCCAACTCCAATAAAAAACATCTCACATCTCTGCAAGAGCAAATCACACCGGATGGCATTTTAATATTTCCCCCGGCAGTCGAAAGCCAGAACGCACTTGGAGATCGAAACCCTATTTGAAAAGCGACAGCAAATCACCACTTTACACTTCTCCGGGAAAAAGTCCTGGTACCACCCCGCCCCGACTACGAATACCGCGGGGAACAACCGAACGCTAGTATTTAAAATCCATTCATCTCTGAAGAGTGATCGAAATGGGAACGTTTAGAAAGAAGAGATCTCGAAGCAGTCGTTTGCCACAGCAGAAGAAAATTTCCGGAGAAATTGTTTCTTGATCCTGGCATCTAGGGCAACGGCGTAAAAATCGTCATCGAGATTTACAACTCTTCCCCTCTTCGACAGAAGTCAGTCATCTGGTTCCAGTTCAGCAAGAATCAGAATTTATGACTCAACCAGGGGAGTAGGTAATCCCCGCATCTATCAGTTATTCTGCAGACTAAAAATAATGCAGAGCTTCCCCTCTTCCGTCATCCCTAGCATGCTGGCCGTCCATCAACAAGTGCCAGACATCCCTAGAGCGAATTCTTACTTCACACCAACACCTGAGCGCGGCACCGTTTATGCCAAGCCAGCTTCTTGTTGAGTGTAAAACGATGCAAGCGGAGAAGGTGCTTCAAGAGAGAGATAAGCAATCAAGACGAGAGATTTTTAGAGACGCGTTAAATTTAAGCTTCTTGCTGTTGAAAACTTTTTCTTTTCATCCTCGAGGAGGCTACTGGCAAGCTATCTTGTTCGTTCCCGGGTCTCGGTTCGTTTAGTGATTTTTTTCCCCGACGCTTCTGTTTTCTCTTCCCTTTTTTTACGTCTCGTCTCTAATGGAAGCAGTTGACGTGTGTTTGTAATTTCGGATGATAGGTGGATCCTAATCTGTGCTCTCAGCTACTGGGCTTGGATTTCTGGAACTCTTCGATTCTCGCTGGAACAGCTGAATTGCTATTAATAAGCAGTATTTCAGGCATTCAAGTGAAAGGCACGTTTCGGACGTGCAATCATACCACTAGCGAGAGGCTTGTAAGAATTTCGAAAATGTTTCAAATGTGGCTCTTACCAGCAATCAACTACAGTAGAACATTGATTAACCAAGATTATGTGAACCGAGGCCACCTCGGATAACCAGAAACCTGGGAAGTAGAAACACAAGACAGCCTATACAAAATACAGGAAAAATGTACTGTACTACTTGTACACTTACATGAAAGATTCATAAAGTAAGGATTGTGAATTATTGCTAGATGGGTCCTAATCTGTGCTCTCAGCTATAGATTTCTTGAGCTCTTCGATTCACACGTTTTTGTGTTTCGCAGCTTTTACACACGCAAACCTACATCCTTTCATCTTTCACATCAACACATTTTGAAGACCATTTTACTTTTTCGATGATGAGATATTTTTAATATATTTACTTTCTTCGTACTTTTGAAGCGTTTATTCTGTCTACATATTTTCGCTTAAATGCTTTGTCATGCTTTTAATGTTGGTCTGATTGTATATATATTTTACATCTATTTTGTTGAATTTTATTTCGCCAACAGGTTTTTCCATTTTAGGTAGGTAACACAAAGGGCTATTGAGTCCATTTTAGGATATTGCACCTTAAAACCTAAATATATCAACCATCTGCCCTCCAAACAGTAAAGAACAATGTGCTCGAATTTGACTCGGATAACGCGGATGTTCGGATAATCGAAGCTCGTATAATCAAGGTTCTACTGAATAAATGTTCCCTGGTATCCATTGACACACAGCATGTCCTTTCACCATAAATTTAAAAGAAACCAACCAATCCTGGTATCTATACCAACATTTCAAAAAAAACTTTCTCGCCTTTTCCTGGTATCTATACTACAGTAACCATTTAGTATTTTACTTGCCTTGCATAATGATTACAATGATTTGATTTCCCGGAATTCCGTAATATTTCTATCGGCAGAGTAATGCCACAGCAAATTTACTTTCCTTCTTCATTTTATGCATAATGAAATTTCTCGCCAAAAAATCTCTCCATAAAATGACTTTACGTTAGAGTATAATCAGATGACTATCATAACTTTATCTACAATTTTTTTTAAACCGCTTAAGCGATCAATGCGGGTGGCCATTTAATGTTTAGTTCACTTCAGTTTTGAATTTACAAAAAGTAACAAGTAATATTCCAGAAAGTATACAAAATGAAAGTTAGTATTCGCGAAAAAGTATCACGGCATGATGATAGAAATTTGTTTGAACTGGGAATTTTTTTGTGGTTTAAGAAACCATAGAAATATAAATCTGAGAATCAGACAAAAATAGCAACAGCCCGTTGTGTTGACCCAGCATGACGTTAATCAAAAATAGCAATAACAGACAAAAATAAGACTTATTAATTTCAAGAAGAGTTTCTGAGACATAATTCTGAGAAATAAGACTTCGTAAATTTCTCCGAAGCTCGTTTCATCATAACAGTTAAGTAATGTCTCGAACAGTTAATTTTGCTTACTTAAAATAACTACAAGCTTTCAATTTGTGCAATATTCTGTAAAACTTAATTAGTCGAAAGAAAATAATTGTAATTCAGTTTCGACAGAAAGCCATTTTGTAAAGCCCACCACTTAAAAAAATTTCTTTATTGTACAGTAGTGCTTCAAATATCATTCTAAACCATCTCTAAGCTTTAAAGACTTCTAAAACATAAATTTGCGTTGAAGCCGAACATTCACTACTTTAAAAAATCGCTCTAATAATATGAAAAACCATAAATTTTCAACTGGATATCAATTTCCTTCCCAAACATTTTAAATCCCTCGCACATGAGAAAGATATATTGTTCAATTATTCTAAGTATAACAATCATTGTCAGTTTTGTATTTCACATAAAATTCTACTGAAAGCTTAATTTAGTGAGACAATAAATTTGTAACAAATAAAAACATGATAATACTAAAAATGTTGAGTGTATAGAAAAACGAGGAATTTCTTTCGGACTAATTCAATACATAAAGTCCTGTTGCAATCAATTTCTTGCTGATTTTCAACAACATCGGCATCGTTCTGATTCTATGACCATTAAAAACAAATTTTAATCGTAGGCTGCGGAGTATTTCTACTGATATTTTAACATTGATCATTAGAAGTTTTGACTGTACACATTTTTAAAGCATGTTTTAAAAATTAGAGGTAGAAAATAAGTTACTCCTTTTTGAAAACAAAAACGAGAAGATCTCGAGTAGTTTTTCAAAAATTCGGAGAATCTTGTAACTAGAGTGATACAGTTACATCACTATTAAAATCGAGATATCATATCGGACTCTACTTTGTGACAAGGTAGGTACTTAATCAACGTTGCACTGGAGCAACACAACGAGCTATGGATGACGGTCCGGGATCAAACCCAAAGGGAAAGATTGAGGACAACACCACGTAATTTAGAACGAACCACGGTTAGGTATAGAGGTCAGACATGAGCTGGAACCCTATTTATTAGCGGGTAGGGAAGCTATAAATTAACGCCGCACTGAAGCAATACAACGGGCTATTAGCGACGTTCCGGGATCAATCCCGAAATGAACGATCTGAGGTAAGGTAATTTTAATTAACGTCGGTACTAGAGCAACACAACGGGCTATTGACGACGGTCCGGAATCAGTCCCTTAAGGGAAAGATTCGAGGACAACACCTCGTAATTTTGAACCACGGTCAGATGACGAAGCAACACCTGAGCTGGCACCCCACTCTCCAAACTTCCACGCCAACCCAACGTGAGGACTTTCGGCCACGACAGATTTAAGGTGCACCAGCCGCCTCTACACCATGCGTTTACAAACATCCATGCCCGGGCCCGGATTCGAACCAGGAACCTTCCGATCTAGAGGCTAACACCTTAACCACTATATCGGTTCTTAAGTGAACGATCCAAGGACAACATCACGTAATTTTAAATCGTGGTCAGATGAGAGAGAGACAGAGACGAGGTCAAGATCTGAGCTAGCATTCCACTTTTCAAACTTCTACCCCACGGTAACGTGAGGAAATTTGTGGCCACAACAGATTTAGCGTGCACCAGCACCCGTGTATACGAACGTCTTTTGTATGATCATGTTTCAAACTCGCAACTCTCTGGTTGTAAATCCAAGATTCGACTTGCTCTCCTTTGTGGTAATTTGGTAATTTTTATTAATGCCATACTAGAGCAACACAACGGGTTATTGACGTCGGTCCGGGATCGATCCCCTAAGGGAAAGATTCGAGGCAACACCACGTAATTTTGAACCACGGTCAGATGACGAGGCAACACCTGAGCTGGCACTCCACTCTCCAAATTTCCACATAAATTCAACGTGAAAACTTTCGTCCACGACAGATTTAAGGTGCACCAGCCGCCTCTACACCATATGCTTACAAACATCCATGCACTGTTCCGGATTCGAACCACGAACCTTCCAATCTAGAGGCAAAGACCTTCACTAGCCTTTGTGAATATATCATATCACATTTACAGTTTTTGTGAGAGAGTTTTCTGTTTTAACTCAAAATTAATTAAAACCTTGCCAAGGAAATTATCTGCTTATTGAGGCCTATTTGAATCTGTGTCCTATTCTAATGATGGTGAAATGACCTTCGAAAGTTCTTTTTACAGGTAATTTTGAACTCTGCCCTTCCCTTGGAAGCTGTTTCCCGCTCCTTCTCAGCAGTCATTTCGAACAAAAATATGCTGGTAATGTAACCCCAATTAAGTTAAGCAAAGTGTTACAGCAAAAATACGAACTTCAGTAATTGCACTTTCGTTGCATATCATCATATTTAACCAACAACCCTTTATAAAGAAACACGTTGCATATATTTTTTTGAAAAGCTTATCTTTTTGCGATAAGAAAGAGTAGTTTAGTTTTCTTGATGATAAACATGTTTTCCCAAGCCCATAAAAGAACAGAAATTAGTACCACCTGTTGAGGCAAATTGCAACTGCTGCAATTTAATTTAAGACGAGATATTAAAAAAAGTCCCTAATCTCCGAGATCCCCTATACAGTATCGGAAATGAGAGAAGAACGCTATCCACTCTATTGTCATAAACATATTATGATCCGTTCTATATTGCCTTTATTTTCTTGACTAGTTCAAGAACTGGGATATGTGTTCAATTTCCGAAGCCTTGATCTCCCGATTTTATTTTACTAGGTGTTGTCTTCAGATCTTTCCCTTCGGGTTTGATCCCTAGCCATCGCCAATAGCCCGACGTGTTGCTACAGTGCATTGTTTATTAAATTACCCTACCATTATTTGCCTCTCCGAGTAGCAGAATGGGACCGCAGAGCAACAAACTAAATAATTACAAAAATAAATCACTAATGAAGAAACTGTACCATCGTTGTATGAATAAAATCTACCTCAGCCATAATTAATGTCTGGTCATACAAAATTAAAAGACCCCTTAATAACTGGATTTAATTCCATCATATCGATGGTGAATCCAACATTCTAACACCAAAAACGAAACTCATTCTACAAGAAAGACTAACTTTAAAATCCAGTCTTTCAGCAACGAATGCTTGATCAAAATAACATGCCGATGGACGGATTTATTCCAGTAACTTCACCAAGTAAAGGGAGGAACTTCAGGAGATTGCATACTCGAAGATTTCTCCCCTTCCCGAACGCGGCTCAACTTACGTCGTCTAGACGCATATTAGTTCGCTATAATTTCTCCTCAATTTTTTCCTCTCCTCTTCTTGAGGATGGCAAAGAATCCGGACAGCGTTAGGGTAAGTAAATAAAGAATCCAGAGCCGTTCCTTCGAGTGTCGAGATAGACGTTGAAGCATTAGTAAATCACGAAAGCGTCGAGGCGACGAAATGCATGGGCTTCCTCTCACAATTAGGCTCTTGCTTGTTGATATGTAGCCAGACACCCGCTGTATTTATAGTTGGCGAAAAGCGATATTTGAGGTGACGCTCTTACGCGCGCTGGGGAAGTTATTTTGCAGCAAGCAAGTCGACGTTTTGATTAATGCTGCTTTCTGCCGAAGAGCCCATCCGATGCCCCATCCCACTGGAGCGAAAAACAGCTCACCGGTAATTAAAAATCAGATAAACACACGGCTCATAGAGTCGGGGAGAAAAATGAACAACAGTTTTTGCCATAAATCGAATGCCTGGAGGACATATTCTCCATTTGACATCGATCGCATGCGTTTGAGGGCAGTTGGAGATTCCGGTGGCGTGTCATGGACAAAGGGGAGATCGAGCTTTCTAGAAGAGTACTTGGGACTTAATGGGAGATTGTCAATTGAAGAAAGAATTTCAGTTGCTTTAAAATAGGTTTTATATTAGTGCAGTAAAAAATATTTTTCTGCAAAAAAATATTTTTGATAATATATATATATATATATATATATATATATATATATATATAGTCAAAAATATTTTCCAACGAAAGAGGTTCCAACGATTTTACATTAGTGCAGTTCAGAAATATTTTCCAAAAAAGTATGGCCTTATGATTTAACATTTAGTGCTGTTCAGAAATATTTTCCAACAAAGTATGGTCCAACAATTTTACATTAGTGTAGCTGAAAAATAGTTTCCAAGAAAAAAGGCCCAAGGCTTTTACCATTAGTGCAGCTCAAAAATATTTTCCAACAAAGCATGGCCTCAGGGCTTCACATTAGAGCAGCTCAATAATACTAGCAAAAAATACTAGCAGCTCAAAAATACCCGGCCCAGTGGATCGTCATGAAATAAAGCATATTTTTAATGTGTGTGTGTGAAAATCAGTTTTAATACCCAAACTTTATTTCATATATAAGTTTATATTATTTTTCAAATTTTTTTGTATTTCGAAGTGAAGATATTTTAAAGGTCATTTAAAAAGTCAATTATTTTAGAGAAAAGGCCTGGCCCATCTAAATTAAACTTTTTTTCGTCCGAAAACATAAAATTATTCCAGTTGGTCCCAGCCGTTAAATCTTTCCGAGAAAACTTTAAAAACATGAATCAATATGCCACTTAAAGTGGAGGTTTTCCTTTTAACTTCTTGTACGCAACATTAGGATTTCTATGCAGTGCATTTTTTTATTGTTCGGTTGGTACAGGGCAAATGCATCTCATCTTTAATTTGCGCGGAAGACATTTTTTGCTTGAAGCGAGCCACTGGATTTGCCTCTCTTGCCTTGAAGAAATAATCTTTGGCCTACCTGGTTGCTGTTTTGTGCCACAGCTACCAGGATTAATGAGATCTTCCAATTTAACACTACTGTAACCAGCATCTTTAAAAGCTAGTATTTTGCCTTGTTCAGTTTCTAATAAGTGTAATTCTCTTGGCATTGTATTAAAATACACAAGAATAAAACAATTCTGTATCCACAAAACTTATATTCATTTCTAGAATAGGAGAAAAATGCTTTCTCAGTTTATTTAGTCTTTCAGATGATGTAATCAGCAGACGACTTTATACTTTTTTCCAAGCTGCCATCCGCTTATTTTAATAATTTTTACATAATGCAAAAAATATATGCGGTTTTTTTTTACAAACATATGTTTTAGTTTATTATTCGGTAGCATTAATTAAGGTGGTAAAACATTTGCATAGTTTGAAATCGCAGTAGTTTTCCATATTTGGCGAGTTTCTACCCGACGTTATACTTTTTTCAGGGCAGCGTATTATTTTTATATTTTAGTGTTACTCTCTATTATATTTAGCACACATGGAAGCTTTAGCTGCATTTATGAAAAGAAATTCGTAAGACGAAGTATGACGAATTTTTTGTTCATGAGACCTTAAACTGGAGATATTTTTTCTTTATGAAAAACTTTTGTTTGGAGGAGACCTGACATCTACAAGATGAGAAAAGTTCCGTATGGGCCAGATAAAGTACAAAAACCGAAAGAAATTGTAAATTTTTATGAAAACATTAATTTCGTTACATCAAACTGCATTATTTTTGGGTTGCATCGAAAGTAGTTATAAGATTAATCTGATTAAATTACAATTGAGTTATTCTCCCTGGCCAATTTAGGATGTAAACCGGCTTCCTTTGTATACTTAAATCTCGAATTTAAACCCAAAATGAAAGTTTCCTGTGGGTGATAAAGGGCATAGATGTGTTAAACGAGGATTATTTTGTTTAAATATCTATTAACATTGAAATTTATGCGTATTTTTAATATGTGGAGGTTGAATCGCGTTGTGTGTAAATAGATAAAATTAAGAACTCGTATGAGGACAAAAATTCAATTTGCCCCTAATCTAGATTTAAATAGATTTATAATCCTTGAATTTTACAGGCCTAATACTGCATTGAACTGCACTGAATAATGTAAACATGATGCTGCAATTGTCAAATTAACATACTTCGATTCTCTCGGTAGATGATAATTATCAATTACAATAAAAATAAACTAATTCTTATGTTTCATTAAATATCTTCTAAAAATTCCATTACGTTCCTAAGAACTTACAAGATCCATACCGCGATCAAGTCTTTAATTCAACAAGTCCCAAACCAAGTTCTTTTTATGGAGACAAGCTAAACAAATTAGCGAGAATCTGGGCGCGAAATTACCTCTGAAACGTTCATTCAAAAAATAAAATTCCGGCATTAATGATTGCGAAACACGAATACACGTAAGTTTGTTTTTCCCGGAGGATAATCCAGGATGATGAGACACATTTCGCACCGAAAAATCGGGAAAACGCGCAGGTGTCAAGAGCTACGGAATACTTGTTGGAAAGCAAATAAAACAAGCATATCCACCGAACAAATCCCCCGATGCTTCTCCTGCGCAAATATTAATCGAGTGTTAGAAAATTGGAAAATTTAAACAAAAAAGCGGGAGGATATTAAATACTTAATTACAACTCTTGTTCTGATAATAATGTCTTTTTAAGCTTCCTCCAAAAGTGCACTGCTAATTCCGAGGCTCTATCTCCGTATAAAATGCAATCACCCGATTTGCTTGTAATTGAAGGCGAGGCACCTGCTTACGGTGAAAATAAAATATGGCTTACGACACTCCTATGCCGAATGAGAGAGATTTTGTTTAATTTTCACTTAACTCTGTTTCCGTCACCTCTAAACCGAGCTTCAAAACGGAGAGGGCAAAAAATAAATGACGAGAAGAATTAAATCACGGCTGCTAATGCTCAACTAAGAGAATTAAAAACTCGGTCTATTGACTCAGGAATGGTAAAACAACTAATGAGAAAATTAAACATATTTATCGTTGAAAATGCAAACAGAGTATGTTTGGTCGTCTTATCTTTTGTTGACTGTATTTGAAACAAATGAAACCAAATTGGTCGGTTGTTAGCCGACAATATACCTACTTAGAGCAGTTTGGAAAAATCATCAGTACAAACAATTCGTATTTGAATAGTTAAAAGTTAATATGTGAACGAGAAGTGGCACACAGTGTCTTATATATATTAGTTTTTCTCCTCACTCACACACTGAGGTGTTAAGTTAATTGTATTTCTCTCCTTTTGCATTTGTGTAAGGTGTAATTTATTTACGCAATTATCACAGTGGGAAAGTAAGCGAGAATGATTGAGCACGATGTCTCATACGAACTCTTGTTTCTAATAAAACTCCGTAGCCCCGGGTACAATAGACGAATACCTCTTCTTGCTCTGTATGTATCAAATAAGCTTTTTTCACCCCCTTATCGTATTCCGTTATCCAATAATGAAATTTAGAAGCTACCTCACAGCCATGGGGAAGAGAAGAAAAACGCAGATTCAAGTATGTGCGATCTTAGTGATTACTTATTTGGTATATATATTTGATCTTGGCTGCAATTTTGTGTTTTTGTCCGTGCAGATAATGTGCAGAAACAACTCTATGTTTAGGAAAGGGTGTTTTTAAAATTATTTCGGAGTTAGAGCATGTATTATTAATTATTCGCAAACAAAGCAGTGCTTACATAAAAATGAAGGCTCGATAATATCTTAGTAATTATCTAATTAGGTAGTAAGAAGTATCTACTATATACGGAAAGCAAATATAATTTTTATAAATTCATAATATACGCTTGATATTAAGAGAGTATATTTTTATGTAAAGTAATAAATACGTATGCTTTTGGATTTCGCGTCTTTTTCCCAATCGAATAGCCGATCGATTTAATATTTAGCTGAAATTCAGATTTTCATGTAAAATACATTATGAAAAGTTAACACCATGAAATGTTAGATGTTGCATCATCGCATCGTCAGAATTCTGTGTTTCACGGTGTATGTGATTAAAATATTGCTAAATTATTTGCGAAATGAATACAAAAGGAGTGGTAGCTAGTTTAATTAACGTTGCACTGGAGCAACATAACAAGCTATTGGCGACAGTCCGGGATCAATCTCGATTTTATACCCTACCGCATAATTCACCGAAACATTTTAGCGCAACGTCCCGTTATGAAATATAATTTTTGAAGCCCCTTATTGAGCTCTCTGTCTCATCTAATTATAAATTGCAAGTGTGTAGCTGAGTGTCTGTGAATTTTGAATCTTACAGAAATATGTATGCATCTATATGTTTAATTTTAGAATTTCGAAAAGCTATTTTGGCAGTAAAACCAACATGGAACTGAATTTACAAAGTTAACATTTACAATATTTTGTTTGGAGTTGACTGAAAACTGCCTTACTTTAGATATTTGATGATATACTGTTAATATATCATTGATTTTACCATGTGTTTTTCTATAAATTTTTTATATTACTGTTAAAGGTTCTTTCGCGGGTTCCTTTAAATTTTAAAACAATATCACCTTGAATTACTCCGGGTGGTAACTGAAAATCAAACCATAAAGAACTTATGGCTTGTAGCTTTAATAAAATTGCTCGCATTTAATTGGTGTCAAACCCAATTCATTCGCAATTTTTTTTATTCATACGAAAGTCAAAAAAAGATCCGAGAATTCCTGGTTTTATAACAAATACTCAAATGAAAACCAATGTCGTATTGGAATAACTTGTCGACTTGTTTTTAGACCGGTGAGTTGTAGCTTGCATTTTACAACGCATAATTCTTGCGAGAATGCATCACTATAGCAAGTGTGTCTATATGGTAAAATGAATAAGTGTTTCCTAAAAACACTTTTAGAATGGACCACACATAGTAGTAGACCACGCATTTGTGGCATCGTATTGCCCATTCTTACTGTTTAACGCCCACCTATTGCCATTGGGGTCAGCATTGGCCTTATAAGTTACCTTCAGCACCCAAATGCATAGTATCGCCTACTTTGGAAACTATGCCCTAATTTGAGCGAGTGCACTAAGCATTGGATCGTTGATTGGGAATCAGAATCTTAGAATAACTAATATTTTCATGCATTTTTACATTTTTAATGTATGGTTTTTAGGGTTTTTTAAGGTATTTCAAAATTTATTTTCGTTACCAATTATTTCAAGATTAGTGGTTTCACTAATTTAAAAGTATTCCATGCAATAGATCGTTTAATTTACCCTTTAGTACTATATGGCAGATATTTCTTCAGTATTTAAATAGGAATTGCTAGACAACCACTGGCGATATACCGCTTAAACTGTATTTAGTGCCACTACCTAAGGAGCTGTTTGCACAGTTGTTAAAGGATTGAGTGATAGATTTGACCAGAATCAAAACCAGACGGAATGCAAAGATTTGACCAGAAGCAAAACCAGACGAATGCATAGATTTGATCAGAAGCAAAACCAGACGGAATGTAAAGATTTGACCAGAAACAACACCAGACAAATGCATAGATTTGATGATAATCAAAACCAGACGGAATGCAAAGATTTGACTAGAAGCAAAACCAGACGGAATGCAAAGATTTGACCAGATGCAAAATCAGACGGAATGCAAAGATTTGACCAGAAGCAAAACCAGACGGAATGCAAAAATTTGACTTCTGTTACCCAAATACTCTCGCATGATACATATCAAGGTTACCTTATAAACACTTGCGCCAGCTACATTTAGCTTTACAGAGAATGCCTCTTATAAGGCAGAAAATCGTGTCAAATTACCAGTTGAAAATTTCGGACAATTCCAACAAGTTTTGGAAGATTAGATACTCAGACGCAAAAGGAATACCCTAACTGGAAACCACCGTACCTTTCATCCTCAGCGCTCGCGGTTTCACTTACTTTCTAGTAAGAGAAAACTGATGGGAAATAAAATAAAACTCGGAAGTATTTGCATTCCTTACCCCTCCAATTTCCGAAATATGGATTGCCGTGGCGTCCCGAATCGCGAACAAGAAAGACTTTGACGCACACCACACATGTGACCTCCGCAGTGTGCAAAAAAAACCTGAAGATAAAGCAGCGTTTAAGTTACACACTAGTAATGCCGGTCGCTCGGTTTTTCGCCTAAGTAACTAATTCTAATGCGTACTCCTACGCTAATACGTCGGCGCATCACAGAGTGCTGAAGAATAGGGGGGGGGGGGGTGCATGCTAAATGTAGATTGATGGGGACTTTTTCGTTCACTTTTTTATGGTCCAGACAGCAGTTACTTGATGTCATTGTGAAACAACAGCTTTTACGAGTGTAATTAGCATTTTTTTCGCTCATCGGCAGAGCCTTTCATCTCACCAGTAAATGTATCATCTGGGTAATTCGGGTGGACAGTTCTTGGGCTGCGATTAGCTTGGGTTCACTTTTCCGTTAGCTATGGTCTCCGAAATCAGAGCGGGTTCCTTATGTTAGACTGGGGTGCATAAAGCCTCACTCTGTTCGCACTTTTAGTGTAGGTAGGTAGTTAATTAACCTTGCACTGGGGCAACGCATTGGACCATTTGCGGCGGTTCGGGATCAACCCCGAAGAGAGAGATACGTACCACTTCCAGAGAAACGCTTTTCTTTGAACGAAAACACGTTCGAAGAAGAACGTACCACAGAAGATAGAGGTAAACTTACGTAAAGCACAAAAAGTGTCGAAAGACTTGGAATACTATCTACTGTAAAAATGTACATTTCATTTGCACAAGGGTCTAACTTCATATTAAAATTTACACCAACTCAATATTTTAAGGAACAACTCGGTTAACAGATTCCGATTCTATGGATCGAAACAGCCAGAATTAGTTCAAAATACGTTTATTTTTGTCAAATATATGAGTTCTGAGTGGTTGAAATTCAGAGCTCTTAGTAATTAAATAAGGTTTTTTTTTTTTGCATTCCAAAACAATCAGCAGTTACCCTAGAAGTAAAAGAGGCAAACGTGCCTTACAAAGTAAGCATGCAATAGTTGAAACTATCTTTTGTATAGTAATGCAATTATTCGCTATATTAATGGAAGATAAAATAAAGCTCAGGTTGGTAGGTATTTTAATAAACATACTACTGGAGCAGCACAACGGGCAATCGGCAACGGTTCGGGATCAATACCCAAGGGAAAGATACGAGAACAACACCACATAGTTTTGAACAACGGTCAGATGACGAATAAAGTTAAGGATAGAAATTTAGGAAGATAAGGATTAAACCACAAGTGGATCTTCAGCCGTTGTACAATATGTACAACTGCTGAAGATCCACTTGTGGTTTTCAACTAACGAGTTAACTCGTCTGATCCACTTGGGGTTTTCAACTAACGAGTTAACTCGCCTGATCCACTTGGGGTTTTCAACTAACGAGTTAACTCGCCTGATCCACTTGGGGTTCTTAACTAACTACTTAATTCGCCTGATCCACTTGTGGTTTTTAACTAATGAGTTAACCCATCCGATCCACTTGTGGTTTTCAACTAACGAGTTAACTTGTCATATTAACCCTCCTGGTGGTTGTCTCGACGATCATTAACAAAACTGATCAGATCTTGTAAAAGCTGACCTAAACTGTTGATCTCATTGTCATCAGAAAATGGCAATATCTTCACTCAGAATTCAATCGGCATCATTGAATACGAGATCGTCATTAAGCATGAACCAGCATAGCATAGCTCAATTTTTACGGAATATGAGTTAACACGGATAAAGATTCAAAATTAGGCAGGGAATCGACTGATGACTTAAATTTATGATTCAACCACTTGGAGCTTTATCATTTTCGTCATTAAGGCAGATGGTCGTTACTATAATGGTTATGTCAAAAAACAGTTTTTTTGCTTCCAAAATTGAGTTATGCCGTACTGGTTCTTAAATGACGAGATATCTCATCATTACCAAATTGGTCAGATCTTGGTGGACGAGATATCTCGTCGAACCCACATAGAGGGTTCAGAGATTTTGATGGTTTTAAAGATGGAGGGGGATGAATAAAGAAATTAAATCAATATCAAAGTAAGGGTTACAAGATTCTCACGGAAAGACCAAAATTATTTGACAACATATTAGGTAAGTTAGTTATTTCAACTTACCTAATATGTTGTCACACTGAAGCAACACAACGGGCTATTGGACAACGTATTAGGACTTTAAGACAAGGCAAACCCGAAATTACCGACTCTAATTCTGTCCGAAACTTTACATCTCTTAGTAAATGAAAGAAAACCTCGCGTAAGGCTCCGAAAGCGATGTTAAGGGCAAGCTTTTGTGACACACGAGGAGATTATAGACAGGAAAAGTTTGAAAGAAAGACGAGATGAGAAAAGAAGAGCCCGATTTAATGCAGGACTTAATCTTTCTAAATACGTTCTTGAAACGGCCGGATGAGCTACTTATCCTTTCAACTTCTCGACGTCAAAGATGGCGATACAATGTGTTATTTTTCTTCTCCGTCCCTCTGTTCGTTTCTGTGGGCGTTTGCAGCAGAAGAATGCTCTTGTGTGGAGAGAGGTAAGTTGATCCAATTCCTTCAGGTTTTCTGGAAGGGCTAGATGCCGGATGTCAAAGTGTCAGCGAGTTTTTTTCGGATTCTCTGTCAGGGTGTCGCACAAAGATTGTGTTTGATGTCATTTGTGCATTTTCTTCTACCCCTTCCCTTTCTTATAAGTGCGTTTTTCGCTATGGCTCGCATTACATGCCGGGCTTATTCCTTTGTCTATCTCAGCCTTTACGTCTTATTCTAAGTTGATTTTTATTGAAGGTGAGAGAGTCGTGTGATTACTGTGAGCCACTCACAAGCTCGTTTTGCCTTTTTGGTTGCTCTAGAAAAGAAGAGGCGGCTTGAACAGGTTAGCTTTGGAAAGGAAATTCAGTCTGCTGTTCGATAGAAAAACTAATAGAAGTATATAAGGTGACATTTGCAATGAAGAGAAAAGAGTTAATTGCTCATTGTGAGCTATACTTTTTTAAATAGGCAAATCGCATTATTTTCCTTTGGAAAAAATGTGTTCATTCCTTTTATTGCAGGTTTTCTTGCAGTTTGTAATGCTGTAAATATATGTATGTGTCTACTGCGTTCCCCTGTAAAAGTTGTTAGGTTTATGCACAAGTATGCATTTTTTAAATAAATCGCTAAAACTTATATTTAATTACGCCTATCTACTATTGCTTTCCTGAAAGCTAGTCCTTTTTAGAAACTCACTAACAACCTCTAATCTTCTTTTCAATTAAAATGCGTAAATTAAGTGTTGCGTGATTCTAAGTTTATTTTTATTGAAGGTGAGCTAGTCGTGTGATTACTGTGAGCCATTCACAAGCTCGTTTTGTCTTTTTGGTTGCTCCAGAAAAGAAGAGGCGACTTGAACAGGTTAGCTTTGGAAATGAAATTAAACACTCATGCAACACTTAATTTACGCATTTTAGTTGAAAAGAATACTGGAGGTTGTTAGTGAGTTTATAAAAAGGACTAGCTTTCAGGAAATAGGCGTAATTAAATCAGCGATTTATTTGAAAAATGCATACTTGTGCATTAACCTAACAACTTTTACAGGGTAGCGCAGTAGACACATACTTGTATTTACAGCATTACAAACTGCAAGAAAACCTGCAATAAAAGTAATTAACACAGTTTTTTCCAAAGGAAAATAATGCGATTTGCCTATTTAAAAAAAAGCATAGCTCACAATGAGCAATTAACTCTTTTCTCTCGATTGCAAATGTCACCTTATATACTTCTATTAGTTTTTCTATCGAATAGCAGACTAAATGAATAATTAATCACTCCTTTTCGTCAATTGGTAATCTCATGAGAGCGGTACAGTTAAAATGAAGAACAAAGGTACAGAAGAGTTATAATAAATAGGAAAAACGCAGTTGAAAAAACTATAAATGAATAGAAGCCTAGTCAGCGAAAAATATAAATTACTTTGGTAACTATTTTATATTCAGAAGAGTTTTTACGTCCATCTCAATAAATTCAAGAGTTGGTTTATGACTCAATCCATTATGTTATCCTTCTTTCCAACTATTGTTAATGTCCTTATCAATGTTAAATTGATGCAATAATGAGTCCGATCTATCAATAGGACATAAATACTTCCTATAACACGTAAAACGTTTCCGATGTCGTAGGAAAGTAATCTGACTGCATGAAAATCTGATTTAGGCATATAATTATTTTGAAGACGCTTGCTGTACACTGAGATAAATTGAAACTTTTCAGCTGTAAGTTTTGAACAGCTCTTTCAGTGCTGAAATAAAACATAGAGTTGTCAAAATATGAAATTAGAATACGCGAAAACGAAGCTCGACGAAAATTTACAAATATGTAATAAGAAAATCGGGAAATATTTGAAACTTATATTTTTCATCTGTATTTCGGATCTTTATCCACAATTATAGTTTAGATTAAGTTTGAAGGTGTGAACACATAATGCCAATGAAATATGCTTATAAACTATTAAAAACAACTCAGAAGTTGCAAATGGAGAGATGTAAAGCAAGAAAAATCTGAACCTTCATTAAAAACTGTTTTTACAATTTTTATGGCAGCCTAATTCATACTGATCCTAAAATTCGAAATATTTACTCGTTTAAGAGTCTGTAAGAATTAAAAAAATGGAATATAATCTCTCCAGATGTTTTATTAGTATTTTTATCAGAAACTTTTTATCCCTTCAAAATAAAAAAATTAGGAAATATAAAACCATGCTAACATTTCTAAATATGAAAATAAAGTCAGTGTTTGATTTTAATATATTTAATAGATAATTATTTATATTCCTATGATATATTTATAATTTTTATAATTTTCAACAAATTAAAATCCAAGATCAAGTTAAGAATAAAGGTAGGTAGGTAGGTATTTTAATTAACGTCACACTGGAGCAACGTAAAGGGCTATTGGTGATGGTCCGGGATAAAACCAGGATGGAAAGATCCGAGGACAACCCCACGTAATTTGGAACGTAGGAACAAAGGAAACGATTACTTTCGAAGTTGTGCTATAGTTGTAGATTAGGTGATAAATGTTTTCTGATATGATGATCGATATGCGATGGAAAAGGAAACCTTAGAAGAAATGATAGTCCATTTCAGAAGTATTTTTATACCATCCTGAATTTTAAAATGTAAAATTGTACTGTCAAATCCTCGAGAAAAACGAATAGTGTGGATTAGTGGATTGTGGAGATAGTGGATTATTGATACGAGATAGAGTGTGGGATTTGTAATAAAGTATACAGTCCCTATCCCATAGTCTCTTGATGATGAATCTCTAATATTATAAAAGGAAGTGTTTGTTTGTTTCTTGTGATCAAAGTCCTGACGTTTCTATAACACTTGCAGTAATGGGATTTGGCACACAGGTTATCCAATTTTTTTAAATTTTAGGGTCGCGGCGAATTTTTTATATTCAATCTAGAACTTTTTAAAATGAATTTAATAGTTTTTTTCGCCCTTGGAACTTCGTTTCGTCCCGCTCCGGCATTTGAAGAAACAACGGAATTCTTCTATTTTCCCCTCTGACGTCACGTCACAATCCTTACTATTGACGTCAGCCTTTGAAACCATGCCAAGTTTTTTCATTTCGCTCTTCGCAATTAAATGGGAATGCATATTCTCCGCTCAAACGATTCCACAGCAATATTTTGACTGGATTGTTTTGTTCTTTTTTGTAAAATCGGGATCGTTAAAGATAGATTAAAAATTTCAACGGATTTGAAATCTACGGAAAATTTTACTCCTGGTAGGTACCTTAATTTTTTTTAATAACTAATTTTTCAGTTAAATATTTTGATATTTTCGCAAGAGATCGGATTGTTGGATTCTTCGCAATTCGAACTTTGTCGAGTTTGCCGGCGTTGCCCGTCGTGTTGGTTTGTGAAACAAACCACAGTTCATAATATTCATAATTTGGTTTGCGATGCAAACCAAATGGGAATCCGTGATGGCTATTATCCAGTAGGCTACGAATTCCCATTTGGTTTGCTAAGCAAACCAACAACTCCACAAAAGCAACTGGCACGGGCAACTCCGGGCTAACCACGCAGTGGCTAGTATACATATAAACTTCAAAGAACCAAGGCGGAAAACATGAAAAATATTATTTACAAAATTAACCAAGCAAAATAAATAAAACACAAGACTAAAGAAAGAAGAGTCATCGAGAGTTGTATAGAAATCCCTTCTCGGAAGAAAAAAAAAAAACCAAGTTACCTTATCAAGATCAGTTAATAAGACAAAAACTAGTCCTAATGGCATAAGTAATCCGATGATAACATTAACTCGAATCGATACAATCCTTCATTTTTCAAATTCTGAGAAATATATTTCTGTCCGAGAGTTACTTAGAGCAGAGATTTCATTACCGCACATCTAATATATCCAATGCTATTTGAAGCGAGCGCCTGCAGTAAGTAATGCTCCCGTCCTGCGGAACTAAGTGAAGTCTGACGGCCCGTGCTCATTTATTTACTTAGCCACCAAATCCAATAGCAGCGAGATACCTATAAGTGGTCTCAAAAGAGAGTTTGAGACATCCCAGTCATAAAGTTTCGAAGTAATTATAGCGATTAAAATAAATGAAACGAGGCCGTCAAGCGTGTCTTTCCAACGGATATCTCAGCAGACGGGAAAAAAATCTTGAAGAATTCGGGATTTTTTTTCCCGTTTGGAAAGGGTTAACAGGAGTTTGCCTTCTCGACAGCTCATACTTTGTTTGACGTTCAGGAAGCTTATACTTCCGATTTTTTTGAAGATGTTCGGAAGAAAGCTTCTGAGCGTCATTTTAATATCTCTCTTCCTTGTTCTTCTTTTCGTTCAAAACTTTCTTTTCGTTCTTTGAAATGTGTTTGTGAGTAATAAAAGAGGGATTTTTTCCCTTTTTGAAGTAAGAAAAAACCCCGATGACGATCAATATTTCGACTCTTCTTTACACCCAGTTTCGCTAATTAAATTCCTAGCTACTTGGATTCTGTGCTTCTTTCTTTTCGCATGTGCCACTTTCATTAAAGCCATGAGCTCTTAAATTTATGACCCGTATTAAAGTGTGACGTGACGGGAGGAAAAATTCCCGTTCCACTAAATACACAAAAGATACCAGCCTTCGATTTATCCCTCCTTTATTTCGGAAAAACATTTGTCGAATATGACGAAGCACATATTAATTTCCACAAGTGCATAGAAAGCGAGGGATGTTATTCAATCATTTCTCCGTTCGGATTTCGTTTTTATGTTGTGTCTATGGTTTTAAATTAGGTCTAAAAGGTAAACACACTTTCGCCATTTGTATCGTCTAAAATCCGTTCAGCAGCTTTATGCCATATTACACCCGAGCTTAAAATGGCGACTCGAAATGGGTATTCCAATCTTCCCTTATTTACCTCAACAAATGTGTCAAAACTAATCCGTCAATGCGTTTGAAAATATTTTACATCACTAGGTATATATTTCTGTACTTCTATCGATTTGCAATCCTAAACTGAATTAAATTTTTCTAAAAATCTGTATACCGTAAAAATAAACGTCATTTTTTGAGTTGACAAAATTACATTATTTTAACTAGCATACGGCATTGGGACTGAGCAAAAGTTTTTACTGTGTTTCTTCAGAATTTCTATATAACCTGTTATCACTTTTGAAGCAACGTCTATTAAGTCAAATCGACCATTCAGTTATTTTAATGACCTAAAACACATTTTCTTCTCAGCGTATTATACCAATTTACATGCATTCCCTTAACCTCAAGCACTCTGCTGTTCGTGAAAATTGTGTACCAAACAGTGCTCTATAATATGCTGTTGTCGTTTCTGCCTTAATGATTGAAATACATAGCAAATTTATAGTCACTTCTGTTTTAGTGCTTTTAGATACTTTTCTATGCAAGGAACATTTCACATGTTTTTCAAAACACCTTTAAAACTCGTCAGTAAAACATAAAACTTAATATAATTGTATCCGTCACACATCACTGATCTGACCAGTTACTGGGAAGCTTTCGTGAATTGAGCAACCTCTGCCCTCTCTTAAATTTCTAAAATTCTGCTTCTTTCAACAATCGCTTTGGCTCAGACAATTTTTCCAACTGCTCTAGCAACCTGTGAGTTGAAGGAGGTGCAAATTCGATTTCTTCCTTTTGTGGTCAGTAAAGCTTTCCTGGTTCGTTTTATCCATTTATTTGAAGTTGTTTGGCGCAGCTTGGCCGAATATGACCCTTGCAATTATAGCTTCCCCCACTAAAAACCCAACTAATTACACCATTTCGATGAGGGCAGGAATTTGGTAAACTGTATGAGTAAAATAGACTCTAATTACATATTTTACCAGAATATTTGCCACCTGGAACGATTCCTCGAATACTTGTTCTAACCTGTGTCCAGTCCTAAAATGATACAGGTTTATTGAGCAGTGCTGTAACCTCATTTTAGATTTAAAAAAAAAATCAAAGGCGTATATTAACACCGGATTAATCTATCAAAAATTGAAGCGCATTGGTTTGGATCATCAGAACCGAATTCCGGAAGAAGCAATTGTACCGCAATAACGTCTGGGATCTTTTGGTAATCGAGACCCCGCATTGCATAGGTCCACTTTCTAAAATTTCGAGTAAACGTACACTGAAATCAGTTTATGCGTGCGCAAATCTAGGAGACGGAGGTGTTTTTATTTTTGAAATCATGACACAAAATGGGCTTAGGCTCGGAAGGTTTCTTCTATTGTTTCCCGCAGAAAACACTTTCCAAATGAGTTGCTGCTAAAAAAGCTATTATGATGATCGGGAAACATTTTCTTGCGGATCACGAGTCGTCTTCGTCTACCCGGCGATGACAATTGCAATGCAAAGCCAATTAGGTAGAGATTTATTTTCCTCCAGGGACCATACACAAAATGTCATTGACACAATTCTCCCAAAAAAGCTTCACTGATTACTTCAAATTCCCTGAGGTTTTTGGGTGTTATTTTTCCATGTGGAATATTTGTCAGTACGATATTTATGACAGTGAAGTGGCAAAGGAAACGATCCACGTAAATTTCAGTTGTTTACACAACTAGTAGTTTTTCTTTTAACTGTATATGAACCGTGGCTTGTTAAAACTTTAACGAAGGCAGGGTAAAATCTTGGTTTTAAGTTATTTATATTGGACTAGTTGTGTAAGAGTCGGGAAAACCACGAACTTTTTATGTAAAATAGTATTCACACAAATGTGGAATGGATTCAATTCGTTCAAATGGATAACAAATTATTTACGATTTTTCCTTATGGTTTTCTGGATAAGGTAACAGTAAATACCTGCACATTGATCGCCCGTAGAGATAATCTCTTCGAAACAGAACCAAGGATTCATCTCTTGTTTAAGAAAGTGTAATTTCTCTTGTTAAAGAGAGTGCGAGTTAATTTGTAATTTTCTTTATTGTAACACAGTGAAAGTGTCACTATAAACTATATATGCCAGTAATTTAACTATCATACGTTATCTCTGATTACTCCTCCTAGTTTAAATGAAATATAAGAGATCCTTTTAGAGAGAATTTTGGAGTTATATCTATTTTCAACTTATTTAGAATAATGCTGTTATATCAATTTCTAATTTAAATGCTTAGTCTAAACCAATATAATTGACAGGTATCAAATTATCATATCCTATCATTTTTGCGGCCTTTTTGCAATAGAATACTATAATAGAATACTAATACTGATATACAGAGAGAATACAATTTCTTTTCCTTTGAAAATTTAATAAACCCAACCAACTGATGACAAAAAAAAATCTACATTTATCAGAGTATTTCATCCGTATTTTCACCCGAAGTATTAGTAATATTTCTCACTGGTGAAAAACAAATATCATTACTTTAATTTTCATTAGAACCTGTAAAGTACCAATCCAACATAGACATTAAAAGTATGTTTTTTAACTACAAGTAATAAACAATTACAATCAAAATGGCACCCACAATATACTACACACCTTGTGGCAGTAAACAAGATTCCATTTAGCTGATATACAGAGGATAAAATAGAATTTGGTATAAACGTCTAATGATTTGTATTTAGTTGTGTACTAGAAATAAGAATACTTTTTAGTAAAATTCTTTCAAATTCTATAATCAAGGTTATATAACTACGTAATTTGTTAGTTAGTTATTATAAAATGACTCAACTGAAAATGCGAGATAAAATTTTACCTTCCTTATGAGAGTTTTTAAAACAAATCAATAAAAAAAATCTTGACTTGCAATCAATCTTTTTGAAATCGTCGTGTTTTAAGTCGCCATTTTTAAAAGAAAACTAAACTAAACAAAGTTAAGCATTTAGAAGAAACAAATTATTAATTAAAACGTGATCTCTCAAAGTCATTAAAAACCAATTTTCATTTAAACTTTTTGATATAAAGTCGTTTTATCTCTTTAGCTTCTCTAATTCAATAAACTGGAACAAAACCTGAATTGGGATATACAAATTAGACACGTATTTGGATACCTCAAACAGCGTATTTCAAGAACTAGATCCATGGCCTCTTGATGGCAAACTCATCGAGAGATGTCGCTGATTTAATTGATTCCTTTCCGGTTAAGACTTGAAGTCTGAGTTTAATTTTCACTCAGGATTGCCGCACTTGATCCCAACTTTTCTTCAGAGTGCGCACTTAAACAGTTTATGCCCGGGCCCTTAAAGGCGTTTCGGAAGCGGAAAGCGCCGCTTATTTATCGAGTTTCGAGTTCCCGGAGAGTGATTTTCGGAAGGAACAACAAAGGAACAGTATAAATTGTGATAAATTTCTTTTCGGTATCGTAATTTGAAGGCAAATCAGATACACTTTTTGAATGCGGTGACACTCGCACGGGGAGAGGAAATCAGCTTATACCCGTTTTCGAAAGAAAAAAGCAACGGAGCTCAACTAGGGGAATGAGAAGAGTCTGTAAAGGAGATTTTTTCCCATCTATTTTTTTAAACCCTCATTTCTTTCCATCGCTCTGCAATTCATTCGGTCTTTTTCTCAAAACAAATAAAAGACTCATTTCAAATAGAGTGATTGGGGTCTTTGTTTAGAGGCGCGATTGTGGCAGAAAGTGTCCAACCGCGAAAAGGTTGCAAATCTCTACATGTTCCCTAATACGAGTTTGAAGAGACGAATATGTTGTGAAGAGTTAAAGAACCGACACGAAAATGATTTGATCGCTTGTTAACCCTCCTTGTGGGTGGCTCGACGAGGTATCTCATCATGAGTATAACTTGCAAGATCTTGAAGGACGAAATACCTCTTCCTCTATGGACATTTGAAGAGTCGCCCAGATCTTTTAGCCAATACCTAAAAATTGTGAAAGTGTGTGCAAAATCGTTATGATGGAATATCTCGTCATTAGCAAAATTGATTAGATCGTGATGGACGAGATATCTCGTCGAAACCTTCTGGAGGGTTAAGTCTGACTTTAAGTTGCGTACAACTGCTGTTTCTCTTTAATTTTATTAACAATAACTTCTCTTTAATCAGGTGGCTGACTTGACGAGATCTCGTCACAAGTAAAACTGACCAGATCTTGATGGACCAGATACCTCGTCGAAACCTCTTGGAGAGTTAGGAATGACTTTAAGTCGTGTACAACAGTTTCTCTTTACTTTATGAACAGTTATTTCTCTTTAACCTGGTGTTTGACTTGACGAGATCTCGTCACTAGCAAAACTAACCAGACCTTGATGGGCGAGATTTCCTACCATTTTAACAAAAATGACCATATCTCGTCACTATCAAAACTTTGTTAACATCATCTTGTCAATTGCAAAATTGGGCACTTCTTGATGGACAAGACAACCTATCAGAACCATTTGGAGGGTATATTTTGACTACTGGCATACTAGATTAAGTTCTTAGTAAGTTTCTATTTCGCTTTACTTTTATGTAAGAGTTCTGATTTGTAAAGAAGCGCAAGCGTTTTACTTAACTTTCCGATTTTAATGTTCTAGTTGAGGATGCATGCTATGTATAAGGGCAATTAAATCGCTTTTCATAATGCACTTTTACATATACTTGAAGATACTACTGATCCTAATTTTCAGATGTGAGCTCGGGCAAGCAGTTTGTTATCGGAATGTTTTTTATAATCAGTTGTTCGAGATTTCAAAAGAAATAAAGTATAACCGGTCATTTGGCTCTTTGAAATCTTGTAACTACAGTGAAAAACCATCACAGCGAAACAAGTAGCAAATTGCTAATGCACTCGAGTTATCAATCATGAAAAATATGGATTGTTAAATTGAAATAATGAAGGACTGAACTACAGCCGACAATTATATAGTAGTCAGTTATTACTATTCACCGTTTTTCATTCACAAAAACTGTGCTCAGCGCTTTTTGAAATGTTTTTAGAAGCAACTTTTAACGAGACATTTTTTTGAAACGTTTTAAGGACAGCATGTCCATGTTCTCAATATTAATTTTGATTTTGGTTTTTACCCTTTGGTATTCCTTTCAGAATATTTTTTAAACACTCTTCCATTTATTATCCGTTTTCGAGTTCTTAATAAACAGTCTTATAACAATCGTTCATTTCAAAAGTATCATAGTCCATTGTTTTCTTCGTAATTTTTATCCTGGAGCAGTTAACAGTCATTTTTTTTTACAGCGCGAAAATATTCTCTTGGCACTGCGTAAGAATAACCCTGTTCAAATACAGAAGTTCCCTTCGTAAATACTTAATGTCTTCTCTGATAAATATTTAAGGCTTCGCTTAAAAACGTTTTAGAGGCACGACGTTGAAACATTTAAAGCTGTCTCAGTGAAGCATTTGCTAAACTTCGCATTTAAGAAATAACGCAGATTGAAAGAGAAAACAACGCGTTGCCATCAGATATTACTCAACAAGTTATCAAGTCCGTAAAAGAGCAAATGCTGGAATTTTAAAGTAAACCTCCTTTATTTATGGCTTTGGGGAGTTTTTGTTTCGGTTGAAGAAAGGGAACTATAAAACACTTACTTGTGTTTCTGTGACATTTAGCAGCTTTGCCATGTCGGCCCTTTCGCTGGAAGATAGGTATTTCTTGATTTCGAACTGTTTTTCTAGCTCAAATATCTGCCTTCCGGTGAACGTTGTTCTTGCCTTTTTTCTTTTGCCTTTGTCTCCACTCTCTTGGTCACTTCCACAGCCTGCTGTCTTAGTGTCCCCAAGGGTGGAATTAAGGATGCTGGAGCAATTACTGTTACCGTTCAAACTGCCCGTTGGACTGATGTTGCTCAAAGTACCTGGTTCGCCGTCTGAAACCAGACCGACAGCTGGACTTTTATTATTGTTCCCATCAGGCGGAGGACTCGGTTTGGGTTCTTTCTTTCTTTTACTAGGCTTATTGGTAACTGTATTATTATGCGGTTTACCTAGAAAGAAAGAAAAATCACATTATTTGCCTATTCAAGATAAACACTAAATGCTTTACATACAGCATATCATAAATATGATCACTCATCAAAAGCTTTTATGTACGTATATACTGTATTATTATACTGTGTGTACATATTATTACTTGTATGTTTAACTGTATTATAATGCGGTTTAACTAGAAAGAAAGAAAAATCACATCAACTTTTCTATTCAAGACAAACACCGACTTCTTTATATACAGCATATTAGTAATATGATCACCCATAAAAAGTTTATATGTACGTATATAAAGAGAAAGAGGTGTAAATTATTTTTATAGACTCAAAATGTGTTTGTGAATTTAAAATCTATAACAAGAAAATATAAATACATAAAACTATAATGTTGATTGGAATTAAATACAATAATTCGGTTCTGATAAAACTTAAAGCAATAAACCTTAAGCACAGAAACAAAATAAGACTTCTAGTATTTACCGATATTCTTTTTCAAACCTCAATTTAGTTTTTACGGAATATTGTTTTATAAAAAGATATTAGGATGTTAGATGTATCATTCAATACTTTCAACTATAGAATATTCGATGACGAAAATAAAAGAGGATTGTTGCCTTTATTGTGTGTTTGTTGACATTTGAATAAAGACATTCTAGTTTGTTTAGTTACTCTAAAAATGTTTTTTGCATTAGTTTGATACTGAGTAGTGGATGGATTATGTATAATTGTTCAGCACCAACATCAATCTTATTAAGAAGCGATATCCTAATATAAAAAATATCCCATTGTGTTGCTTCAGTGCGACGTTATTTCAACAACCAACCAACCTAATATAAAAATTTACTATTAAATAGAGCAAATATGAACAAAGATAATGAAATAGAAAAAAGTAAGAGAAGTGAATTCATTATTGTCTGATTATACGAATTTATTCACCGATTTCCAATACATAAGTTTCTTGCTTCTTCAAATGGTCCAATAAAAATAATGAAAGGAGAAACAAATATCCAACGAAGAAATAAAAGTGCACTCGCTGTTTTCCTGCCTACTTTGGAAAATGTTCCTTCAAGATCGTTTAAGGCCCCTTCTTAAAGAAAGAAAACAACTAAAAAATTAACAAACAGCGATCGGCAATGAAAAACGCAGAGTTGTATTTCACGAGGCAATTTACCGTCGGCTCTCAAAAGTTGTCGTCCCATTTTATTTCCGATATCCCATGAAAGAGCACGAACAAAAATAAACCCCGCACTCCAGATTGAAATATTTGTGATGGTGGCCTCAAAAATGCAATTGCGTTTCTTCTGCCAACAATTGCTTTTGGATCTCAATCAAGAACCCAATCCTACCTTATCAAACGCCGTTTTCCTCTCTTTGCGGAGACTGGCCCCTCAAACGACAAATTTACCATCTGCTGACACTGATTTCCTTATTGTCACTTTCATTGTCGCCATAATTCTGGCGAGAAAACACTTGACATCATCTCCAAAATCGCGCCTGCCATGGTTGGCGTGGACAAGGGGGCACGCTCATATTACTTGGTGTCAACCCAGTTGGTAGCGGTGGAGAAGAAAGGGGGAAGTGATTTGTAATTATGTTAATGTATTGTTGAACACAATTCGTGGTATGGATGCTGTAATTAACGGATTTACAAACGGAGAAAAGAAACGTCATTCACTTAAGCTGGTAAGCTGTGAATAAAAAAGGATGGCGGGCACTAATGCCTGACAGGAAAAAAGGTTGTTTATTTGTCACTTCTCACAATAAATAAGATATTTTTTTAGTGTGCGCATATTGTTATAAAAAAACTTCACCGTCTAATTTCAGCGTCTGCTCATATGATAATTTGATAGATTAAATGTCAAGAGAACTTAGTCAACAAAGTTAGTGTGTTAGGTAAAAAATAAAAATTAGACACAGATGAAAATACACTAAGTTTTAGTTTTCATTCATTCATTTATTTAATTCAGTTTTCACAAGGAAAACGTATAATTTAATTGAAGAACAATTTACTCTGAGGTATTGTTTTTTTTTTCATGTAATCTTTCTAAACACGAGCTTTTAACTGTAACTGTTAAAAATGTAACAAAAAATTAAAATGAAGCTAATTGATAGTATAATGCAATTTTAATTAGCTTTTTTAGTTTTCGTAATTTTTGAGTGGGATTTTTTCAAAATATCAATTGTTCTTACAGTTTCAGTTTAATAAATGTTTCCACTCAAATGTGAAAAGTTTTAAACATGTCAAAATCAATATGTGAATCCAGTTTGTCTTTCACCTCATTCCATTTATAGTAGGCAATATTCTGTGAGAAACAAAATATTGTTCGAGTGATATCAGGATTAATCTTTAGATCCACTCTTACCAAAAGGTAGGCAGTTATCAGATATTGCTAATTTCCTTAAATATAAGATACCTTTATTTATAGTAACCAATTTTTCCGAGTAAATGTTTTTGGACATGTAGACACAATGATAAATATATGCGAAGAAATTAAATAATCCATTATTCGAACCTAAATGACAAATAAATTATTCCAACTTCAATAAAATTTGCATTTTTTATTATGGAGAAATGTTATTTCAAAGAAAAAACACTTTTAATGATTTTCTCTGTCATTTTAAATATTAAGTGCTTCTCAAAAAATAACCCCACTTAAACTAACAACCTTGCATTAAAAAGTTTTGATCTCAACAAGGGTCCCAATTACATACTTTAAACAAACTTTCTTGAACTATTCATACCCTTTCCACTCTATGACACTTAAATGGCACTCTACGTGGAATACATCCGTATAATTTCTATTTGTTTTACAATTTCGGCCACATCTTACAAGCTGAGTTAACATGACAGTGGATCTGAAGCAATCGCGGTGTAGATTTCCTTCCACTTGGCTTGTAATTTTCAAAACAGTACTTAAGCTGTTCATCTACCATTTCATCATTCATGGTGTACGATACTAATGCGATCTTAGAGTTAGATCTGCATCGATATATTACAATACAACGTCAACAGCATATTGTCTGCTGTCATAAATCTCTACGAAGTCCTTTACCCGATGTTGATTACACAGTTGGCCATTAAAGTCATCCCTTTCAGTAACTCCATTGATAACTATCTCTGATGGCCAGGAACAGTGCTCATGTATATTTAACACCAGTTATTCAAAAATTGAGGATTCAAAAAGTACTTTTTGTAATTTTGACCACGGCAACTGAAACTGTGCAGTTTATTTTCTGAGATATTTCTCAAAATGTTTTAATTATACCATAGATTAATATTAGTGGTACAATTTAGGCTGTTATTTCCTAATGATATTGAAGTAATGATCAAATGCAACCTACCCTAATTGGCATATTTCATACGTTAGTGCATTGATGGGACAATTGTAATGCTTAATGCCGTGGATGATGATTTCTAACGTGAATTGATATCAAATCCGTATCGTTAACAATTTCGAAACTCATGCAATGAGCACAACTACCGCATAATGTTCGTTGCCCTTAGAATTGTGTTTTATGCAGTGTGTCCTATACTGACAGCTATCAGTTGTTATAACATTTCTAATAGTAAGTAGTCGAATATTAAACAGCAGTGATATAAAAAGAACGTATCATCAATGATACAAAAGAATATAGATAACATGATCATAAGCGACTTGCGGACGTTTATTCTTTAGTTGATATATATATATACCTAATGTGAAAGAGATAACTGATGGTGTGTTTTAAGAATTTCAGGCTTTAATTAAAAACATAAAATTAACTTTCGCGATTGCGTTTATTCAGCTTGCTTGCAATAAATTTATTATTCTTCAATACATTCTTCTAAGCAAAATTTGGTTATATGGATTTAATAAAATTTAATACATGTACTTAAAAGAAAACGTTCTATTCTACAAATGAAGAAGCAAAATTACACATAATTTTATGCTATCAATTTTTGTGATTTTATTTGAAGTAGTATTGCTTTTAAACTAAAGTTGATCTTTAGACTTTAAAACCAGCGTTAATTGCTTACAAATCAACATTTTGGGAAATACATAAGGCAACAAATTGGCGATAAGTATGAAAAAGTTATCGCCTCGATGAGGTATCTCGTGATTAGCAAACCTGACCAGACCTCGATGGACGATGTATCTAGTCATTAGTAGAAAACTGACCAGATTTTGCGGTCTTGTGATCATTAAACAGTTTAAAAAGTACAAACAAAAAAAGAAGCTCGACATCTACCGCGCATATTGATAACAGACCTTTCACCTCGAAATACTTGGTAGGTGTTTTAATTAACGTCATACAAGAGCAACACAACGGGCTATCGGGATCAAAACTTATCTGAGGACAACACATTTTGAACTACGGTTCAATGACGAGGTCACGCCTGAGCTAGCACCCCACTATCCAAACTTACACACCACGCAACGAGAGTACACATTTGAGAACACGACAGATTTAACGTGCACCAGGCCTCTTTGTACACGACGGTCTTTAGCTAGATCCGCTGGTTGTCGATCCGTTACTCTTCAAACAACTCCAAATACCAGGATTCATCGAATGAAATGTATCCCTCGCAAATCAAACAAGCCTCGGCCGATTAAGCAAGTAATCATTTATTCGCCAGATATTAAAATTCCCCAATCTCAAGCTCCGTATTGGAATGATCACTTCATTCCGGCTAATAAATTCATGCGGACAGATAACGAAGGCGAATTAGGCACTCAAATCACGCGAAGTAATTGAATTTTGCAAAGAAACGCTCCTCTCTGGGAGCGGAGGTCGTTTTATTTGCGGGTCTCAGCCGAAAATTCACCGCAAAGCGGATTCTGTAAAGCAGGAGAGAATGGAGTGAGTTCTTTCGGAAATAGCTAAGCAATATAGCGATCCGGGAGGCGAGAATTGCAGCGAGAGTATTTTCCGTTAAAGAGATATTTGCAATTCCAAGTACCGTAGCTACTCGGGCAGCAGTGCATCGGTGAGCTTACATCAGCAAACACTTGCCTGCCGATCACTGAAACAGAATTTGCCTCTTCTTTCTCCCAGTTACTTTATGTTTTCTCCCTTTTCAGCCGACTCTTGGGAAGTGAAAGGAAATAAGTAGTTTTTGCATCTAACCCAAAGAGAGATAGAAAGGAGAGAGCGCAAAAAGATAGCGGAGAGCAAGCAGTCCTATCCATCCGCTTCCTTGCCCGTGCGAGTGTAAGGACGAATAATATATCGCTACTAGTGATGTAGGGACAAGCTAGAAAGCATGGAATCGGCCAGCCGTCTAAAAGACGTTAGAAAGCTTCAGTTTTCCTTACAGTAGACTCCGATGCAGATGCTTTCGGAGACATGGTAAAACATGTATGCAATATAAAGTTCGATAGGCGATATCTGCTGGTTTCGGAAGGGATGGGGCTTGAGGAGAATTTGGATTGGAAAACAGCTGTACTATAGATTCTATCACGGTTACGGCTTTGTGCTATTTCTGGGGGAATCTCTTATTCGACTTTCCCTCCTCAACTTGATCTCCGCTTTGAATTTATTATTTTTTCTTCTCCTTTGCATTCTCTCTCGCGACGGATTGTTTCTAAGAAGACTCCCTTTCTCGCTTTTTGCTGCTGCCCTTCTTTATCCACGAAATTCTCAAGCTGTCGTTGTTTTCATCTTGTAACTTCCTTCTCGCCCGGATAAAAAACCGCTTTTCGGGCGCTAGCTGTCAATCCAACATTATGATCACTCGGCCGAGGAAGTGGCTGGACACTGGCCATCTCAAAGATATGCGCATAGTCAGGCAGGAATTTTAATAATCCGAGCACGTTCTGATCAGCATTCACTGGCAGCTGTGGCCATCGCTCACCTCCACATTCTAATATTTGGATGGCAGAATTTACAATTTAGAAATTTTCGGTCTTCTTTTATTACACTCGAGGAAGTGAATGCAAGGAAATCACCTAGAATGGACACTGCCATTTCCGTTGACGTAACGCTTTCAAATGTATGCATTATATGCCGTGTAGGAAGCGAGTTCTCCCTAGTCGTTATTATTTGTTTTACATGTAGTGAAAGACAAAGACCTGTGTGTGTGTGTGTGTGTGTGTGTGTGTGTGTGTGATTCAAACCTGTAGAAAAATACTAAAACCTTCAAATGAGGGCTAATAAATTATGACTTTATTACTGACCACCTACATGACTTTATTACTGACCGCACTCACAAGAAAGTAAATGCAAGGAAATCGCCTATAATTGATAGTGCCATTTCCGTTGACATTACGCTTTGAAATGTATGCATTATATGCCGTGTAGGAAGCGAGTTCTCCCTAGTCGTTATTTTTTGTTTTACATGTAGTGAAAGACAAAAACCTGAGTCAAACCTGTAGACAAATATTAAGAGCTTCAAAAGATTACTAATTTTTTATGACTTTATTACTGACCACATACGCGACTTTATTACCGACCGCATACACGACTTTATAACTGACCACATACACGACTTTATTACCGACCGCATACACGACTTTATAACTGACCACGTACACGACTTTATTACTGACCGCACTCACGAGAAAGTAAATACAAGAAAATCAAATAGACGGTTCCATTTCCGTTTACGTAACGCTTTCAAATGTATGCATTATATGCCGTGCAGGAAGCGAGTTCTCCCTAGTCGTTATTTTTTGTTTTACATGTAGTGAAAGACAAAAACCTGTGTGTGTGTGTGTGTGTGTGTGTGTGTGTGTGTGTGTGTGTGTGTGTGTGTGTGTGATTCAAACCTGTAGAAAAATACTAAAACCTTCAAATGATGGCTAATAAATTATGACTTTATTACTGACCACCTACATGACTTTATTACTGACCGCACTCACAAGAAAGTAAATACAAGGAAATCGCATATAATTGAAAGTGCCATTTCCGTTGACATTACGCTTTGAAATGTATGCATTATATACCATATAGGAAGTGAGTTCCCTAGTCTCGTTCTTTTATTTTCCTTTTATATAAAGGATAAGACAAAAACCTCCGTCATACTGGTAGACAATCCTTAATCCTCTTGATGGTTTTCTCGACATGGTGGCTCGTCATTAGCAAAACTAACCAGATCTTGATAGACAATATACACTACCCTACAATAATGGACCACACGCAAGCTTATTTGCATAAAAACCGACAACTTGTTTGGGGGTGTTTTTCTTAGTATGGCCTGGGACCTTTGCCTGTTGTTCCTGGTCAACTGAACGCCGCCGCCTACATGAACATTTTGGACAATTAGTTTCTTCTTACGCTCTGGCAATTTTATGGAACGGACGAATGTTACTTCCAAGACGACAACGTTCCATGTCATGTTGCAGCCTCTGTCAAGCAGTGGTATCAATATAGGGATGTAAAACGTCTTCCCTGGCCTGCTCAGAGTCCCGACCTCAACCCCATAGAACATTTGTGGGATGAGTTAGAGCTACGCTTACGGACCAGGGAACCACGTCCGAAATCTACAGCTGAGCTGACGACATTCTTGCAGCAGGAATGGACACAAATACCCATAGCTGTGTATCAAAATCTAGTTGAAAGTATGCCCAGAAGGTTTGCTAGTGTAATTGCATCACGTGGGGGACCATCCCCCTATTCATGTATTCTTTCCCTTATACCATCACATCTTGCTGTCTGGTCAATTATTGTAGGGTAGTGTATCTCGTTATAAGGAAAAACTGACCAGATTTTGATGGACGAGATATCGCGTCGAAACCATTTAGAGTGTTTAAATCTTCAAAAGATGAAAACAAGGTAATTATAAACTATTTCAAAAAAAAATAAAATGTCCACCATCATCATGACCTAAATATGCAAGATGAATAACACGAGAGGTTATACGAGCTTTGAATACCGATTCGCTATTCTAAGATAACATACTTAAAATTTAGGATTTCTATAGAGTAGTTTTCTAGTTTACTTTATAACCCTTCTCTCTTTGCATGATTTTTTCTTTATTGGTGAAATAAATCAAGATGATATAATTCATGTTCAAAATTAAAGGAAAAATGGTTAAAAAAAATCTTAGTATATATTTATAGTATAAATTTAGCAGAAAACAATATGATGGTATCATGTGGTATTTTTTAAATTAAACGCAAAATTTTTCAAAAATTGCTCTAAAAATAACAGAAACACATGTTACAACCCTTTCTTCCACTCATTTTCACTTTTTTAGCAATAGAAACTCAAATATAATAAAACAAAATTAAAAACGAAATCATACGTTTACTGCAACTACAACAAACAGCGGAATGACAACTTCAAGCTCGTTTTACTGATAGTGACACTTGCTTATTTTTGACAGCTATGTTTTTTTTTATGCAATGGACATTAAAAAGGTATCCAGACACGATCAACTTAAAGTGAACTTGTTCTTTTATATAATTTTTGGGCATTCAATGTTATGATGGAAATTTCCACCATTATGCAAAGAAGGGTTAATGTTTTGATGTTGGTGGACGTTTGGTTCCACTAGCTATTGACTATTCGATCTTTGTTAGTCACTTTTGGAAATGCTTATTGTTTGACTTCCTTTTTAGAATCGATGCGGAAATTTCGATGAATAAAAAAGTTAACAAATAAAATAAGATACTTTTGTTTTGCCTAGATCTCTAAACGGGAAATTGAACAGTAACTTTTTAATGATATTATCAAAAACTTTCATTTGTACTTTTTAAGGAAGCCAGGTATATTTTATTTTCTAGTCGTTTGAATTTTTCCTGGCTTGTACAGTTTGATTTGTTTACTTGAGACAATTCGTAATTGAAAGTTAGATTCTGGGTAACGGATGATTGCTCATTATTTTAAGGAACTGACATAGATGTAAAATGGTATCAACAAACTAACAGGAAAAATTAGTGTGAAAAAAGAAAACTCGTGTATTTACATTTTATTGACCGAATGGGGAATATTAAACACAATTTGCGCTACTATTGTTAACGATCCCGATGTGGTATTTCGTCATTAACAAAACTGACCAGAAATTGATAAACGATATGTCTCGGCATTAGAAAAAACTGACCAGATTTTGATCTCGTCATCATGAAATAATCGGTAATATCTTAATGACGACACATCTATTCAATTCAATGTTAAATGTGGGGTCAATTTTAGAAACGAGCTTGAGTTCTAACTTCCACAAGCCTGCTGGTTTTAAATAGTATAAAAAAAGTGTTGCGTGAGTACAAGTATTGTAGCAATACTTTATCCACGAAGTTCTAATAGAAACCTAAACCATTTTTCCATGAAATCACTTATTATTTACCACTTGACGAAAAGACAACTTTTGCTCAGTCCATATGATATTTGATACCTTAACACGTTCGCTGCTAAAGCTGATATGGTGCGTTGATAGTTATTGCCTCACCGTAGAAATGGGTTTTTCCCAGAAGCCAACACCAGAATAAATTGGCGAAAGCTCAGCCTACAAATTTGCAATTTTATAATCTGTTGGAGACCTATTAGATTGAATTTTTCTTTTTTGGGGGCGTGAAGGCCCTGCAGAACTATCGTCTCTACAACACATATTAAAAATAATTTTAAAATATCTTCTAGTATAAAAGGAAGTGTTTGTGTGTGTGTCTGCGTGAACTGTCCTGACGAATCTATGGTACTTACAATAATGAAATTTACACACAAATAGTTCGAATTTTTTGCAATTTTTCTATCGCGCCCGAATTTTAAAATTAAATCTAGAGCATTTTGAAATGAATTTATTAGTTTTTTTCACCTTCCGTCCTTTGCACGTCAAAGAAGAAGCAAGCAGATTTGCAATTTTCACCCAGTGACGTCAGCCTTTGAACCATGCCGTGTTTTCCGATTCTAGCGTGTTTTGTCAAATGGGAATACGTAGCAATCACCGGGGGTTGGCGAGCAGTGGTCACACCTGACCCCACGAAAAGAACTGTCACGGGCAAGGAAAATGTTACATTAGATCGACACCTTATACATTTGATTTTCATTTACTAAATATTTTTCAATTGAATATTTATATTTTCGCAAGAGATTGTTACGTCACGCCGATTGGATCTATTTCGCAATTCGAATTGGCCGTGATGTTGGTTTGCGAAAGCAATCACCGGGGTTTAGCGAGCAGTGGTCAGACCTGACCTCACAAAAAGAATTGTCACTGGCAACGCCGTACTGGCCACGCAGTGGCTAGTAACTAATAAAGCTATAAATTCGAAAACACATACCTTTACAACTACTTGTTTCTAACCTTTACTCCCCGCAAAATACCACGCCAACACCTAACATATAATGCCAAGTGAAGCGGAGAATAAATGTTGAGGCGCATCTCTTACCGCGCTAGCGCGTGGATGGCTATTGAGACATCACTCCACACCGCGTGCTGGCCCATAATTGGCTCTTTAGCGTTGACACCACATCACGCGCTGGCGTGAGATCGGCAGCGAAAGTGTTAAGGATGTGCCTAGCTTCAATTTTGACGGTATTTTGTTGATAATCTTTTGAAAGGTTTCTTTTAAAAATTAAACCTTTCTTTGATGAAGAATCTCAAAATTCAGGATTAGTATTCGTTTTGCTGAATGAATTAAATATTTGATTAAATGTATTCTGATCTCTCCAGAGCCTTTGTTGTTATAGCAAGGCTTCCTTAAATCGGGACTCTGAATCCTCAGAAACAAGTCACAATTTGTAAGGAATTAATTACATGCTCAATGGACGCCAATTTCTCATGGATCTCGACTTTTAACGAACCTTTTCTCGACCGTCTGCTTCAAGTTATAATAAATGCTTTGTAATTTCGTACTTGAATAATACTATCAATAAATCCCATGAACAATCCATAGTAGTAGGTAGGTATGCTCAATGGGGGACGTACAACTGCTCATGGATCTCGACTTTTAACAAATGCTTTTGCAGTACCTTACTTGGATAACAGGTTGGTTGTTATTTAATTAACATCGCGCACTGGAGTTACATAACGGGCTTTTGGTGACCGTCCGGGGTCTATCGCGAAGGGAAAAAACCGAGGATAACACCTTGTAATTTTAAGTCATGATCAGATACCTGGATAATTCATAACCTAGGAACGATTCGTAGTAACTGGCTGATATGGCTGCGCAACTTGGAAGATTTAAGACAGACTACAGTGACGTCTATTTCACCAAAATGTTAATCTTAATATAGCAATCGATTCCCCCGAACTAGTGTTCATCTATCAAAACACGTCCGATTTTCATTCTGGTGTATTTGCCCGAAAATCCCAGTGCACACTCATTCATTTATTCGCTGCTTAAATATTTGCGTAACAGCGAGCGAACAATCCGAATCGCGATGAGCCTTCGATCGCAGATTCGGGAAACTTGTAGCGCATTTGCAGAACGGCCCCCAACCGTTATTATATTTTGAGGCTTTAATTTGCAATGAGGCGGGGAGCTCGCTGTCAAAGTTATTAAATGAGGGTAGCTATTGACTCGTCCAACTTGGAAACGCACGTTAATGATTCAGTCGAAGTATATCATTGAATGTTTGACATATTTCTCTTGGGAAGGCAGCGATCGCTAAACGGATGATAACTACGGGATAAATGTCGATTGTAATATTCAGTCTTCATCATGTTAAATGCAGACTTAATGAACTGCGCAACACACGTTAATGGCATTCTGCCTAATGCAGGAAGCGGAGGCTATTCATAGTGAGTCCAATTTAAATGCAGAGGCTTACTGCCGATTAATATAAACTTTAATAATTTGACAATGTCCGCTTGCGCTTGAAATTAAACTGAATCGTTTCTATTAGACTGCGCCGTGTATGTGTGGCCGCAAAAATGTCAATAGTCGAATACGAAGAACCCTGCGTGCAATAATATTCCGCCAGAGTGTCAAAAGCTCCGTGTTGGTAATGAAGTAGTCCTGAAGTTTGACTAATAAGACGTAAGTGAAATCTGCTGATTTGGATCAATTGAACGTGAGCTTAGTAGGACTGAAAGGATGGCATTGTTCCTGAATGTTTCAAATGGCTTTCTTCCCCCACTCAGTCTTGAAGTCAGAGGGTTCGTCTGGAAACTGAAGTAAAGAATCTTGTCGACTTTTTTTCGACTGCTCTTTCTTCTGCAGCGGTAAAGAGGTATCGTATGGAGGAAAGCAATTCTTGAGACGTGGGGATACATACCTATCACTTCTGAAGTTCAGCCAAATGTGACTTTTTATTCGGAATGAAAAACTGGATACGGGATCGTGCAAATATTTATATTTTAGAAAGAGCTGGAATGCGACTTGCGTTACGTAAAGTATAGCTTTTCCCAGCGTGCTTTTTAGAAGATATTTTGCTTCGCTTGACTTTTAATTTAGAAACTACTCAAAGCTCGATTTTTATTAGATAAACAAATGAAAACCTCAGTCAAAAAAACTCTAGTAGTAAAATGTAAACCTTTAAAAAATAACTACTAAACAGTAAAATCCATGAAAAAATCGTTAATGGTCCTTTTGGTGGAGCGAACACTTCAAATTGGTAATCTCCTGGAAGTAAACTGTTAAACTTTTTAAAATTGACTAGTAAACAGTAAAAACCATGAAAAAAAATGTCAATGGTTTTTTCGGTGGAGCGAACACTTTAAAGTGTTAACATGACATACATCCTCGAGATGTAGTTAATAAATTGAGTTGTAACTAAACTATTCTAGTATAAAAATAGTGGTACTCATTTTCTCCTCCCACGGCTTACATCTGTCTTGATGATGGTGGACGATTTGCTCGTCATCATCAGAAAATCGGCACTATCTTAATGACGAGTTATCATGCCCATTAGTAAAATCAGTCACATGTTGATGGATGAGATATCTCGTCGAAACCACTAGGAGTGTTAAGACTTCAAACTTTGATGAAATGGCGATAAACTACACTATAACGTAAACCCGATCTATCATACAGCAGTAAAATCTAGTATTATATATATATATATATATATATATATATATATATATATATATATATATATATATATATATATATATATTGTATATTATTGTATATATATATATATACACACACACACTACCCTACAATAATGGTCCGGACGCCAGCGGATTTGCATAAAATCCGACAACAATTTTTTGTTGTTTTTCATGGTATGATCTGGGATTTTGCGTGTTGTTCCTAGTAAACTGAACGCCGACATCTACATGAACATTTTGGACAATCAGGTTCTTCCTACGCTCTGGCAATTTTATGGAATGGACGAATGTTACTTCCAAGACGACAACGTTCCATGTCATGTTGCAGCCTCTGTCAAGCAGTGGTATCGATATAGGGATGTAAACCTGGCCTGCTCAGAGTCCCGACCTCTACCCCATAGAACATTTGTGGGACGAGTTAGAGCTACGCTTACGAACCAGGGAACCACGTCCGAAATCTACAGCTGAGCTGGCGACATTCTTGTATCAGGAATGAACACAAATACCCATAGCTGTGTATCAAAGCCTTGTAGCAAATATGCCCAGAAGAATTGCTAGTGTAATTGCAGCACGTGGGGATACCATCCCCCTATTAAAGCATGTATTCTTTCCCTTATACAATCACATCTTGCTGACCGGTCAATTATTATAGGGTAGTGTATATCTCGTCCATGAAGATCAGAGAAATTTTGCTAATGACGTGATATCTTGTCATCAAGATATTAAGATAGATTTTTAAGTAATGAGCAAGATTTGCTCAAATATTTCTGATGACAAGATACACTACCCTACAATAATGGACCGGACAGCAAGATGTGATGGTATAAGGAATAATACATGCTTTTTACATCCATATCTTGATACCACTGCTTGACAGAGGCTGCAACATGGTATGGAGCGTTCTCGTCCTGGAAGTAACATTCGTTCATTCCATAAAATTGCCAGAGCGTAGGAAGTACGTGATTGTCCAAAATGTTCAAGTCGGCGTTCAATTTACTAGGAGCAACATGCAAAGGTCCTAGGCCATACAACGAAAAACACCCCCAAACAAGTAGTCAGATTTTATGCAAATCCGCTGGCGCCCGGTCCTTTATAGTACGGTAGTGTATATATAGGTTTCTTATGAAAAAGCGCATCTTTATTTGAAACAATTTCTGCGTGAATAAAAAATATGAACTCAAGAGGTTCACAGTATGTATTGCGATATTTTATAATACACGAATGTTTTTGTCGTCATGCAGTAACGCATCAAATACCTAAATTATTGTTGATATCTAATCATTATCAAAATTACATTTCTTTTCGATGAAAAGAGTAGGGACAAAATAAAAAAATGCACGGAGAACAAAGTAGAAAAAATTAAATTGATCAACAGCTGGGAACAAAAAAGTCATTGAATCCTTCTTTCACCAAACAAAACGCTTCGCACCCTCACAACGGAGCTAGTGCGTAAATTTGTGCGTTATACGCGGATTTATTTAATCATTAGTCGCCGCTCGGGGGGGAAAAAACCGCTCACTTCTTTTTTCATGATCTAGTTGCCGAAAAAGAATGTGTGTGCCGCTGAAAAATACTCTCCCCTTTCCCTTTTTATATTCAATCATCACTCAGAATTTCTGCCCTAGAAAACGCACCGTTAAAAAGGAAAGAATAAAACACATCAGAGAGGGAAACTGAAAAAATAACCCTAAAAAGTAGCATAACCTTATAAAACGCCCTGTTGCTCACACTCAGTGCGCTGTTCGGCTTACAGCTCATTAAACACAGAAAAAATATCAGAAACAGAAAAAAGATTTGATGAAGATATAAGTGTTGCCACTCGCTTTTAATAATGTCAGTCAGAAATGAGTATGACAATTTTTTTTTCACCTCGCGAGTTTCAAATAAATTTGTTTCCCTCCCCCTATTTTTATAAATATTTTCTAAAATACTCATCTGCTAGCAGGATATTTTTTTTTCTCGCTCAATCTGTAACAGTAAACGAGACACCCTAATTTACATTTGCCCAGCTTAAAGAAAGATGAACGCCTTAATCACAGCCACTTATGAAATCGTTAAGAAACTTGATTTAAAAATTCGTTAGTTTGTTAATTTTTATTTTCCGCTTTTTTTTTTCAATTAAATCGCCTCTTTTTCTTCTTCTTTTTTATCTGGGAGATAAAAAGACTCTTATTTTAATTGAACGCCATGGAAACAGATCGGCACCGACTTTTCGGTTTTCTTCACTTTCCACCTAGTTCTTGTACTCATTTTTTAAACTTTTTCCCCTCCTCCTGGGCAATTAATTTTTCGAGTATTCCGAGTTGATGAACTTTCTTCTTTTTCTTTAACGCATCTTTCTCTCGTGTTCGAAAGGAATTGCTGAGAAATTCGGAGGGGATGCGGTTCGTTAAGCATTCTTAAGTGTTATTTAATTTTAATGTGTGTTTATGAGTATTTCAGTAAATTCGTTTAAGTGCGTTTCTTCGAGTCCACGGGTTTGCGAGGTAATTGGAGAATTCTGGGCTTTAAATTATTCGGTATTGTAATTGAAATATTTTAAATTTGCTATAACTACGCAATCTATTTCAGACCAACAACCACAGAATATTTTTAAATTCCAGATGTTTGAATTCGCAATGGTTTTTAGAGTTTCAGTGTAAGGAGGTAAGAAAAAAGAGGTCATTAATAAGAAATCTGTAACAAGTAATAAAATGTTGAACAATTTTGGCATAATGAAATAGTGAAGAGAGGTTATTTTTATCACGGAGAGAGATGCATGACACATGTAATAAAATGAATTATAATTTCGGCGTTAAAAATAACGAAACTAGGTCATTTTAAATAGAGATTGCTGCAGTATGTAAGAATAAAATTTTCAATAATTTAGGCTTTGTGAGGTAGTGAAAACGGGTAAATTTTTAATAAGAGAAGAGCTACACTACGTATTAAAATTTTAAATAATTTCTTGTTAATGAGGTAGTGAAAAGAGGTAATTCTTAATAAGGAGATAATTACTCCATGTAATAAATTTTTTTTAAATTTCGGCGTAGTGGGATAATGAAAAAAGGTAATATATTTTTAATAAGGAGAGATGCACTATGTATTAAAAATTTTAATAATTTCGTCTTAGTGAGTTAATGAAAAGAGGCCGTTTTTAATAAGGGAAGAATTGCTTCATGTAATAAAATTTTTAATAATTTCGGCGTAGTGAGATAATGAAAGGATGTCATATTTTTAATAAGAGAACTGGAGTAAACATTTTAATAAAATATGACGAATAGTCCTCTTTTCTTTTCTGACAATTTCAGTGACATAGTTTTAAAGTAATAGAAAAGTATGCATCAATAATTTCATGAAATAAATGCTTTATCTAAGGTGGAAAAAAATTGGATCTTAATTATTTATTGCAAGTCCTTTCATTTAACTATTAGCGTGCTATTATGTGCATGACAGGATAAAAACTAGCCCTAATAGCAAAAGTTTGTTCGACAAATAAAATGTAAAAAATATTTCCTACTGTCATAATTTTGAACACTCAGATTAACACTTGAAATTTTAATCACAACGCTGTTTAATAAGTATATTACTTTCAATTTGTATAATTTTCCTTTTGTTTTGTTATTATTTCTCAATTTAGCTTAAAAGTTAGTATCTTAGTCAGTCGTTACTATTCGAAATGAGAGATGAATGATTATATTTGGGTTACCTAAAAAGATCTTAAGATCTGGTCACTTTTGGTAATGACGAAATACCTCGTCAAAAGAACCGCTAGGAGGGTTAAGCAAAACGTTACTTTAAAACATTAAACGAAGTTTCAAAACATCGATGTTTTGCTGTCGATGTCGCATCACTAGTTGCTTAACCAGTATTAAGAAATGGGGGGGGGAGTTTAAATACATTGAATAGTAAAAACATCGATGTTTTATCAACATCGATGTTTTAATTTTGAACATCGATGTTTTGAAACATCGATGTTCAAAATTGCTGTCGATGTCGCATCACTATTATGTAGAGGCTAGTTTGAAATTTCTCCAGCATTTTAGGGAAGTCATAAAATAATTAATAACATATTTATATTCTCTAGTGTCCCTGAATTTCACGAGATTTCTGAGGACTCTAGGTGAGGTCACCCCACAACACACATAATGGATAAATAACCACATGTCTCATTCCAGTCATGCTTAGAGCGCGTGCTATTGATCATAGCATATGGGAGCCATATCTGTCCGTCTAAGTCACTCATTGACATACTATATCAAGTAAATAGATACACATAATGAAAGTTTTTAATGACACAGAAGAGAGAAATACGCCCAGAGAGGAATGCACCTGACAGAAATTGAACCTGAGCCCCTTACAACTCGAAGGTTGCTAGCGCAGTGGGGCATACCCACTTATCCATGACGGACTCAATAACCACATGTATTGGTTTAAAGAATCCTATGAAAGATCTTATTCTTCAAGGAGGTCACAGGTGGTCAGAAATCATGTAGTTTCCTGAACGTGTATGAGCGAGTTTGACGCCCCAGAGGATTAATGTTTCCATGCAAATTTATTTGTATATACCTATCGAGGAAAAGGGCAGGGGAAATCCAGTTGGTAGAGTAACGGATTAGCAACCGGAGGGTTGAGAGTGCGGAACGTGGTCCAACCAGAGACTGTCGTGTACCGGGGGAGGGGCTAGTGTACGTTAAATCCGTCCCGGCTTCAAATGTCCTCAGGTTGGCGTGATGTAGAAGTTTTGAGAGTGGGGGGGGGGGGTCAGCTGAGGTGTTGACCTCGACATCTGAATTATGGTTCAAAATTACGAGATGCTGTCCTGGGATCTTTCCCTCCGGGGTTGATCACGGAAGGCAGCCTATAGCCAATTGTGTTTCTTCTCTAATGTGACATTAATTAATTGCCTATCTATCTATCTAAAAAATGAAATTACCATAAGAAAATTTAAACAAATCACTGCTTTTAAAACAATAAATGAGACCTCGTACGAGATTATAGACAGAATAATAATCGAGATAAGAGCACAAGCACATCTTGAATAATGATATGAGTAGGGCAACTTTTTTGTTGGTAAAAGTTGCATTTATCATTCCCTAAAGTTGCATTTCTTTTTGGATACACTAAATTCTAAAAAAAAATTATTCGTAAAGAATGAAAAAAATTCAAAATATATTGACAATTTTAGTTGTTAGCTGATCCTTGGCTAGTAATTTCTAAAACATTGAAAAACTGCTTCAGCCGCAGTCATATGTGCTGTATCGGATAGCAGAAGCGCAAAATCCTTTCGCTCAACATTCAGAGATTTTAAAACGTCACCTACCAGGCAAACAACATATTGATGATCGACACTCACCTCGCAAATTCTGCAGTCGATTACGCAAGTTTCCTCTGGATTATCAAGAGTGCCAACCAATGTGTTACAAGTACTTCTTGACATCTATTTCACTTTCGTCTGTTAGGACGAATACCTTCTTTCCGTGAACTTCTTGTTTGATCCGTCATACTTCGGCATTCGCAAGATCAGACATACGTGATCAAAGAGTTGGTTCAGAGGGCAAAAATTGAAAAAGTAATTTTATATTCATTTATTTTAAGCTAAATTTTAAAAAGTTGCTTTTATGCAAAAAGTTGCATTTATGCAGAAAGTTGCATTTATGTTGCGGTTATAACTCGCTTACAATACACACCATGAAGGAGGAATTTTGGTTTTAATACTTTACATGCAGAGTAGAACGCGTGAAAAAAGTTTCATTTGTTGCAAAAAGTTGCCCTAGATATGAGATACACAAATCACCAAGCGCTGTTTTACGCATTTAAAAGATGACAAATACACTATGCGTCGCGTTTGACTCAATTGACGAGATTCGATAGAAAAATAATCAATTCACAAAACCGCGCAAAAAGTTAAAAAAAAATCTTTAGAAAAAAAACCCCGAAAGGCTAATTACACCTGTTGAAAAAGAGACGCGACATAGTAATACATAATTTGCATTTTAAATGTCATTTTCTTCCTTCGGAGTTCAGGTGTACCGTCTCTTTCACTTCAGCTTTATGAATATGCATTTCCTTAGGAGAAGTGGCTCTTAAATAATCCTAATGTGTTTTAAGAAGTCAAGGCACTCTTAACTGTTCCCCTCTCCCTTTTTAGGATGTCCTTTGTTTTAGGAAAACCACTTTCTTTACTTTTTCGCTGGTTATTTTCTGTTTTAAAGTTTTTAAGATGCTCCAATTTGTCAACTGCTAGGTTAAAAAATCTATTAAAGAATCGCCGAGTTTCTTTACTGGGACCGTGTTAGAGATTGGGGGTTCATAGGAAATGATGGTATCTTTCATCACTTTGTTTTTTAAAAAACAGTCGCTTTTTTTTTTTTTGGCTTTTCTTAAAAGTGTTTATGTATCTGATGATAATGGGCTTCGAGAAAGGGTGAAAAAACTCGATGAATAAGCACCGGTTTAATCAATTAAATTTTTTTTGCGCTAACTTCGTTGGGAAGGAAAACAGTGATCGGTTTGTCATTTTCTGTTTGTTGTTTGAGGGAAAGAATTGAGATTTCCTTATCTTGCCTTACAACCTCCAAAAGTTATTCTAAAAACTAAATGGATTATTTAGTTATAGTTTTATGCTATGCGAACAAAAATGAGCTGGAGTAAAAAATGTGAACATTTTAGTTTTCACAATACTATCATTTTTAGAACTTTGATGCAGAATAATTTAAGACTTATCATTTGTTATGCGGAATATTACACTCAAAAGTATAGAATATATTACCACTATTTCACCTGATATGTATTATTCTGCAGTTTCGATTTCTATGTGTGTGTGCAGGATTTAAATTTAATTTTTCTTCAAAATTACAATTAGTTTACAAATTTTCAGATCTGATTATATTACTCTTATCTTGAAATTAATTGTTTCTAGGGTTTTCTTGAATTAGTGACATGTCGTATTAATATCAGCAACAAAACTTAAAATTGTCAATTAAAATATACACAATGTTTATAAAGAGAAAGACACACAGAGCAAAATATTACCTACAATAGAAATTACCATCAGGTTTGTCTGAATTTGTACAGCAATCTAACAGGGATATTTTTAAAGCAACCAAAACCAAAAATCTTTACTTTGGTTTAAATTAACAAAATATATCTCACAAAGTAGCACTCTGATTACTCTTGATACAGATTATTTGGTATATAATCTCATTATCCAGTCATTTGGTCATATGTAAACGAAGACAAATAATCTCGTGAGTCTTGGGCGAGATAATAGCGAAAAGTACAGATTTCAAACGAATATAGATGCTGTCTTTCACGGTAAAAGGGTAAATTTTTATCATTATACAACTATACATTTTTAGGTTTTCATGTCCCAGTAGTATGAAAACGAGGCTTGAAATTGAAATAGTTATTAGGAAATTACTTCTAGCCCCACACAGAAAATATTTTCTTTAAGTGCTAGTGAAGTGAAGAAGATGGAATACCTGTCGAGTTAACATAGTTTTAAGTCATAACCAAACTCGTGAATGTAAAGTTGCTAAGTTATGGAAGATAAGTCGATAATATTCTTTTAACAACCGAGGACTTTACACTATAAAATTTTACTATTAAAGGATTAACAATTAAAGGACACAATTAAAGAATTCTGAAAAACATTTCAGAAACATACCAGAAACCAGAAAGTAAATCCCAGCAGCTGTAAAATATTATTTTAAAATTAAATATAAATTAGATAGTAATGACCAAAATAGTAAAAATGGAAATTCTGGATTTCTGGTCATTAACTAAAAACTTATATTTCTGGAGATTTTGTTAAGTAACTCAACTTAATCTTTACGGATTGTCGTCCAATTGGTAGCTGGTTCAAAATTACGAGACGTTGTCCTTGGATGTTTCCCTTCGTGATGGATCCACCTCCGTAAACCCAGCTATGCATACAAGACCTTTGAAATTTTAATAGCAATTCATTTACACCGAGATTTAAAGTTTCGTTGCTTTCCCGGAACCGTGTGATGGTTATGTAATGAAACATTCAATTCAAAATTAAAAATGCTGATGAAATGAAGCGTGTGAATAATTGTGATTACACGGATCCCCCTGGCCGTAGATAAAAACCTGCACGCATTCCTTATACTCTGCGATTATCCCTATCGCGAAATCGTCCGCGAACAGAAAATGAACTATCACCATGATACAGAGCCTGGCGAGTTCCTTTCGGAACCGAAATCTGCATAGCTTAATTTTCACATTTTGGGAACCGAGCAGCTGAATTCAAATGTAGTCCGTTCCACCAGCCTCATCTATCAACATTGCAACTTTTCGCAGCTAAGTACCCCGGCCTCGCGAGTTAGCAGACTAATAGATTTTTAGGAAAAGAGGATCTCCAAGCATTTTTTCCCTCTCCTCTCTATCGATTGAAGTGATGAGAGCCTCCGCTGAGAAAGAGAAATCATTTTTCAGGTAGGTGGCTTAGAAAGTGGAGCAAATGAGACCCCAAACCTCTCTCTCCCTCACGCGACTTACTCTGCCATGAGTCGGACCTTCTGGGCTTTTAGAGCGATAAGCTGCGAAAAAAGAGAAGTCAACTTTTTTAAAGTGCAGAAACTGTATTATAGCGATAAGATGGCCCAGTACCAATCTATCAAAAAACGAGCTCGATATGACGGGAAGGTATGGAGTAGGCTTTTACATTGAGTGGGTGACACGCTTTTCAAAAGCGTTAACGTATGGCGCGTGAACCAAACTGTTCACAGAATCGCTTAAGGCGAGGGTGTTTTTTAGGTGTGAGCTTTATTACGATGCCATTTCTTCCCATATATTGGATAACGATTGCAGCCTCCGAGATAGAGTGACGAGTATTACACTATTTGATGAAGGACTCCCTTGTTGAGTTAGGCTGCGTCGTCAGCTGAGTTACGGTTGATTTGTAACGGTACTTTCGCATTAACTAGTAGTTGGATCAGTATGAAAATATTGCTATTTCTTCCCATATATTGGATAACGATTGCAGCCTCCGATATAGTGACGAGTATTACACTATTTGATTTGATGAAGGACTCCCTTGCGGAGTTAGGCTGCGTCATCAGCTGAGTTACGTTTAATTTGTAACCGTACTTTCGCATTAACTAGTTGTTGGTTCAGAATGAAGATATCCAGCGTGAACCAAACTGTTCACATAATCACTTAAGGCAAGGGTGTTTTTAGGTATGAGCTTTATTACGATTCTATTTCTTCCCATATATTGGATAACAATTGCAACCTCCGAGATAGAGTGACGAGTATTACACTATTTGATGAATGATTTCCTTGTTGAGTTAGGCTGAGTTACGGTTGATTTGTTTCACCTCAAACTCCACAATGGATCTTTTAATTGTAGTCTTCCATTTAAGGCAAGAATCCTTCCATAAGTAGATTAAGGAATTAAAAAATATTTAAACTACTGACTGTGAGTGAACTATTGTGCAAAATAAATGTAAAACATTTACACTGAACAAAACCACTGCTTGTGAAAATTCCATAACTGCCTAACGTTTACTTAACCACAGAAACACGCAATTTATTTCGCTCATTCCTCTCGGTCGGTTCTATACGATGGAATTCATTCCACACTCCTGCTTTTAACCAAGATTCAGAAATTGCCTTCTGAAAAACGATATTAAATTGGAGAGGTTTTTTTTAGCAAGTACCCTACACACAAATAGGTACTATTTCAGATCGATGAAAATTTCCGTTTATTTTGGGGGTGTCTGAGGACTATAAGTCACACCCTTGGTGCGCGAATTATACGAGGGCGAATTAAACTAAGACATACAGCAGCAAAGGGGACGGAATTACCTTAAAGTGGTGAAGAATATGTAGGTATAAATAAAGTTGTATAATTTGTTTGAACGTACACTTGTCCATCAAACAAAATTTCATTATTAAAACCTTCCTACACACTTACAAGGCTTAAATGAGTCGAGTTGATAAAAGGAAATTGGTCATTACATTCCATGTGGGATATTACATTAAAAATGGCGTAGTAAACATACCGATTAAATAGTTTTTAGAGCAAAATTTTACGCTTTCATATTTTACGCGGACATAAAATTGTTGTTCACTATCAAACAGAAACCTCAAATATGATTGGTATTTGGAAATATTTGAAAATGGGTGTGAAAATATAATATGTTATAACTTTCGGGGATACATTTATTTTATGCTGTAATATGACGTATTTATTCTGGTATGGTAACAACCTAAGATGCATCTCACTTTAGATTTTTTACGGATCAATTTTTATGTCATTTTATATGCGGTCGAAATTTTAAAGATGTAGGGAGACAACAATTTTGATTTTCAACTAGCTCATTTATAAATTGTAAGCATATTTATTAGAAAAAAAATACCCAGAAAACGAAATAAGATTTCAAATTAAATCTTCAAGTTAACTATCTGATACACACTCAAATTAGTTTTAGTCACTTTAACGTCATTGAATTGTATTTTTTATTTACTTCATGTAGTAAAATTGATTCACGCTGACAGTCTTATTTAACAGTCACTATTTACCTTGACTGTGTCCACATACCCCATTTTTGTGTGATCTGTTTTAGTTGTTGATTCAAAATTATAAAGTTGAGTCTTCTGAATAAAGAACTGTTAATATTGGTATCCCCATATCCAACACATTTCATCTCCTACGAACAAAATAAAAATGATAACGAAACGCAATGACAATCAATAAGCAAGCTGCCTCCAAATTTAGAAAATTTAAGCAGCGAAAAGTAGAAAAGGGAGTGAGCAATGATGGTGTAGAAATTTTTTTTAGATATTTAAAATAAAAATGACAATGAAACATAGTGACAATCAGCAAGCTGCATCCAAATTTAGAAAAATTTAGCCACCAAAAGTAGAAAAGCTATTAAACCATGATGGTATGGAATATTTTGTAGATACTAACTTCCTTGAAACATTGAAAACAAAAATGACAACTAAACGTAATGACAATCAGTAAGCTGCATCCAATTTAAAAAAAAATTTAGCCACCAAAAGTAAAAAAGTTATTAAACCATGATGGTAAGGAATATTTTATAGATATTAATTTCCTTGAAATATTGATAAGAAAAATGACAACGAAACATAAAGACAATCAGCAAGCTGCATCCAAATTTAGAAAAATTTAGCCACCAAAAGTAGAAAAGTTATTAAACCGTGATGGTAAGGAATATTTTATAGATATTAATTTCCTTGAAACATTGAAAATAAAAATGACAACGAAACATAAAGACAGTCAACAAGCTGCATCCAAATTAAGAAAAATTTAGTCACTAAAAGTGGAATTGGGGTTGAACATTGACGGCATGGAACCTTTTCTAGATATTGACTCGCTCTGACAGGCTTGGGCTAGCGTGAAATCTATTTGCGGAAACAGAATCTAAAAGAGAAAAAAAAGGAAAGGAAAACCCGCATCGTCATGTCATTAAAACCTAGTACGTGCGTGATCCAGGACCAGAAGCGATTGAAAATGAGTTCACAGATGCTGAGAAATGATATGGTTCGAATACGATTAAGAGTAATTGGAGGCGGGGAGGTAGGCAACTCAATTTGATGGTGGGAGAGCGTTATCTGCTGCTGACAGCGGTCCTTATCCCAGCACTTCAATAAAGAGATATACGTCTATTTTGTAGTCCGTCAGCTGTCCCCCTCATTCGTCACTGCGCACTTAAAAACCTCGGCTTTGCATATTGCCTCCTCCAGGGGAGAGCCTGAAATCAGGAACAATGTCACAGCATAGCCAACCATTTACGTCCTGCCTATACGGGCACTTGCTGGGCCTTTGAGTTGTACTATTAAAAAAACAGAGGGTGGAAATAATCCTAGCTTCTTGAATTACCTAGCTTGGTTTATTCATAGAGGAAATAGGAAAATAGAGTGAGCAATGGTAGCCCTTTTATGTGCCCAGAATCACGTGACAAAAAGTGGTAGTTATGTGATCCTCAGACTACTACCTTCGCCTGTCTTGTGGAAACGAATATTCAGCATCTGATTGGTCCACGGGACGGAAGATTGATTCATTATCTAATTGGTCTGCACGGGATAGTAGACTGACGATTTCACCATTTTTGTCACCATCTAGAAATGTGTATTCAAGAGATTCTATACCGCCAAACGATGCGATAAGATGCCAAATGTAGTGGACATGTTGGTAACACTTTTTGAAGCCTCTCTACTTTTTTAAGTAATGCTTAGTCTACTAAAACTGCACGTCTTTGGGCTCATTGCTTTGCTTTAATTTTTCTTCTTTGTGCTACGTGTTGGCTAATTAGTAGTTATGGGCTGTTGTTTCGTAACAGTGCTATTGCAAAATAACAGTTAGAAAATGTTATGGGATGTATTAACAGTTGCCTATAAAAATAATTGTGATATCAGTGAATTCAGATAGAACTAAACTAAAAAAAAATGAATTTTTTTTTCAAATATCTGATAGAAATAAAAAGCTGCACAAGCTGTTTTTACAATTTACCTAATGGTCAATTCAAACAGTTAATATCTGTTAAACGCAACCATTCATGTAAATTTTGAAAAGTAAATAATAACCGTTGAATTTCGTTGATAACTGATTACAAAACTGTTAATATTGGCTGTTAATTGTAACTGTTATCGTAAATTAGCAATAACACTTCACACTTTCATAATAAAATAACAGTTTTGCTTATCTTCATGAAATAGATTAGACTTATCTCTTAGTACCTGGTAATAAAATGCTATTTTTTTTTAAATTTCTTTTTTAATGATCAGTTAACACACCGAAAGGAAAGATACGAGGACATAATTTTGAACCATGGTCAGCTGACGAGGTAAAAATCTGAGCTGGAACCCCAATCTCCAAACATCCACACCACTCCAAAATGAGGACATTTGAGGTCACGACAGATTTAACGTGCACCCCCTCCCCCTTTGGACACAACGGTCTTCGGTTGGATTCGAACTCGCAACCCTCCAGTTGCTAATCCCTTACTCTTCCAACCGAGTTACCGCGGTCCCCTTATTATACAGGAATGGGAATATAAACCGCTTTGCAACAACGTTACAACAATAAATGTCCGTAGTAAACAAGGAAGTCAAGTATATGTTTCTACATCTTTATGGTAAGAAAGTTTTAATTAGCGTCGCACTGGAACAACACAACGGGCTATTGGCGACGGTCCGGGATCAAACTCGAAGGAAAAGATCCAAGGACAACACCACGTAATTCCAAACCACGGTGAGATGACGAGGTCACCATAGCTGACACCCCACTCTCCGAAGTTCCACACTACGCCAACGTGAGAACATTTGAGGACACGATAGATTTAACGTGCATCTGACCCCTTGTACACGACGTTGGAATTCGAACTCGTAACCCTCAGGTTGCTAATGGTTACCACGGCCCTCTTATTATACTGGGATTGGATTATAAAAACGTCTCGCCAAACGTCAGTAAAAAAAATATCCGTAGAACACAAGACAGTCAAATATCGTTTCTACATCTTTACAGTAGGTATTTCAATTAACGTCGCACTAGAGCAACACAACGGGCTATTGACGACGGTCCGGGATCACACACGAAGAGAATGCACCTTTTCGTTTTATCCATGAAAATACGAAATTCATTTCATTCATTGCATCCATTAAAATACGAAATTCATTGCATTCGTTGCATCCATTAAAATACGAAATTCATTGCATTCGTTTCATCCATTAAAATACGAAATTCATTCATTGCATTCGTTTCATCCATTAAAATACGAAATTCATTTCATTCGTTTCATCCATTAAAATACGAAATTTATTGCATTCGTTTCATCCTTTAAAGTACGAATTCATTGCATTCGTTTCATCCATTAAAATACGAAATTCATTGCATTCGTTTCATCCATTAAAATACGAAATTCATTCATTGCATTCGTTTCATCCATTAAAATACGAAATTCATTGCATTCATTGTATCCATTAAAATACGAAATTCATTGCATTCGTTTCATCCATTAAAATACGAAATTCATTGCATTTGTTGCATCCATTAAAATACGAAATTCATTGCATTTGTTTATCCATTAAAATACGAAATTCATTGCATTCGTTTCATCCATTAAAATACGAAATTCATTTCATTCGTTTCATCCATAAAAATACGAATTCATTGCATTCGTTGCATCCATTAAAATACGAAATTCATTCATTGCATTCGTTTCATCCATTAAAATACGAAATTCATTTCATCCATTAAAATACGAAATTCATTGCATTCGTTGAATCCATTAAAATACGAAATTCATTGCATTCGTTGAATCCATTAAAATACGAAATTCATTGCATTCGTTGAATCCATTAAAATACGAAATTCATTGCATTTGTTTCATCCATTAAAATACGAAATTTATTGCATTCGTTTCATCCATTAAAATACGAAATTCATTGCATTCGTTGAATCCATTAAAATACGAAATTCATTGCATTCGTTTCATCCATTAAAATACGGAAATGGTCACGCTGAAGCCAATCGAGAAAAATCCGACCTTCGCCTACGAGAAACATCCGGTTGCAAAAAAAATCCGATTCAAAAAGCGCGGAAATTGTGAACAGCTACCATACGTGAAAGTTCTACTATGAATGGGGGATATCAGTACTTATTCGACGAGGGAAAAGATAATACCCAAATGATAAGTTTAGCGTGAGTGACGAAATGATACTCATAAAAAGACTTGGATACCCCATCGATTTAATACGGGAAAGGTTGAAAAGTATTTAAAAGGGCCAGCCAGAGCCATAAGGGAAGAGATTAGTGGAATCGTTTCAATGGTCTCCGTGAGATGGCCCGTCTGTTATCATAGTTGAGGATGGGATGGTCCTCACTCCCTATGTTTGTTTTGGCGGCACAGATGGAGCTGGAGGGACCGGGCGCATATTATTTCCCTTTCTGCTGCCAAAAGAAAACACTTCGCAAGCCCATTAACATTTTCTGGAGTGAGGGATTCTACTTATCCGGCCACTTTTCGCCGAGCCCATTTCCCAGTACTGTGTGCAGAAGTACGACCCTGAGTGGTACATCCGTTTATTTAATTCGTGGAAGTATTGAAAGCGTTATGGGAGTGCGTGGGACTTTTCACGCAGCCTGCATGGATTGATCCCAGAAGCGTTTATTTGCTTTTTGCTGAATTTCGAGGATCGCCAATAGTAGCTTCGCTGCTCATGGCGAGGAACTGAGCGACCGGTATCTGAGCGCCATGAAATGACTGACAATCTATCTTTCGCTGGGTACCTTGAATTAAATCTATTTGCTTTACCTCCTGGCGGTTGTCTTGACGAGGTATTTCGTCATTCGAAGAAAACTGACCAGATTTTGATACTTTCATAACAAAAACCGGCAATATAAGATAGTAGATATCTCGTCGTTAGCAAAATTGATCAGATCTTGGCGGATGTTGATATCTCGTCATCAGCAAAATTGGTCAGATCTTGATGAATACGATATCTTGTCGTTAGCAGAATTGGTCATATCTTGAAGGATCGATGTATCGTGGAAACCTCATGCATTACTCCTAGAATATTTTATTTACTTTTTCATACGGATTTCAAGGATCGCCAAGAGAAGTTTGCTGATCAGGAAGTGTAACTGAGTAATCGGTATATCAGATCTAAATACGAGTCGAACTAAACCTCGCGTTCATGAGTACCTTAAATTTTATCTATTATCTTACAACTTTGTCATAACTGGACAGAACGCATATAGCATAAGTTGAAAACTGTCTTATATTAACAGAAGTGCGAATTAATTACTTTAGTACATTGATATCACTGGAAGTAAATTGACAAACGTTGTACACCCAGACATTATTTCAATATTTTGCTTCCTTCAAATTAAAAAATATATAAGTTTATCGTTTTGAAAATTAATATTATACTCTCTTATCATTCAAACATGAAAACTTCTGTTTATATTTTCAACCTGCTTCAATATGGAAAAATAAGAGCAGTGAAAAAATTATCTCTCTTACTCAGAGTTAACATAAAGAAGAACGATCATTTACGGCATTTCACGATTAAAATTGCCTTAGTATAAAATATTGCCATAACAAATTGATTTTCAATCAATATTCATGGGACATTTCCAAAAGAAATAAGAACGCGCAGTAACTACTGCTTTCTTCCCTTCCGTAACTGCTCAAAAACTTAATTCCTTTTTCTTAAATTCTTCTTAGCTTAAGATTTACATTCCCTGAAGACATTTCTCAAAATTCAATTAAATCAAAATTATTTTTCTAAGGGGATAATATTGTTGCGTGTTTAAATAAATTTAATATTGAATAAGAATTTATAAAAATTTTGTTGCATTTTTATTGAATTTTTGGTTTAGTAAATTGGCAGTCTATGAGGAAATTTCTATCAGCATTTTACACCTCTGTGATTTCAATTCCTCATAAAAAATATCCAAATTAAAGAGAATACTGTTTGGGTACGAAACCATTTGCAACCAGTTTCAGTGCATAACACTTCTTTATTACCTATATGAAAGCATACGCCAATTTCTGAACACATTTTACGGATAGTTTTCGATTCCATTACATAAAACTATTTCTTTCTCACGTGCAAAGATCACGAAAACCACAAAAGATGTTACAAGTTTCCTATTTCATCCAACAAAAAAATAACATGAATATAAAAGTTCATATCTAGTGATCCTTTTTCCTTATGTTCAGCGAAGAAATCTGTCTCTCAAATGGAGTTACCTCGATGTTTAAGAATTAAATGAGTTCATTCAGAGGAAAAGTGTTCCGGAACTAAAAAATGAAATGAGCTGAAGTAGACAAGAAAAAAAAAGCATCTATCTAACTTGAATTTAATATGTATTCCACCCCTGTTATTCAATCGCTGTATAGATCGTTTTGAAGTGAGCCCAAATTGCGATAACCGCTCCTGTACTCCGGAGGTTTTGTTCGATCAAATAACATATTTGTATATGTATGCTCTTTTTTGGACAAACGCAAGGGGAAAGAAGGAAAAAAGTCGATAGAGCGGATTAATTTTAAACGTTCCCTCCTCTTCTCAAGCGTGTAACTCCATAGACATAGTGATAATAATTTATGTGATGATTCACTCATTTTTTAATGGTTTTCTAGGCACAAAACTCAAGTATTTAACTTTTATTTGCACTTTGTACAAAGGCTGTTTAACCCTCCTGATGGCTGTGTACACAAGACATCTCGTCATTGTCAAACTGACCAGATCGTAATGAGTGAGATATCTCGTCATCGTAAAAATATCGGCAAAATCCTGGTGACGAGATATTGGGTAATTAGCGAAGTTGGTTAGATCTTGATGGGCGATATACCTCATCGACATCACTTTGAGGTTTAAAGCTCGCTTAAGTTAATGCGAATGAATCATTCATGCAATCAGAACACATCTTGAGCACTGCTAGGGGTTTAATTTAAGTAAACTATCTTAACTTATCAGACGGGAAACCAAATGGTAAAAAGGAACCAGGAGGCTGAGCCCCCATAACTGTAGAATTGTTCAAGCAGAACACCATATTAGTTAATTATAAACGTTTATTAGTACATTGAGGACAGTTACACGATTGGGACAAACATTTAGTGTTAAAGAAAACATTAAATAACATCTGAGAGTTACATCTGAGCTAGAAACATCTTAACACATCTTATCAGCGTGACATCTTAGCAGCTATCTATGAGGAAATAACTGCTATATAGAGGGCGCTTTAGGAGGGAACTCCTATTGGGCAAGAGGGGTTTTGGTGGAAACCAATCCTACCCAGTACAATATCTATTCAAATCCAAATTTTTTAATATTCAATTATGTAAGCAGTATTAGGATAGTCTATAATTTAAAAATGATGCATTTTATTTAATTTTTTGTAATGATAATCATTGTTTATTGGTATTTATTTAATTCTCACTTTGTTTACATTCACGAGAGAAATTTCACTAAATATACTAGTCTTTCTCTTTAGAGTGGGTCGAATTATTTCATTCTCATTTTTTTTTATATTCACGAGAGGAATTTCTCTCAATATACTAGTCTTTCACTTTCCACTGGGCCGTGGTAGCCCAATTGAAAGATCAATGGATTAGCAACCGGAGAGTTGAGAGTTTGAAACTAGGTCCAGCCAAATACCCTCGCTGGTGCTCGCTAAATCTGTCATGGCCTCAAATGTTGGCATGGTATGGAAGTTTGGAGAGTGAGGTGCCAGCTCAGGTGTTGTTCTCGTCAGCTGACCGTGGTTCAAAATTACGAGACGTTGTCCTTGGATCTTTTTACCAATAGCCCGTTGTGTTGTTTAAGTCCGATGTTGTTTAACTACCTACCAACAAACTACTTATTTACTGCAGTCCTTGGGCAGCTTCTCCATTTTCATTTGCAGTTACGTTCGTTAGATGCATGTCAGCCATCTCGGAATTCGTGTAATGCTCCATCATGTGCAAAATCCACGTTGCGAATGACGAAATTAGAAAAAGAGTGACTTGCAAACGGCGCTCTGTATTACACACACGCAACAGTTACGTATACACGTTGTTTTACAAAGAAAAATACTATTTTGGGGTGCATTACCATCCTTTAAAGTTTTACCAAAAAATTCCGAATTTCACTTAGGTAATGATACCGAACTTTATACCGAATGAGATAAAAAAAAAACAAGAGATTATTGTGAAACTCATATAATTATATTAATCATAATATTGCATGGTGATCTAAATTTGTATGGCACTGAAAACTTAGGCGAATATGAGTATTATTGATATTGATTATCGTTAGGAAATAACCATTCCCAGACTAAATTCCAAACTCAAGTTAAATAGTTAATCTTTCAAATTTGATCGCAATCTTGCTGGAAGGGTGTAGAGTCTGGACTTTGACAGAAGACATTAAGATGACCCAGACAGTACCTGTACCGTCTGATAACTATTTTTGTGTTGAGTTAGACACACTATAGCCAGACGAGAATCAGGAATGGGAAAGACAGTTCAGCGAGAACTGTTCCTTGATTAAATGCTATATTTACACCCGTTTGGTTTGGTTTGTCGCTCTACGGTCATCTTTCACAACACGAGGATTAAAGAAACCATATATTCGGATCATGTAACCCATGGAATTCATTCCTTCTGGTGATTATCTTGACGAGGTATCTTGTCATTAACAAAATTATCCAGATCTTGAAGGACGAAGTATCACGTGATTGGAAGAAAATTGACCAGATTCTTGATCTCATCATCATCATAAGAAAATCGGCAATATCCTATTGAAGATGTATCTAGTCATTAATTGGTCGGATCTTGATGATGGCAAAATTGGTCAGATCTTGATGAACGAGATATCTCGTCTAAACCACTTGGAGGGTTAACTGATCTTATACCACGACATACTCGAACATTCAGAAAGGGTATTAACATCTGTACCTTCCACTAGAAGTGGCTTTCTTCCCATTTCGTTAAATTTTTTACTTGATGTCTTTGGGATTGACCCCGAACCGTCGCTAATAGCCCGTTCTGTTGCTCCAGTGTGATGTTAATTACATATCTACATAAATACCTACCAATAAATTTTCAAACTTCTTATGATAAAAATTACTATTAATTTGCAGACACTGAGAATTTAAAGAATGACACTGATAATTGTTATTTAAATTTCTTCCGAAACGTCTAATTTTATAAAATCTGAAGCTTTGACAAAATAATTGATTCAACTTTAATTAACTACCTACCTTGACGTTGTCTTGTGTTTGGTGTAGTTTGGCAAATATGGCCTTGTGTCATAAAACGTCAAAACAACCATCTCCTAGAAGTTGATTTAAGGAATGCATATGAAACACTCATTTTCCACTTCTGTCAAAAAAAGGGGCATTTCAAGGGCTGTTTAAGGCAAGAATCGTTCTCTTTATCAGAGTGATAGTCATCTGTTTTGATTTATTACAGCGTAGCCCAACCATCTGGTTTCGGGATTATTACCCTGCCTATCTAATGGTATGGCATGGCTTATTATTTCCCAAATCAAGAAGTGAAATGACTAAAAACTGAGCGTAGCACCGTAAAAGAACACACTCTTACCTGAATCAACGTCAGACTGTCTTACCACTTAGTGACGTCAGTAAGTGAGATTTCCTCTGGCTGAATATGATTGTCTAATCCCCAGTGAGAGAGAGAGTGGGTCGAGGGAGATATAAATCTAGGGCGGAACTCCCACCCCTCTGCTCATCATGAATTGAAAAGAAAAATGATGGTAAGCAAAATTAGTCATAAAATTGGCTTTTTGTGCCGCTCTATTCGGGTGATAGCGGATAAGATCAGCTTGCTTTCCGATAATGATGGTTGCTTTCAACTATCAATTTCCACTTTTCAGCCATCTGCAAACTAGTAGTATGTTTTACCTTTCACACGCCAATTGGCAATTGATTTATGGATGACCACGATCGCTAATAACTATTTATTTTAAACACATACAGGTTCAGCAATGTGGGTTCTAAAAAAATAAATGAAAGAATTCAACACACACAACTTTTCTGAAAGATGCTTTTTCGATTTGCATTTATTTAATTTTCGAAGAAATGCTACGGATATTAGGTACGTAATATATTTTCGGTGTAATTCAGTAAAAATCGTGTTTTTAAAATACTTTCATTCATTTGTTTTAAAAGTTATGTGGAACACGTCGTACACACCTTCAAGTTAGATTTTATAGCTTTAACCTTCCATGTGGTTTCAACGAGATATCTCGTCCAAACCTGTCAATTTTGCTAATGACAAGATATCTTGTTCATCAAGATATGGACGTTTTTGAGAATGACGAGATATCTCGTCGTGATAAAACTGTCCAATTCCTCCAAGGGGGAATGAAGAACTAAGCCAAAAAATTGTTACTTGCCTAAAATTGGTGACAGTTTGGCACAAGTTTTTGCATCAGAAGTTGGACACTACAGGGAAGTTTTCTACGCGAAGACAAGGCACCAGGAGAGTTAAGAAGGTACACAGGAAACTTTGATGAGCAGGCATTTAAAGATATCCCATCTCTGGGACAATAACTGACCTTCAAGTAGGAAATTATGCAACTCAACTTTACAAAAATGAGCTATAGAGAGAAAATATCCCAAAATATTTAATGGATATTCCACGTTTCAAATCAAAGCAATATTTACACGACTAGAAAATGTCTTTAAAAACTCCCAAAGCCTGTGAAAATTCGTTAATATAGCTATTTGGAGACACTTTTATGACGCCATGTTTTGATTAAAAACAATCTTGAGTAATTCAAGTTCCTTTTCGTTTTGCTATGAGAAGCCATAACATTCAATCATATTAATCAATCGCAGCATGTAGTCAAAAATAGAATGACGTGAACGCTATCCATGATAATGCGCCATGATTTGTAAAACATTGCAGACAAAAACGCATAAAATAGCAACTCTTTTGAAACAGACGGTTCTATTTTTAAGGTTTCCCAAAGATTTCATCAGAGAATACAAGCAAAACAGTTGGAATAAGGATCTTTTTCTTATAATTTATGTAATCTTTTTTCTAAAAATTCATTCTGATGGATAAAATACTTTTACCATCGATCTTATAATATTACAGAAGGTATTTGACTATAGTTCCACCAGTTAAAGAACATTAAAAAACAAAATATTTAATTAACTCTCTTGGTGGTTGTCTGGACGTGGTATTTCGTCAATAGCAAAACTGACCAGATCTTGATGGACGACATATGTCATCCTTCAAGATCTTATCGTCTCTCACCATTAGAAGAAAACTGACCATTTCTTGATTTCGTTATCATGAAAAACCGGCAATATCTTCATTGCAAGATACATCGTCATTAGCAAAACTGAACAGACCTTGATGGACGAGATACCTCGTAGAAACTACTTGGAGGGTTAAAGATATAAATCGACGAATCCAGTAAACTTTGAAAACCCTTGCGCAATTTACAAATTTTCATAGCTGCTTCACAAAATATAGCGGAACTCGGCATCCGCTTTGTTAATTATAATTTTTACGCAAACGCGTAAATGGCTATCCAAAATAAAGTCTAAGAGTAAAAAAAATGGAGAAAATAAGCAGCAGGTCACGAAAAAAAAAAGTTCAGCACAATCGTTAATTGCTATGAAAATCGGGTTGCACAGTATATAACTGAGAGTTCCTTGGGTAATCTATTTCAGCAACTGTTGTTGGATGTCAACACTTCAGCCAACCCAAATGCCATTAGTTCCAGAAGTTGCCAGTTCTGGCTGCTGCTACTGTTAATTTTCGCACTGTCTCATTCGCAAATACTGTTTTTTTCTCGTATCACATGTAGTATGAGAAGATCGTAGAAGGCAGTTGCATTTGCCAACAGAAGATTTGCCTTATCACCGTCTTACATCTTTTTAGATGGAGAGTCTAGATTAAGAAAGCCATTTGCAATTCCGGGTGGCGACACTTATGACTCGTTTAATTCTTTTAGACCCAAGACAAAAAGATTATTTTTAGAGAAGGTTATTTTGCAGAAATTGGATCAGATTTGACCTAGAGAGGAACAAACCGTAACGATTAAAACTGTCGAGTAAGACTGCTTAGGTTAAATGTCTATTAATGGCTGATATCCACCAAATTATTCTTGTGGATAGGTAGAGAATAATTTAGAGTAGTTCTTCCTTTCTCATCAAACATTTTACTGAATCTTAACTTCGGGTTTAATTACTCAGTAATAAACGAGTCCGTTAATTCAGCAGTTACAAGAACTTATTGAAATTTCTGAAAGGAACTGAATATTCATAAAATTTCTTAATTTAATTCGAATCTTAATGAAAATTCTACGTTCTCCTTTTATTTCATATACTTCATACAATATTTTTAGTTTGGAAAGACATTTAAACTATGATGCACTCAAAAATAGATCCTCAGTTGAAAAGTGAACAAGTGCTTTTAACAATGAACACCGAAACGCTTAGAAAAAACATTTTAACAATAAACGCGAAAATGAAATAAAACCATAACTAAAGCTAATTAAATGTTATAAGCATGTTTTTTATTTCTTAATTTTGCATGCTAAATCTTTATACACGAAAAGTAACAATGTTGTCTGATGAAGTTATTTGCAAAAACATGAAATATTTTTTGAAACGACTATCCAAAGTAATTAAAAAGCTAAGACATAAAAAATTCGAAATATAAGACTAATTTTCATATCTTCATTCAAACGGTTGTAATTATGTACGTAATTCACATTCTAAACAGAATTGGGATTTTAATAACCTCTAATTTATACACAACTTAGAGTTTATTCAAAAATTATACAGTACACGTATATCTATTTTAATGGGTTTATTGCTACTATAGTGGTAAACTTTCCTCTACATAAAAGGAAGATAAGAATACAACAAAATTTGTACAGATTATTTATTTTAGGCTATGCACATGCCGTTAACGTGTATGTTCGGAAAAATTAGCAATGTCTAAGAAAAGCAGCGTTACCTTTCGAAGATATTATTATGATTTTAAGAGAAATACTATTTTCCCATCATAATTTACCCCTAAATTCCTCGCATATTTCTCCTGTGATTAGTGTAAATTGGTTTTGCTTAGCCCATTATTAACGATAATCTGTGAGTAGTATGTTGATTTAATGCTCTCATACTTTTAGTGAATTCCTTCACTGAAATCAGTAGTAGAATATTTTAATGAGAAAGACGTCGCCCGAAAAAGGTGGCATCCGTTTAAAAACATTAAGTTTTCCAGAAGTATCGCTACTCAAAATAAGCCAAGTTGATTAATATAATTTTAACTAAAAAAAAGAATTACGTTTAAATTTCAAGCGATAGCTTACAAACGTCATCTTCCATTTCTACAAACATACTCAAACTCAAGTCTAAACAGTTAATTACTTAAGGGAAAATCACACTATTTCGTACAATCTCGAATATTTTCCAACACAATTTCCCGTCCCATTTCACAAGTTCCAACGACTCCCAACGTTTTGCTCCGGCAAAAGGTCCTTTTTAGGCCATTTCTGACCGCACGCTTCCGCAGTGTTGAGCGATAAAACATCAAATTGCGCCGCTAGGACGAAACCGTGCCCGAAACCATTTCCAATTTCCACGAACGAAACCCACAATAATTCCTCTCTCAGCGCTTGAACGGGAAAGGCTTTTTGCCAATTCCAGCCGAGGGGAAGAGACGAACCGTTAGGATGTTAAAACACTGGATATTATTAAAACCTCACAGGCTCCAACGGCTCGCTAATCGATGCTTGAAGTGTTTTCTGCACTTTTTTTTGTTCCGGTGGCTCTTCCCACGCATAAAAAGGGAAAGGTGGCGAGTCATTCACCCTGACCATATGGGCACAATTCGGAGAGGGTCATTGCAAATGACTGATAGACCGTTGGTAAATAGCCGAGAATAAAAGCAGAGCCCCTTGCTTCGTTCACTTTATAGTCGCTCCGCACGCCACCGAGTACATTGAGACGCGAATTGCCTCATCCGCTTCACGCAACTCTCACTAAAAGAGATCCGATCTCTTTTCGCCTGATATATTTTTCCAGGCCTCATTCGGGAATCTGGGCCCTCCCAGAAATCCAGACTCCCGGATTCGGAGTACATTATAGTGTCGGTGTAGTAGGCGACTGCGGAGAGGGAAAGGGAGCCAAGCTCTTTTTCTGCGCAGACTTGGAGTTGTGAAGGGCTCGGCTGGAAACGGTCTGCTTCAGCTTTTCCCCACTAAGTAGCTCGGTTGGAAGATTAACGGATCAGCGACCGGAGGGCTGCAAGTCAGAGTCCAACCAATGATCGTCGTGTACGTGGGGGCTGGTGCACGTTTTGCCAGGACGTCAATTATCCTCACGTTGGCGCGGTGTGGAAGTTTGGAGAGTGGGGTGCTAGCTCAGGTGTGGACTCGTCATCGGACAGTGGTTCAAAATTACGTGGTGTTGTCCTCGGATTTTGATCTTCGAGTTTGATCCCGGACCGTCGCCAATACCCAGCTGTTTCTCGAATGCGACGCGTCGCGCGTTAATTAAATACCTACCCCACAAAGTACAACTTCCCATGGTCTAAATATACACCTAAATTGAGTAGTACTGTGAAAAATAATTTATGCAGGCTCTATTTGTTGGAAAGAGGAATTATGGTGCACAATAAATTCAGCATGGCAAAAGTTGTGTCGCTTTTGAATCCAGATGCTCAGATTTAGAATACAAAAGCTAAGTCCAGTGCTAATGTAAATTCTACAGATGTACTGCATTTTATTACATTATCTATCGTAATTTTTACAAAATCAGTGATGCGCAACTATGGTAGTTAGTAAAAATTACGCTTTTGAGACCAAGTGATACTCACGTAGTTATGAGTTCTACAGTTAAATGAAAATAATCTATTTTGCACTTAATGATTTCGTGCGATGAATAATTTAAACAGTAACTTTTTGAGAGAGATTTTCAGTGTAAACAAACAAACCTAGACGATCTTCGAAAATTTCAATTCTGCTGTCCAAATGCTGTCGCATGATGCACATCGGGATTGCCTTAAATGTAGGCTATTGCAATTTTGATAGCGTATGGAGTTTCATATATATTTGGCGCTGATCAACTGTCATGTACCAATTCAGAATCAATTCTTTCGAATTTTCATTGGAAAGTGGTAAAATCGTTTTCGGGAAACAAGTCAGCTGACGTCACTGTCGGAATACGTATAGGAAAAAGTTCCGCAGCGGAAATACTACCGCCACCTACATTTAGCTTGGCAAAAAATGTCATTTTGATGTTTGTCATTTCAGATATATTTCGAGTTGACCAATCTGTCTGACAAAGCTGTCTTACATAAATTTAGACCTCATTTTGTGGATTTTTTATTGGAAGAGTGATGCAATCGTTTTCGATAAATAGGCCGAATGACGTCACGTTTGAAATAAGTACAGGAACCAGTTCCAGTATATTACAGCCACTTAAATTTAGCTTGGCAGAAGATGTCTCTTATACAAAAAAATCAAAACATTAATTTTAAGACAGTTCAAATTAGAAATAAAAAGAGTGAAAAGAACTCTACACGTGTATACAAAAGTGCAAAAACGCAGTTATTTAGTTTGTATGAGTTGCTTTAAAAAGCAAGGTAGATTACCGTGACAATAGGTGATATTTCCTGATCATCGAGTTTATAGTTCATGTAATAATTCCCCCACCAAGCCTGTTATTTCAATGATTTCACTGAAGCGCACGGAAAATCCTCTTCTGCATCAAGCATTACTAATCGCTTTCCTCTATTTGCGAATTCTCTTTATGGCACTTATTTGTTTAAACACTAGACAAAAACCTTCGATTTCCGCCGATCAGACTGCACCCCCTCGAAGAGTAAATAAACTATCCCAACAACCCGAACGTTGTTCTTATGCTTTGCCTTAATCGCTTTTTAATAGTCCAGCAATTTTCCATAAACCCAGAAAAGAAATCCTCGAAAGTAAAACACACATTTTCATGTTCAGTAGAGTCCCTATTTATTTCTTAAACGGTTATACAAATTTACTCTCCAATTGTATTTTTTGTAAAGGGATTCGTATTATTCAGGGAAGATAATTATTGTTTTCGTCTTAGTAAAATAGTTTTGATTATTTTTCAAGGAAGTCGTTTCATCCACAATTAACTAAACTTATTTATGCTGCTCTTTTATATATTTAAGAGACTATAATGGTGTTTTCTATCACTATCAACGATTAAGGCCAGTAATTTAGAAATCTGTTTACTTGAAATGTTTGCCAACACAAATTGTTTATTTTATAAGTCCTCGTTTTGCACGGACAGTTGCATTATTACATTTTGACTTCCTATTTCATTTAAATTCCTTTTATCGACTTGTTTTCTAGTTGGGGTGTTCGTAATTACTATTTGTTAAAAAATTCCCCCTTTTTTTAAGAATATAATCCCCATTACTCTTTAATAGTCGTCCATTGACTCACTTAAAACATCCTGTTGATTTCTTCATTCTATTTTAATAAGCGGTAGCGTAAAAAAGACATTTAATTTATTTGTTGTTATCCAGATCAAGAAATTTAATTCTCAGAAAGGGAATGAGTTGTTTACCTTTGTGTTATAAACCGTGAGAAAAGGTCATAGTTGCCCAATACTTTATTGATGGGATAATAACATTTTAAAGCATATATAATTACGAGGGATGGGACGAAGTTAAAAAAATCAGGAAAAGTGACAGTTAAAAAATGTGTTTTTAATACCATATATAATTAATTACCAAGGAGGAAATATCAATTTTCAAGCTTTTTATAACACCTGATTTTCTAATATATTTTCAAATAATTTCAACTTGTGAAAAACAGTTTCAGATGTTTCGATTCTTTTATAATGTATTGACGGAAGGACATTTTGGAACTTTTTCTATTATAACTTTCATTAAGTTCAAGTGATTTCAGGACATAACTCTAAATCATCGAATCGGCAGTGTTTCTACCAAGGTACGTAATTAATGTATTGTTATCAAACTTGAAAGGTAGTCTAGTATAAAAAATGGCCAACTTAGCAAAATAAAAAATTTTGACTGAGCTAATAATGCACATTTTCACGCAGATTCATTTTTTGAAGAAGTAAGGTAAGATAATTTTAATAATCGTCGTACTAGAGCAACACAAAGCACTATTGACGGTGGTCCGGGATCAATCCCTTAAGGCAAAGATCCGAGGACAACACCTCGTAATTTTGAACCACGGTCAGATGACGAGGCAACACCTGAGATGGTACCCCACTCTCGAAACTTCCACACCAACCCAACGTGAGGACTTTCCGCCAAGATAGATTTAAGGTGCACCAGCCGCCTCTACACCATACGCTTACAAACATTCATGCCCGGACCCTGATTCGAACTAGGAACCTTCCGATCTAGAAATTTATTTAACACCTTAACCACTCATTTATAGAATAAACACTGAACACGAAAATAAGTATTATAGAATTTCCACTTATCAATCAAACATTGAGTGAAAACCATATTTTTTTTTAAATGCAAGTTGTTCATAAATTTATAAAACTAACATACACTCAGAATTCATTCAAAAATAGGTATAAAATAATTAATGTAAAACCAAATTCACAGTCAATGAATTTGAAATGAGATATAGCACATTTGTATGGGCATATAATGTACAATCTTAAAAACTATGATGCAATCGATGCATTTTTTAAGAAGCGTGAATTTGGAAAAGATTTTTTGAAAAAACTTATCGGATCGACAGAGTCAAAAACTTAGATAACACATTAAAAATCTATATAAATGCGGCACATGTGTGTTTGAAATAATCAAATTTTTAAACTATTTTTTAAATACAAAACTTAAAAATATTTTTTTTGAAGGTTTTGTCTTGTCTCTCAGTCTTTTAAATTTTCAAAAAAATAAAAAATAAATATTATGATCTAATTTTAATGCTCTGTTTCTTAGTAACGTTTTAAAACAAACCTGGTGTAAAATTTCACTCTAGAACGGAAGTTATGGTTAAAAGAGTGAAGCCTTTAATCAAACATTTAGAGCCAAATGGCTTGTTTCCATTTTGTACTTCGTCGATATCAGTGATCACAAAAATGTAATTTGACTACGCTCTATATTGCTACAGCCATCTCCATGTACATTGTTTAATTAATTTTATTTATTTTTTATCTGGGAACAATGTATTTGACTTCTACTTTTAGTTTCATTTGTTTCCTTCCTTTAATGCGAAAGAATTTCACAAGCGAATTGTTTTTAACGACGATATCTCAAAACTGTGATTTTACCACTTGCGCGCCAGATTTCTCTGGAATGGTTGGTTAGAATTACATGAAATTTTAATTGATTATGTAAACCATATATATGTTTAAAATGACCAACTTTTTTGTCTATCCTGTTGAAAGTTTTTGAAAAAAAATTAATTTAGTGTTTTGAAAAAAAGAAAAAAATTCAATTTTTTTTTATTAAAAAATTTTTTTGTAAGAAATATTTTTTTAAAAAATACAAGAGTTTGTCATTGTAATTATAGTATATATTTTTAAGTACATAAAAAAATTCAGCTTAGAAATAATAATTATTTTGCCCAGAATACTGCACGCAATGCACCATATAATATTCTAACAACAAAAACAATGCATTTCATTTTGGTCCAATTTACAATATATTTAAGCGGTAGTATTTTTTTTAATAGTTTACAAAAGATAAAGGTAGTTAAAATCTGCATATAAAATTTCATTTATGTAAATAATTTATTCATGGAGATATTAAGATTCGAAATGTAGTGATTTTTTTGCATATTTTGACATTTAAAAGGTACCTAACCCCTTAAGCATTATGAAAAGAAATGAAATCGCATATTTGATCGAATGTCGGTTTCTGAAGCGCCAATTAAACACCTTTATAGACAATGTAATACTTGAAAACGGAATCAAAAATATAAATAGTCTAGTGTTTACCTTTGTATTATAAACCGCAAAACAAGGTCATAATTGCAAAATACGTATTGATGCGATGGTAACACGCTAAAGCATATGTAATTACAAATGATGGGGCGAAGTTTAAAGAATCAGGAAAAGTACGAGGATAGAGAAAAGGAAATATTGTTTAGATAGTAAAAAATCTGCGTCCTTATCTTTTTTTGTGATGTTAGATAACAGCTCTTCTTTGTCTCAGTTTCATTAATTATCTTGAAAGTATACTGTCCCGCTCTCAGCAATTATTTAGAGTCTTTTTTTAATGCTTTTTAATTTTCAATAATAAATCAGGACTTTTCTTGCTTGTTATTTCAGCATACCAAATAAAATATGGAAATTTAAAAAAATAACAATTTAACAGAGGAAATTCAAACAGCAGAATTATAGAATTTTAAACTCTTTTGATCTTATCAAGATGGCTGCCACTCTGTTCAATGATAGAAATTGGAAGGCAACATATTTTTAATTTCTAACAATTATGTAAAAAAATAAAGCAAGAAAGTACAGGTACAAGAATACGTATGAAGTTCTCTCAAATATTTGCTGCTCAAGTCTTGATAAAAAATCATGAATGTTGTAGATTGTAAGCAAAATGCGAAAGCAGAAAAATAAAGCATGCCAATTATTCGATCGAACACTGATACTCAATTCGTCTACCAATGTAAATCAAAATTGCAACATTACCGTGATCAATCATTTGGGAAACTGAATATAATCCTGGACACTTTTTCAGTGTCCTGAGTAATTCCCGACTTTTATTGAATTGAGGGAGCTAATTGGTATGAAAATTGTACTCTATTGCTGTAAAATAAGTCAAGATACAACCAGGATATATTTGAATGTGTGTTATATCCAGCAGAGGAATAGAATAAAATAAAATATAAATGCGTGCAGAGTAATTGAAATTGCTACGGAGTACTCAATTGCTTATAAATAGCTTTTCTGAAAATTGGTAATCCTCTAACTATTTATATATTTTCCCGGAACAACATCATAAAACATGTAATTTGCTGTATAAACTCGGTTAAAAACTTGTATATATATATGTATATATATATATATATATATATATATATATATATATATATATATAATTTCAAAAGTCTTGGAAATGGTTAAAAGCAATCAATTTGCATAAAACAACAGTTTCAAGTCACAGCAATGAAATTAAAACCTATTTTCCAAAATGTAAAAAGTGCGTTCCTTATGCATCGAATGAAGTTTTTATGTTGTATGTACTTGTGTGCTGCAGATTAAGAATCTCTGTCTTCTAAACTTATTCTTACAACTTAGCTAAGTATTTCATTACACGAAAAACATGATCATGTCAAGTTACAATGCCTTACGATGGACAATGCTGTATGGTGCCAATATGATGGACTACACATAAATTCCCCTTAAATATGTTACTATAAAAGCACAAAAAATTGAAATTGCTTCAGTTGAATAAGCATCTCCCAAATCCTCCAAATAATATATCAAACTGCCAACTTTCAAAACGGAAACTGTCTTACAAGAATGTGTATATGCCACTATAAAAACACTAAAAAGATTGAGTTGGGGTTTAATAACGCAAATGCCATATTTGGTCATATTGCGCCGGACACAATACAAAGCTAAAAAGATTGAAATCGCCTCACTTAAATATGCATCCCCCAGATCATCCATTTGAGGATTTAAGCTACCAAAGCCGCTGAAAAAAAGAGAATTAACTTCCCACAAATAAATACACTCGGATAAAACGAAACTAAAGATGTAAAACTCATGAATAGTTTCATTGAACTCTTCAAATGTGGAAACTGTCTTACATGGATTCACATGCCAGTTATGATGGAGTACGGATAAATTAACTTAAATATGCCACCATAAAAGCGCTAAATGGCAAATAAAGCTAAAGCAAAGCAGTTAATTATCCCCCAAGAGCTCCAAGATTCACGCAGTCTTGAAACTCAGAAGTGAGCATCACTCATTCCCTAAGAAACCTCCAGGTTCATTTCTCATTTAGCTTCTCGAGGAACCATCTACTATTACCTACCCCCTCGTAGGTGGGAAAAAACGCTTCGGCAGGTTAAATTGAAAGCAATGAAACACGAAGGAGAAATGTTTCAAATTGCATTTGCGACCGCGTGCAGAATGCATTTTCCCCGAGTAGTATTTATACAACTCCAAGCTGTTGATGGCGAAAAACAAATTAAACGATCGTGTTTGGAAAACGGGCGAAGTATTTATTATTGCATTTCGGGCCGATTGTTATGATTACGCTGCTCTCGTAGAAGGTACGTGATACGATACTAAAACGCGGCCTTTTTGCTGAAGGTATGTAAATAAATTTCCGATCGAGAAGTGGGGAGGGGGTATTTTAATATTATGGATTGGACATTCGTGAATTCCAATCCATTGTTCGCAGTTTTGGCTTGACAGGGTTGTAAAATATTACACAAATTTCGACACGTTTGCCAGTTGTTGCAGCCATAAAAAACCCGCGGTTGACAACTAAATTACCCACTAGTTTCTCAAAGGCACACGTATAATTCTTTGATTATTGTTATTTTGTTTGAGCAGAAACTCCCAGCGGCGCACACGTGAGACACAGTATAGATAAGGCGTGTCGGCTACTCAATAATTTCGTTTAAATATGATGGTAGCGGCTATTAACTTCGACGCGGAGGAAAACACGTTAAGTGCTAAACAGATTCGAATGAGAGCCACAAAGCACCTTTTTCTTCTTTCGCTTCCTGCCAATGATGTATTTATGAGGTTCGAGTGGGATTCTTCACGAAATGAAATTCGGGGATTCATTTCGTGAAGCCAGTTCGCTTACAGAAGGGGGGGGGATATCTCCACTGTTTTAGAAATGGTATTTCCTGTGAAATAACTCGTTTAGTTTCTTCCGTTTTTGCAGGGTTATGAAAGAAGATTTGCGTTTCTTTGTTTGACTCCTGGATGGGCATTGCGAATTTGGAATGCTTTGGGAAGACTTGGTGCTGGAAGAAAAGGACCTTATGTATATGGATATCGAACGTAACAATTTTTTTTAGCTTTTTTAATGGAAGTGGAACACCGTTTGTCTCACCGTCGTTCTAGGGACCCTTGTCTCTAGAATGTCAAATGATAGAGTGTGTACGACATAGATCAGCCTTAACCCTCGACAAGGTACCTCGTCATTAGCAAAATTGGTCCGATCATGATGGACGAGATTCCTCGCCATCAGCAATATTGGTCCGATCATGGTGGACGGGATTCCTCGCCATTAGCAATATTGGTCCGATCATGGTGGACGGGATTCCTCGCCATCAGCAATATTGGTCCGATCATGATGGACGAGATTCCTCGCCATCAGCAATATTGGTCCGATCATGGTGGACGGGATTCCTCGCCATTAGCAATATTGGTCCGATCATGGTGGACGGGATTCCTCGCCATCAGCAATATTGGTCCGATCATGATGGACGAGATTCCTCGCCATCAGTAATATTGGTCCGATCATGGTGGACGGGATTCCTCGCCATTAGCAATATTGGTCTGATCATGATGGACGGGATTCCTCGCCATTAGCAATATTGGTCCGATCATGATGGACGGAATTCCTCGCAATTAGCAATATTAGTCCGATCATGATGGACGAGATTTCTCGTCATTAACAATATTTGTCAGATCATGACGGACGAGATCTATCGTAGAAACCACTTGAAGAATTGAGAATTGTTGACTTTGGAGTCTGGAACACTTCTGGGGATTGTCTCGTAAAGGTGTCTCGTCATAAACAAAACTCACCAAATCTTGATTTGGTCCTCATCAAAAAGTCGACAGTATCTTGATGGGGAGATATTTTATCATTTATACAATGGTCAGATCTTGATGGACGAGATAGCTCATCGAAACCATTTGACGGGCTAATGCATTTAGAATATTTGTATATACTAGGCGTTTCAAGAGCAGCTATTGAAAGGGCTAATCCGCGTAAAAAGGATTAACCAGATGGTTTGTATCTAAGGCGTTAAAAGATACTTATCACCAAATGAACGAAGAACCGAATATGAACAAACATGAAAAATGTTAATAAATTGAGGTTCAAGCGAGGAAATATTTTAGTACAGTAAAATGATCATAGCTTGGTATGATATTTTCGCTATGCAGTTAACTTTCAATTTTAAGGAGAGGTAAGGATCTATAGCTGTAAGTGCGTCAGGGACCTTAAGGAACAGAAATAAAAGATAACAGGCATGTGAATAACATTCTGACAGTAGCCGTACACTCAGTTCACAATAGGGCTCAAAGTTGGAATCGACAACCTGACAGCTTCAGCGCATAAATTGCGATACATGTTCAAAATGTTCCATTTCTGATAGCTGCTGACCCACAGGAAGAGAAACGAACTTACAACCGGAGGGTTGCGAGTTCGAGTCCAACCAAATACCGTCGTTGACAAAAGGGGCTGACCTACTTTATATCTGTAGTGGCCTCAAATGTCCTCACGTTGGCGTGATGTCGAGGTTTAGAGAGTGGGGTGCTAGCTCAGGTGTGATCTCGTCATCTGACCATGGTTAAAAATTACGTGGTGTTGTCCTAGGATCTTTACCTTCAGTGGTTGATCCCGGACCGTCACCAATAGCCCGTTTTGTTGTTCCAGTGTGATAATAATTTTAAAAAAAATACCGATTCCGTTAGCTGCCACATATGCTAAGCGTGTGTATAATTTCGTTGAATGAAATATTTCTCGTTCGAAGTTAGCATGTTCAATGAAGATGGCCCAATCTGGCCTGTTGCCACGCTGACGAATAGCGCCATCTACTAAATCCAAGTGCACACATCCCAGTATGAACAGTCTTAATTTATTTTCCATGCCTCCTCTTAAAATTTGTACAAAAAATGTTGATACTTTCACACCTTTGCTTTGTTTTAACAATGCTCAGTACCTACCAACCATAAAACGCCAAATACACATACTTTTGAATTCGACTTCCTACCTCAAATCTTATGAGTGAGCTTATCTCTAGTAAAGCATACTTACCTGAAACATCAAAATATGACTTGAAATTTCAGGAAATTAAAGAAAGTATTAGCAATACCTTAACACCAGTGGTAATGACCAAGACTGAAAACGCTACTAAAGTATAGTCTATTCTCTATGTTTGACGATATATCTCAATTAAAACAATCAATGCACTAGGCTAAACTATTTCTAAAACTCCTAAAACACTGTATATTCAAATTAGCCTAACAAATCACTAGCATATTGTGTTGTTCCATTGTGAAGTTAATTAAAAATACCAAATATCTAGCAAATCACTACGTTATGGACACATTACATTACTTGAGATTAAAAATACACTTTCGTAAAAATTTATTTTAATGTATAAGTATCTTTATGACGTTGGAAGAATTTTGTCAAAAAAAAAAAAAATCACGAATACAGAAAAAGTAAATCAAAATAGTTGACTGGTTGGGCTAGGTTTTAGTTATAAATTTTACCAGTACACACGCGTGCTCGTTAAGGATTTATTTGGTGAAATAAGTAGACTATGCTTATACGTATTATTTCACCTAATACTCATCCATACGCTTCAATCAATTTACAGAAAGCTGAAACGATTTTCAAATATTATATATCTATATACACTACCCTACAATAATGGACCGGATAGCAAGATGTGATTTTATGAGGGAAAGAATACATGCTTTAATAGGGGATGCTCCCCCCCCCCCCACGTGCTGCAATTACACTAGCAACCCTTCTCGGCATACTTGCAACAAGGTTTTGATACACAGCTATGGGTATTTTGTCCATTCCTACTGCAAGAACGTCGCCAGCTCAGCTGTAGATGTCGGACGTGGTTCCCTGGTCCGTAAGCATCACTCTAACTCGTCACACAAATATTCTATGGGGTTTAGGTCGGGACTCTGAGCAGGCCAGGGAAGACGTTTTACATCTATATCTCGATACCACTGCTTGACAGAGGCTGCAATATGATATGGAGCGTTGTCGTCCTGAAAGCAACATTCGTCCATTCCATAAAATTGGCAGAGCGTAGGAAGAACCTGATTGTCCAAAATGTTCACGTAGGCTTCGGCGTTCAATTTACCAGGAACAACATACAAAGGTCCCAGGCCATACCACGAAAAACATCCCCAAACAAGTAGTCGGATTTTATGCAAATCCGCTGGCGTCCGGTCCATTATTGTAGGGTAGTGTATATTTCACTAAAGTACGAGGCAGAGAAATCAACATTATCTGCCTATTAGTGAATGGCAGCAAAATGATATAGGCAATATAGAATCTACAGCTAGCTTATTCATTCACTAATTGTACGATTAGCGTGAATGTGCTTGATTTGAGCTATATAGAGCTGAATAATATTGCTAAAACCACACGGTAGAGATCGCCGCTCTTATCAAATTCTTTAGTGTTATGATAGAAGGCAGTGAGGATCAGCGTAAAATCAGCGTAGAAAGGAATATGCGCGTGAACGCCAATACAGGCTCAAATGTCCAAAATAGAGAATTACGTTTTAATAAGTGTATGTTTGGGTTGGTTCGCTTATGGCGCAAGGTCAATATATGGTTAAGCTGCTCCAAGCAAACAAGTAAACAGAACACAACTGACTGCTAGAGCCGCTGTAGTCTGGTTGGAAGAGTAACGGAGAGTTGCGAGTTCGAACCCAACCAAAGACGGTCTCGTACAAGGGAACTGTTGCACCTTTAATGTGTCGTGGACCCAAATGTCCTCACGTTGGCCTGGTATAGAATTTTGGAGAGTGGGTTACCAACTCAGGTGTGACCTCATCATCTGACTGGTTAAAGATTACATGGTGTTGTACCATGATCTTTCCATTCGAGTTTGATCCCGGACCGTCGCCAACAGTCCGATGTTTTGCTCCAGATGACTTTTCGTTATACACTGTACTAGAAAACAGAACTAACATCAGTAATTCATGGAACCACTGTCCTGTGTATTTGGTTAGTTTAATTTAGTTAGAAGCATGAAACGTGCATATCAATGGAAAAATTATTCAGAATAGATTAGAAATAGGACGAACTCCAACACTACCATCAAACGATACAAACAGTTAAGGGGTCCTATGCAGTCCTATCTCCGAAAGATTAAAATGGTCAAATTTTAAGGAATATCTTCTCAGAATCTCTTATATGTATTGATTTGAATTTTTTATAACAGGTTATGAAGACACACTTTTAAACACTTTAACACAGGAATTTTAAAAAAAAATAAACTTACATTTTGATTTTCTTTTCCTTTAGTCAGACTTTTTTTTTTGAAAAAGGACCAATTTCAATCCTTTTTAACAATAAAAATGAACTTTTCTGAGCAGATAGAAAAAAATGTCTGTGTCAAAATGTGTTATGGGGTTTTTGTTACATTTATAAACCAATTCTTTTTATATTTGGTTAAATAGACTTTGAAAAAGTATTCCTTTGAAGGAAAAATTACACATTTTGAGATATTTAAGTTTAAAGCATAAAATTGACTCTACTTTAAGTACGTAAGGTTATTTTTCAAAACAATTATTTAAAATACTTCTACTTAACGTATCTCCACAATTAAAAAACCCTTTTAAACAGAATTGTATACACATTTATTTATATTTATAAAAAATTAATCGCAATTTTGAAAGGTCTGTTCCCCTTAAGAACCTTAAGCGCAGAGGCTATGCTAATGCGTTTAATTTTACCGTTATTTAGAGCTGGAAAACCACATCCTATTATACATAGATCATTGTTGCTAAACCACGCTACCAAAGCCATCTCCAAATCGAGAGCACTGTGGTCTCGCCCAAAGTGTGGAGGTCTTTCCAAGATCACGCCATTATCAGCCCATGTCATCGAGCTTCAATGTCTTTTTTTCCAATTAAATAATTAGAAACTTACGACCAGTGTTATTTATTGCGTGATGAATAGGCCAGTTGAAAACTACGTAATCGCTCTCCGCTTATTACGATGTAAGGAACTCCGAGCGGGGAGAAAGCCTTGATTGTCAGAGGGATATTTAGATTAATACTCTACATGAAAAATAGCGATGTAACAAGGACAAGATAGTGTATGGAGTATGAGGATCAGGTTATAACGATTAGTTCATTAATTGAAGCGGTTTTGTCGATGACCTATTAGTTGCTGCTGATACTTTTTGAATTCGAGTTTGTAAAGAATGGAGCATGGTAAAAGAATAGTTTTCGTCCAAAGAATTTGATTGGCGTTAAAATTTAAGTACATATCGTTAGCGACCACACGAATCTGCAAAATTGACGCTTTCACAAAAAAGCGTTCAATGTTTTGTTGCTTAGTGAAAAATCGATTTACAACTCAAAGGTAGTTTTCTCATGAAAATAGGCATTTCCATTAAGAATCAAGACGATTCGTGGCTTTGTCATGGCATAAAACATGAAATGGGGACTCGAAAAATGAAGTTAGGTGAAAATCTTAAAATGCAATTTGGTGCCTTTGGACGTAGTAGTAACCATATACATAGCTGCTTACTGTATGTGAGTAGTGAACTTATAAGGAATTTTCTTTTCAATGCTTTTATTAATCCTCCAAGTGGTTTTAACGTGATATATCGTCCATCAAAATCAGACCAATTTTTTAATAACGAGATGATCAATATATTGCTGATTTTTTATGATAGCAAGATCATCAAGATATATTGTCGATTTTTTTAATGATAGTAAGATCATCAAGAAAAAAAATTGCCGATTTTTTTTAATGATAGCAAAATCTAGAATTAGCGATTATTTAATGATAGCAAGATCATCAAGAAAAAAATTGCCGATTTTTTTAAACGATAGCAAGATCATAAAGAATTGCCGATTTTTTTTAAATGATAGCAAGATCATCACGATATATTGCCGATCTTTTATGACAATATCAAGATCTGGTCTGTTTTCTTCTAATGATAGTAATCGCGTTTGCTTCTAATGACGAGATATCTCGTCTAAAAAGATCTGGTTAGTTTTACCAATAGTGAGGTGTCTCGTCCAGATAACCACTAGGTGGGTTAAGCTCAGGTGTTGTTTCGTCATCTGACCGTGGTTCAAAATTACGAAGTGTTGTCCTCGGATCTTTCCCTTGAGGGACTGATCCCGGACCGTCGTCAATAGCCCGTTGTGTTGCTCTAGTACGACGTTAACTAAAATTACCAATTACCAGGTGGGTTAATAAATGATATTTTAAAAAGACATCAAAGATTATTTCCTTTATATAAACAGCCCTCAAAATTTATTTAATTTTTGAAATACAATTAAAGTTGAAAATTGCCAATATGCTTGTCAATTTCTTACTCCTCGGAATATACAAATACAGAACACAGCTCCTCTTTAAGATTGTATGAAACAATGTGGAACTATATATAAACTCTGATTTCACTTAGAGTTATTTAGCTATGAATGCATATTGTAAACTCGCTGGGTATTCGTATTATGACAAAACTAAAACAATCATCCATATTGCATAAATTAATTTAACTCTTTTAAATTTTTCCTTTTAAAACTGAAGTGATTCTACTGCAAATAATACACCAGAACATTACATAAAGAAGCCATATCTTTCGAACTGTTACTATTTCCATTAAAAGGATAGCATTGCAAATCGATATCGTGGAAACCGAAGGCAATATTCCCTTCGTCAGAAGTATTGTCGCGCACATTTTTGAAAGACTACTTCTGCCGCGAACATATGGGTCGAGTGGAAGCGCATTCATCGGGTTTCCCTGCCACACACGAATTTCGTTTTGTGCAGCGCCGCGATTACAAACTTCCCTGCGCACCGGAAAGAAAACGATCTCGTCTTGGAAAGGAGCTGCTCTGTCACTTATTGGGCTGCTCTCCAATGTTATTCGAAAAAGCTTTTTTGCGACCTTTCCTTGCATTCGAGGCGCTTCTTATACTTGAATGTTAAATGAACCCCTTTCCTTTCTGGAACGGAAAGTGCGCAGAGAAAAACTTGTCTAGTGTAGAAGCTCAGTGGTAGACATGAGGACACGAGTAAAAGATGGCACGTGTATGCGACCAGTAGCTTCTAGTTTAGTAGCATGTAGGGGACTACGGCTTGTATGCAAACAGTAACGTTTTGTTTAGTGGTCAACGGAATACTTGGTTTGTTACCAATTATATGCTACACTAGGTAGGTAAATGAATAAACAAATGTCGAACATTCGAACGAATAAATAGTTCTGTCACTTATTGGGCTGCTCTCCAATGTTATTCGAAAAAAGCTTTTTTGCGACCTTTCCTTGCATTCGAAGCGCTTCTTATACTTGAATGCTAAATGAACCCCTTTCCTTTCTGGAACGGAAAGTGCGCAGAGAAAAACTTGTCTAGTGTAGAAGCTCAGTGGTAGACATGAGGACACGAGTAAAAGATGGCACGTGTATGCGACCAGTAGCTTCTAGTTTAGTAGCATGTAGGGGACTACGGCTTGTATGCAAACAGTAACGTTTAGTTTAGTGGTCAACGGAATACTTGGTTTGTTACCAATTATATGCTACACTAGGTAGGTAAATGAATAAACAAATGTCGAACATTCGAACGAATAAATAGTTCTGTCACTTATTGGGCTGCTCTCCAATGTTATTCGAAAAAAGCTCTTTTGCGACCTTTCCTTGCATTCGAAGCGCTTCTTGTTTTTGATTGCTAAATGATCCCCTTTCCTTTCTGGAACGGGAAGTGCGCAGAAAAAAAACTTCTCTAATGTAGAAGCTCAGTGGTAGACATGGGGACACGAATAAAAGATGGCACATGTATGCGGCCTGTAACTCCTAGTTGGGTAGCATGTAGTTGACTTTGGATTGTATGCAGACAATGTCACTTAGTTTATTGGTCAACGGGATATTCGGTTTGGTTTGCCACTCATTGTTTGCTACACGGGTAGGTAGATAAATGAATAAAGGTTGCATTGGAGCAACAGAACCGGCTATCGGCGATTGACCAAGATCCATCCCGAAGGGAAAGATTCGAAGACGATGCCTTATGATTTTAAGCCATGGGCGGACCACTAGCCTCTCCACTCTCCAAACTTCCACACCCCATCAAAGCGAGGACGTTGTAAGGACACGACAGATTTAACGTGGACCAGCCTCATGTACACCACGGTTTTTGTTAGGATCGAGTTTTGAACTCGCAACCCTCCGTTTGCTAATTCGTTATTCTGCCAACCAAGCTACTGTGGCCACTATACTAGGGGTATTAGACTGGTGAACAGAGAGAAATGGATGTTTGGTTTATTTGTTACTCATTGTTTGCTACACCGTGGCTTATTAGATCAGTAGACAGAAAAAATTGAATATTTGGTTTAGTTTGTAATTGTTTGCTACACTTGTGCTATTAAAACTGTAGACAGAAAAAATTGGATATTATGTTTGTCACTCATTGTTTGCTACACTAGGACTATTAGGAGAAAATATATAATAAAAACATGCATTACCAAGACTTTCTAGCTCAGTTCTAAACAGGAGAAAATAGCTAAATGAATTTTTTCTTTGCTCTACCGCAATTCTAATTTTTCCTTCCATTCTTCCAAGTACCAGGCCCCGTGTTGTACTTGAAAGTACTCTCGTTCGTAAATACAAAAAAAGAACCGGGCTCATTTAAATGAATTGTAAGCTATTTCACCGAGAAAGATTTGCAATGTATTCTGCAATGCCCGGCCTGAGAGGAAAAACAAATCCAACAAAATCAAACGAGCATCTCTTTCTGAGACCATCATCTGCATTTCTGAAGAATCCCCCCGCAAAGCTACCTCGCTCGGCGCAAAAAAAGCGAAACCTTTGTTGCAAAAAGAAACCGAGCCAGGGAAAAGAAAGCGAACCCGGTACAAATCCATCGCGTTAGCAACATAATCTCGGTGTATTTGAGAAATATCATAAATGTATCAAAGCACCAAGGGCATAAGTGGCGGAGAGAGAAAAGACGGAAAGAACTGCCCTATAGAGAGAAGAGCCAAAGAAATAGGAATGAAAATGTGGACTAAAGTCGGCGGGGGGAGAGAGAGAAATGTAGCAAGCGGTCAGAAGGAGGTAACAAAGCAGAAAAGGTCGACTGGGAAAGGATCTGGTCCATCATTCACGAGATCCGGGCTTCGATCTTTAAGCTTCGGTGTCCTCAGGACATCGATCCAGAAGAGCGGGACATCCACAAATTCCTTTTCTGTCTCACGGGGACAATATCCTAAAGCCCCGAAGGTCGCACTTGTTCTCTAAAAACATTTGGATATGCTGCGATGCTCCTTAAAGTAGACCGTCTCACCTGGATCATGTTAATAGAGCAGTTTTCGAGCGCTGCGTCCAGAGTCAACATGTGGACAGATTGAGAAACGATTTGGGAAATCGATGTTTGTTTCTTTGAAATTCCTTTATCGATATCTCGCGATTTTGTAGGGCGGAGGGGTTTTTGTGAGTCGGGGAGTAATGGTTCGGAAACTGATTCAAACGATTTTAAAACGGAGAGCTAAAATTCGTTTTTGCAGAAGATATTGCTTTTTTTTGTCGGGAGTTTTAAGAGTGATGCTTTTTTTTGTGTTCTAACGCGTATTATTATTTTTTGATTATAATAGTTATGAATAAATGATAACATTTGTATCTATAGCGTATATATGCACTGCACTGTTCTACACGTATTGCGAGTTTTAGGGAATTTGGTCTATGAGGGTATAAAAAAGTTGTATTTATTAAAATAACCGCGTTTTTATGAGAATACACATATTAAGGTTTGGTGTCACAGCAAGCTATCTTTATTTGTAGAGCTTTAGTACAAATTTTAAACTTTGAATATCTTTTACTTAATGAAAAGATGCTGTTAGTAGACAATTGATACAAGTCATGACATATGATGATAAAAGTTTGATATTTGAAATCAAGATCAAAAGTCAAAGATGAATGTACACAAACTTTTAAGTAATGGTTTATGTGTATACTTTTATAATTTCTTAGCTACCATAAAATTTATGGTTATTGGTGAAAAATAAATGTTTGAATTTCAACAGTGTGAAATCTAAGAAACACTCAGCAGTATGTAAAGAGTCAAATAAAAGAGACAGGATTTTCAATTCTTCTGGGAAACAAATGACAGCATTGAAAATTGCGACAGTGGATCAACACGTTTTACACCAAGTATGAACTCTTTCCATTTTATCTTAATAGGTTTAACATTGAATCTCATTAAATAAAAGCAATAATAATAAATAAAAACTATCCTACATAACTACTGGGAAAGGGAAAGTGTGAAATCAGACTTTTTTTTAAAAGATTTATTAGTAGCAAAATAATTTTTATTATTTTATTGAATTTGTATTACAAAACATCATATGTTCAATTTTCATTTTTATTTCAAACCTCAATGAGCATTGACTGTAATTAAATTATTCGAATTAGTACATACGTCTGATAGGGTCCGAATTTTCTATGAGAGAATTTCCTATAGGAAATTTCACTTTTTTTTAAATTATCTGGGCACCAAAAAGAAATTAATAGATAATTATACTCAGCAAAAAAGTACAATACTGCAAAATTTGTTTCAAACAGAAACATTCTGTAATATATTTCATGGTGAATGTATTACAAGAATCTCTTCCATGTGAACAGGATCTTAAAAAAAATAACTATTATGACAGGAGAAAATTAGAAATTCAGAGTTCATTCAAAGATTTTATGTTTCATTTTCCTCTAGCTAACATTGCGATGTCAATTCGCTGACGAATTCAATTTCCAAAAATGGAAGCTGAACTTTATATTTAACAACGTAAGTTTATTTTATTAGTTCTCTGTAACCCAAAGGAGTTAGAGCGAAACCTTCAGCCAGCCCCTAATTAGAAATAAAACGAATTTGAACGGATGCTAAGATTTTATTTAAAATTTCGGAGGAATATATGGGGTGTAATTCGTTTCACTGAAACATTTCCTACAACAATCTTCTGTGCTGGTATTAAACGTTTCTAAAATTTTCCAAAAAAAATATACAGGATACACGTAAGAGTTTTTACAAAAGCATAGAAATTAAACGCGTTAAATTTTATAATTGGAAATAGACAACGCGACAGAATACTTTAGAACTTATAGTCACGCATTTAGAAAAATATTTTGTGCTTTTCTTCCATTCTGCATCTTTAATATGCTTTATCTCTCTCCATTTTTTTTTTTTAGATTTTATAAAAAAAAATAACTGCGCACCATTCTTTCTCGAAAACGTGTGGGTTAATTTACTTCAGCCAATTAAGCAAGCTTGTGCTTTACATGCATCTCCAACTTTTTTACACTTGGTTTATCCCTATCCATAAATACATCGGCAAGAAGTATCACATTCCCAATGCTATCCGAACACTTAATTAAGTGCATCCCTATTCGCCCGCAGTGCTTCAAGCTCCATGCAGACTTATCAACGATATAACCATGAAGTGTGTTCAAAGTCGCCGAATAAAGTGCTTTTAAAGCGAACAGGAAGATAAAAAACGAGGGGCAGGAATGAATCTCTCGTCGAGAGAGAAACGTTTAAAAGAAAATTAAAAGCAAAAGCGTCTCATCACGAGTGTTTAAACCACTATAAAAGTTGCACGCCTTATCTGTTATCTCTCCCAACTTAACTCTATTTCCTTGCTCCGCTAAAAGCCCCTTTGTCGCCGTGACACGTTAAAGAGAGCAGGTTACTTAGGATAAGCGAGTAATATTGAAGATTAAGTTAAAAAGAAAGAGAAATGTCCCTCTCCGATAAGAGTCCCGAAAGCGAGGAAAAGTTACACAATTGCGAGATAGAGGGAAAGCGTCAAAGAATAATTGAATGATTTTTTATCCCTACTTTTTTCCCCCGCCCCGGGGGGTAGCGATGGAGAGGCGACGATATTTGAGCGCCGGTCCCCCAGAAAGGTAAAAATACTCTTCTATCAGGGCTGAGTCATCGTCGCTGGCAGTAACAGGATTACGCATTACTCAGAGCTTCCATGACCATTTAATACACCCCACTCAGAAGGCGACGTCTTATTGAGACCATTTGAAACAAATTCTACCCTCTCGTTCCTCGAAGGGATTGTTTAGGAGATTCTCCAACGATACATTTTTGCGCTTTCCGGGAAGTTCTTTTAACGGACTGACTCTACATTATTAAGTTCTTTGGGGCTTTCGATCATAATTCTTCGAGGGCTCTGAATTTTTTAGTCCTTTCGCTCTTTTTTCTCGGGAAATTCCAGGTTCCGCTTTCGGATCCTGTGTAGTTCCGTTTCGCGATGAAGTGGGATCCTATTTCCAGTGGTGCCATTGTTCGATGCATGCGTATTTTTTAATGTGGCGCTGAATCGTAACAGCAACTGAAGTTTCAATGAGAGGTTTTATTTCTCATCCACGAGGTTTCTCTTCGTATACGCCATTCTTACAATTCATGTAAAATATCTATTCAAATTCAAATATAAAAATACTCAATTATATACTCAGTATTAGGATAGTCTTTAGTTTAAAAATGATGCATTTATTTTTAACTTTTTGTAATATGAATCTGTATTTATTTCACAGTCTGATTTTCTTTATGTTCACGAGAGGAATTTCTTTAAATACACTAATCTTTTACACTTTCTCTTTACAGTGGGCGCATTATCTCATTCTCGTTTTTTTTATATTCACGAAAGGAATTTCTCTAAATATACTAGTCTTTCTCTTTACAGTAGGTTGTATTATTTCATTCTCATTTTCTTTATATTCATGAGAGGAATTTCTCTAAATATACTAGTCTTTCTCTTTACAGTGGGCCACGTTATTTCATTCACATTTTCTATATATTCACGAGAGGAATTTCTCTAAATACATTAGTCTTTCTCTTTACAGTGGGCTGCAGGAGCCAGCCCAGTTGAAAGAGCAACGAATTCGCAACCTGGGGGGAGGGGTTGAGAGTTCGAAACTAGGTCCAGCTAAATACCATCATATACACGGGGATGGTGCACGTTAAATCGGCCCTGGCCTCAAATGTCCTCACGTTGGCGTGGTGTGGAAGTTTTGAGAGGTGGGGGTACCAGCTTAGGTGTAGTTCTCGTTATCTGAACTTGATTCAAAATTATGAGGCGTTGTATTTGGATCTTTCCTTTCTGGATTGATCCCGGACCGACACCAATAGACATTTGTGTTGCTCCAGCACAACGTCAATTAACTACCTACCCAGAATTAAAGCATAATTCGTTGAGTTTAATGGTGTTCGTTAAATTGTTCGACAAAGTCATTGTTCGACGAAAAAGTAGTTTTTGGAATATGGTGAGAAGACGTGCCTAACTGGACGAAGTCACTAACAACAGAGGTTTTATTTCATATTCTCGAGGTTTCTCCTCTAAAATTAAAACATATTTTGCTGAGTTTTATAACCTTTCGAAGTTTTATTTTTGTGAGTTTTATAACCTTTCGAAGTTTTATCTTTGTGAGCTTTATAACCTTTCGAAGTTTTATCTTTGTGAGTTTTATAGCCTCTATGCTTATCCTGAGAGTATCTGTAGAAAAACTAACCAAAGAAGTAAAAAAAAAGAGTCTGTTAAAACAAAATTATGTTTAAAATGTTTTTTCAGAGTGAACTAGAAATAGAAATGAAATATGCCCTTTGTTCATAAATTTCAAAAACGCATGAAGCTTTCAAATATGATTTTTTCCTAGGGTTTCGAAATCGTGGATTTATTTCGCTAAAAAACTAAAAAACTTTCGGAAATATTTGGTAAATTAGGTTTTCTTGTTGATTTCATGTTGTCTCATTTGGTGTATAATTATCTTTCTCGCTCAAAATAACGGACAAGGAAATGTTCATATAAAGACAGCTGAGATAAAATTGTACTTCATAAATTATGAAACTTCAAACCAAAATGTAATTGGTGTTCAATAATAAACTCATTTCGCCATTTTTAAAAGCAATATAGAATGGATTTTAAATGTTATTTCTGTTATTGAATTTTTTATGGAAATTTCTATCCCAAATTATCATCTAAACTTCAGAACAACCATAAATCTTTTTTGCAATAATTTATCTTAATTTTTGATATTGCTATTTCAATTTTTCAATAAAGCTTTTATATTACATTTTTAGGCTTCTGTCTGTACATAGTTTTTTTTTTTATTCCACGCATAAGTAACTGGCTTGAAATACATTTTAATATATAAATGAATGCTAATGATAACAGGAATATAAAGGTTATAAAGGTCCAGTTACAAAATAACTTAATATTGGGTCAAAGCAAGTTGAATAGCATAACTAACGAAATTAACGCTTTTTACGTATTTAACCTCAATTTTATAAGTAATTATAAAAATATCTACTAAAGTTGACAAGTATCTTTTATTAATCATGTTGTTTTCAAGACAATTATGTAAAAATATTGATTGAAAAGAAATAACTAAGCCTTGAAGCAGAAGTTAATCCGATGATGAATATAATGCTTAATATTTTTTTTACTTTAATAGCCATTATTTACTCAGACGTTGTTTTCTATACTACGTATAATAAAGTGTTATTGTTGAAATAAATAAGTTCACAAGTTTAAATGCTTAAAGTAATCTAAATTAAAGAAAAACTCTGAGGCCTCTAATTTGAATTCATTCTACATTTATTGAGAAGATCAAGTTTCCAGGGTACTAATTTGCTTAAAAAAAGCGAGTAAAATATCTAAAAACACGTTTATGAATTATTTGATTTGTTTGAAGTAAGAATTATTTCCATACGCAGTACTCTAAAATTCATGCCTAAGTTTTTCTAAGCATTGCCCTTAGTTTTTCCTAAAGCCCGCACATACCTCATTCAACGTTTATGAATTTCAAACTATTCAAACCTGATCTTTAAAATCCTGGACACAGATAATTTAGTCCTAGTTGCCTAATTTAGTCAAAAAAATTTTACTTACGATTCATGAAATATTCCTCCAAGCTCTCCTGACTTTACTACAAACGGCGGGAGTGAATATATGAGAAAACAGATTTCGACAGATTAAAACTATTGTTTCTAAAATAAGACATCAGTAACCGAAACAGCGTCCGTGCCTCAAACATTTATCAGTGACCATTAAAATACATTATTCAATACATATATATCGCTTTTTATCTATTCATAACATAAACAGAACAGAAAAACCAATTATAGACCAAAAAGTTACTTAGCGGAACCGATTCAGGTCAAACCTGGATATCAGTGCATGATTCCTTGAGTCAAAATAGATTTCACGAATCATTGATAGTGAAGAGTAATAGGGAGAGGTTATTTATCAAGAGTGCAATTTACATCTATAAATATGCAGGTCGTTTTGGTGATTCAGTATTTGAGGATCAATAAGGTCTGTAAAAAGTCTATTGATTAAGCATTTAATTGAATATTCATCGATACCTTCAATGCAAATTGAGCTTTGTAAAGCATGAAATATTTCTGTTCAATGCATGAGGTTGGTTTGGTTTAATGGTGTAAGAAGCCAAATTGGGCCAAGCTGTGCCAAACATCTCCAAGTGGACATACACATACAAGGAAAGGTTTACTGACACAGAAGATAGAGATAGGCTGATTGAAGAATCGAAACTGTCAACTCTATGCAAGAGATGGCAGAATTTTGAAGTCATTCTATTGGTAAACGTCTATTCGTCAGATACATTTTTAGAATACCCCTTTAATATTGATCTTTAATTTCTGATTGTCTGCATATCCTGCACTGCATTTTCACATTATCTAAAGCTCTTTCCCTGTTCTCCATCACCTCCACATGTTAATCGATTAACTCATCTTCCTGTAAGCATGTGTCGCAAGCACTTTGACCTAAATAAACGTCAGATTGCGACCGATTTTGATATCATAACCCGCATCGACCAACCAGTACCTATTTACGCTGAATAGTTTACACGTAATTCGTTAAATACCATCATCTCGAGAAAAGAGTGACTGCGTTGACTTAAGCTTCACTCCGCTCTTAACAATCTGTTATTTCACAGTTTCCAAACCCTAATAAATACGGAACTAGAAAACATGGAACCTGCAGTTACTATACGATGATGCCCAGAGCATTAGGTAATTATCTCCCACGTAGCCAGCCAATGTGTCTGAATTTGAATCATGAGTTGAAGCTTCGATGCTCTATTGGTACTTCACTTCATCCTATAGTGACTGTAGAATAATAGCTTGTCAGCTATTGAGTGTTGTATAATAAGCCCAATCCTCTGCTATTAGGATCTATTTTGAAAGGACATGGCGACATAGATCCGCTTGTTCCACGTCGAGAGTGGGTTGGTATTTGAATTTACTTCGCTCTGAAGAAACATAGCGGGCTATTGGCGATGGTCCGGGATCAATCCCGAACCACGTTGAGGGAATCCTACGTTGGCAGACAACGTCCTTTAACTAACAAAGGGCAGGCAAAACAATAATCATAGTTTATGAGAAAAAGTGTCGGGTTATATTCTACAAGTAACCTTCTCCTCAAATATATTTTGTTAAGTTTTAAAGTTACACTATAAAACTGCATCAAAAAGGCGGAAAAAAGTAACAGTTTTTTAAGGAGAAAATCCAGAAAAAAGATTCAGATGCATTTTAACATATAACAATATGTTTTGAAGTAAAAATCATCTTTTATATAAATCGCACGTCTCTGTGTGAAGTTAAATTTTATAACAGTGTTCGAAGCTTCTTATCTAAACTATGATTAAGCGGGCTATTCAAATATAAAATAAAGCTAGCCCTTTCTATTTGCCTTGATGCTATTTTATCGGTACTGCAATTCCCTCTATTCTTTGGTGGTGACCTAATTTGGGAAGGTATATTTATATACATACGCAAGGGAGAGGGTCCCAATAGTCAAGCAAGATACCTAAGCAATCTTTTTCTGCATTCATCCCCCTACTCTATTCCCTAATCCTTTTATTTTCCCTTTCACGACACTTCTTACTTGACATTGTCTTGTGTTTAACGCAGCTTGGCTAAATTTAGCCACTGCGGTATAAGAACTAAAATCTAACAAACCCAATAGTCAAGCAAAAGTGCTATAGATTCACAGTTGAAGTTTCGCTTACAATCGATTGAGGAAATTCGAACTGACCTGGCTTGCTCAATAAAGATAGTGTGAGATTGTATTTTATTCTATGACAGGGGATATTTTCTGTCAAACTAAGTATTTGTGGCGGTAGTGTTTCAGTGGTGATACTGGTTTCCTGAACGTAACATGAAATTGATGTCAGTTGGCTTAATATTTTAATATGATTTTCAGCACTTCATAAATACATTTTCCAAAGAAGAAATTTCGAGTCGATATATGATAGTTTGTAGGTCAACAACGATTAGGTAAAATACATTTTAAGGTAACCTCTATATGTATCATGCGAGAGTATTTGGACAGCTGGAGTAAAATCTTAAATCTTCGCAGGCCGTCTTGTTTGTTTGTTTTTTCACTGAAAATTCCCTCTCACATAATCTAATCGGTAGTCTTGAAGTTAGATGTACTGTTTTAGTCCTTAATAGGACTCAAACGGCGTTAATGATGCACTAAGCATCTTAAGTGGTTCATTAAATTAGCAGTACCCGATTTTTTTTGTTATTATCCGTCTATGTACAGTGATTGGTTGTTTGTTTTTTCACTGAAAATTCCTTCTCACATAATCTAATCGGTAGTCTTGAAGTTAGATGTACTGTTTTAGTCCTTAATATGACTCAAACGGCGTTCATGAATGATGCACTAAGCATCTTAAGTGGTTCATTAAATTAGCAGTACAGTATTTTTTTGATTATCCGTCTATGTACAGTGATTGTTTGTTTGTTTTTTCACTGAAAATTCCTTCTCACATAATCTAATCGGTAGTCTTGAAGTTAGATGTACTGTTTTAGTCCTTAATAGGACTCAAACGGTGTTCATGTATGATGCACTAAGCATCTTAAGTGGTTCATTAAATTAGCAGTACACGATTTTTTTGATTATCCATCTATGTACAGTGATTGTTTATGCAAATCAAAGTAATTTTTGTCTTGGTGTGTGTGTGATCGCACCAATTTAATTCCTTAGTAACTAATTTATTTAACTCTATACTTTATCTGTTTAATCGAGCTACTTAATTTATCACTCTACTCATATAATTAATTAAAGAGCATCCCATAATCTATCAAAAGACGTATGACCCGTCTACAGCTATTACTAATTTATGTAAACTCTGCCAGTACTTATAATGATTGGTTTTGAGGAGAAATGTTTATGGTGTCATCTGCTTTATTTCTACCATAAACATATGTAATCATAATCTTTAAGTAGATACCAGAGGGATTAGAAGAACATTTAGCGTGTTACTGTTATGTTTTTATTTTAGAAACTAATTGATGTATCACTTAAACATATACAGATGAATTAGTTTTAGTTGCGGAACATTGGCAATTGTCTATAACCTCTGAAAGTAATCGTTAGTAAGGCAAAAAACCTCGAAAGTTGCCATAAATTGGCAAAATTGAACAATCGTGTCAGCACAGAAAATTATAAAGTATAATGATACTATGAGTAGCCTTCAGAGGAGTATACTTTTTAAGTTATTGATGAGGGGAATATTTTTGATGGATATAGTTTGAAGATAAAATAAAATGGCGACAAGCGGTAAAGAAGTTTTTTGACAAAATAAATTCATAGAAATATTGAAATACATACTTTATGCTTAAATATTTGAAATAAGTTATCTAATAGTTAGAATAAAAACCATTCAAACCTTCAAGTTTTAAAAACTATTCATATTATCAATCAAATAAAAATGTAACTTTGATAGTTTAAAATTTTTTAATCATTCGTGGAGAAATTTGATGGTTAAAAATCGGTAATATTTGTAGCGTCCAATAAAAACTGTTTTTAGTATTTTGTAACTGAACTGCATGTGTCCAGCTATATTTTCTGTTGAATAATTGCTTCTTTGAACAAAATTATTAGACACATTTGACATTTCAGAAGAATGGAAAAAGTTATTTACCACGGGTAGAATATCACTTCGATTGAACGTGAAAATATCACGTTCAGTTTATCTTTTTAACCTAAATGGCCACTTGGATTATAGGCATTATTCTCAATCCCACCCTACCTTCATTTCAGACACGCCATATTTCAATAGTTTTGCGCAATAGCGAAAACACTTAATGTATCCAAAAGGGATGCTGAAACAATCTTCAAAAACTCCTACCTTTTAAATAGGGAATTGCAAATCACGAAGTAATTTATCACCTCATTTCGCAAAAATACCACATCACCCGGGCAAAGAATTTGAATAATAACCTATCAAGCGACAAATAATTCATTCAAGGTGTTTCTAAAAGAATCGAAACAATAGTCTAATAGCAGAAATTCCCAAGATTAAGAATCAAAATGTTGCGAATCTTAAAATTAAAGAAACAAATTAGGAGTAGTACTCATAAATAATATTTACCAATCCAGTATTCAAGGTCCCTTCACGTTTTCGGAACACAAATCTTCATTAGGAGTTTAAAAAATAGCCTTCGGAAAAGTGATTGATATAAGGACCAGTCGGGTATCATTACCCAAAGGAGCAATTACCTGAGATTGTAGCGACTCTCCACATTCAAGGTAGACACATCTGCAATTTCAGCTGTCAAATCGATAGCTGCCGATTACCAGCCTTCTGTGGGACACGCAACGTTTACGCCTTTATTTTAAGTTTAGCGCTCACAGAAAGGCGTTTATGGGTGTGAGGTCTGGTATTTCACTACCATCATGAAGAGATAAACGAATTATGCAGCCTTTCCAAAAAAGAGCCCTCATTTTTCAAGAAAGATTTAGTGAATTTGTATGGTAATTCCTATAATTGACGTAGATCCCTGCTTTTAGAAAAATGAGCAACTTTTCATGTTTAAGGTTTAAATAGTTAAGTTCCAACGTTACTAATCATATCAGCCAATTTTTTAAATCCGCTTAAGTTATCTGACAACATTCGGAGTCCTTTTTTTCCAAGTGTTCAAACTATACTATTTTTTAACTTTTAAGACACTTTTAATCAAACAATAACTTAATATCATTGTCATTTATTAAAAAATTTACATTAATTGGAAAATTTAAGTAAAGAAATGACGTTAACAATAAATATTACAACTGAAAAACGTATGAGTATTTTTGCCTAAAATTTTGCAGTTTCCAAATATATGAGATTATTAGAGTAAGAGTGGCCGAAAATTTTACCGAAAATTTTACACAAAATACCGAAAATTTTATTATTTCCTTTTATTACGATATTTTAATTTATTTGAAATGCGCAAGTCTTCTAAAATTAAAAAATAACTTATTATTGGTCACTAACAAATAAATTTTCAGAATCTTAAATCATATTACAGATAAATGAAAATATATAAAAAATAGGAGCATTAAAATCGCGTTTTTCTCCAATGAGTATATTGGTGGGTTAGGCCATATAATCATATAATCTAGGCCCTGAATTAAAAGATATGCAATATTCCTTTCCAGACATTGAGAATAATGTAGAAGAAAAGATGAATTTTTAAAATTTTTTCTTACGCCGCAGAGCATTGAAATCTCTCTAAAAAGTTTTCTTTTCAAGAAAAATATAATTCAGGCTTTTCAAAACAAATGTAAAGACCAGTATGCCAAATTCATTCAAAAATTTATAATATATTTTCAGTTAGCGCGTTTCTCGTGCAATTTGCTCAAAATCACAATAAGAGAAAATGCATATTAAGATTTGAAAACTAATTAAAAAACAGCAGTCAGGATCTATTTAAAAATGCTATATCCCTTCTTCTATTCACCATGCAGACAAAGTAAAAACAGTTTTGCAAGGAAGACGAAAGAATATATAATAAAAGGAAATATGCAATTTTAGCCAAGAAAATTCAACTTTTCAACGTAGTCATAACTTCCAGTATTACGAATTACACCGGCTAAGTTTTTAAATTCGTCTAATCATACTTTAGCATCACAAGAATTGGTGCGAACTAGAATTGATTGGATGTGAATTGTGTAACATATCTTTGCTCAAGAAGTATAATGTCTAGAAGGGGCAGGAAAACGTCAGAGTTGAGGAGACTACTTTATTACGCCGTATGTTGTGCTGTGTTGAATCAGTAGAAGCTTTTAAACACTCTCAACCGGAAATGGGTGTGGCTTTCAGATACGTAGAAAAAGTAAACTTTTCACGCGTGTATTCGGGATATTATACATGCGAATATGATTTGTTTCCGAGACAAAAAATATTCGATTTTTCAAGCTTTTACGAAAATGATACATAAATGAAAATGAAATCAAAAGAGTAATGAAACATTTTCGAATTATACAAAGAAACATTCGCGTTTGATGCCCTTTCAAATTTTCATGCATCTTGTGTTTTTAGTGTGTGCAATAAATTTCTACTTATTCGAAACAAAACTTCAATGATTTATTCATCAGTTTAAAACATCAGTCTTTCAAACAAAACAGGGATATCAATTATCAATAAATAATGAAAAATGCAATTTTTTCGTATAAGAACTTTTCTTATATGTTGCGTAATTAACTGAGTTTTCACACATCCCATATTTATTATTCCTTCAACATGATACCTTACATCCTCAGTGCATATGCGTAGTATTCTTTCACTTAATCTACTCAATATTCAAAAGAGTAGTTAAGAGAGCAAAGCTTTAAGGCCAAACAATCTCAAATATACAGTTTTCATATCACACGGTGCCTAAAAACTACAATAAAATCCCACCAACAGATATTTATGTTTCAATTTGTAATGTGAATAGTTATTGTAATAAGTATCTTTCAAGTAATAAAACTATGCATTGTTAAATCTAAAGCCACCCCCAAACACAAAATAAGCTCATTCAGTACGTAACTAAAAAAGCTCATCGAAATAAGCCTAGAAATTAGAAACAGCTCAGCCTTTTAAGTATTCGTGCGCTTTTATGAGTTACTCGAGGTATCCTAAAAGTGTTGATGTCACGCGTGAGATTTACAAAGCATCACATTCACTGAATAAGACAATACGTATGAGCAAGAAGCTATTTTTAACGCGTAAACTTGATTCAGACTTCGTTTGATTACAGCAGCAAGCCGCGTGTTATCCGTGGAAAATACAAAGCACTTGGCAAGGACCTCAAAACATCACAAACAGAGCACGTCCCAAATACGTGCGGATGAATAGAAAATGCTAATATGCTGATTTGGCTTGACAGTGTTGCAGTGGCATACGAAAGAATGAAAAGACAGCTGCCTGGAGAGATATGTAACTTGTCCCCAGGTTTTAATAGTAGGATTTAAACTACTGTAATATAAAAGCCATTAAAGATGTAATTTATTACTTTTTGATGAATTGAAGATAAGGTAATTAAAGATTCACAACCAAGACTTATAAACTTCTTACTCACTTAAAAAAATTTAAATTATCTTTATATGTATATAATATGAGCCAGTTACGTAGCTAAGGGGTGGAGCGATAGGGTCAGCCACGGACATCAATATCTTGAGGGGCTTTCCAGAAATATTTATTTGGAGTTTTGTGATTTTTCCTAAGAAATATTTCACGTGTCTTCTCTTTTGACTTCACAGAATGGTTAAATTAGTGATAGTGATTACTAAATTAGTTATAGTCCATGGATTCAAAATGGAGGTATAATTTAATGCAGTAAGATGGACATGGTATATATATCGTATCTGGAGAGAACCACGGATACATAGATAAGAGTCAAATCGAAGGATAATCCGATTTTAAAAGAGTATAGTAATTATTACTACTTTGAAACTAAATCTGGACCATTAAGAGTATTTTCCGACGTTAATCAAGATCAAAACATTTGATTGAAACTGACTCTCATGAAAAATTTGTGTATCAAGGAACAAATTCGGATAGAGGATCAACTTACATCGTCTTTTACCACAACATACTCGACATTGGTTACATCTATACTTGAAACTTAATGAAAGTAAAAAAATTTTGTTATTTAACTAGATAAATAATCCGTGGGCAAGAAATACTTATTTTATGGATTTGAAACTGGTTGTTTTATATAGCACATGTTTTTACCAATTAACTGTAAAATTTCATTTTTTCAAATTTATAACCCGTCAGTTTTAATCTAATTTTAGGACAATTAAACCAAGAGTTTGTTTCAGTTGTTTATGATTATACTATGAATATTTTATTAAAATAGGTTGTGTGTGTAATGAATTTAGTTTTCATGAAAGAACATTTCTACTAAATTAGAAGTAGGAATAACCTAAAAACATAGGACCCAATTTAGTTTTCACGAAAGAACATTTCCATTAAATTAGAAGTAGGAATAACCTAAAAACATAGGACATATACAGTATACAAGATTGAGATGCACACATTTCTCACTTGATATAGAGAACTTCCAGAGAAATACTTACAAATTTAATTTTCGATTACATGAGGGAATATATTAAACCAGCGAATAATCAAATATTTTAAAGTATGAATTTATTCATTCTCTCTCTCTTTAATATTCACATTTTAGGTAATCTCTCTCTATTCATTTAAACATATTAGAACTAACTTGAAAATGATTTTGGAACAATTAACTACGTTCCATTTTGCCCCAATATGATTACAACAAAATCATTTTGCTCAAAATTCCTAGTACGTCATTGGAGAAGGCAATGGAAATGGTTTCAGACTAATGAAATAAAAATTTGAGACAGAGCAACAAATCTAGATAGCTCAAATTTATCCGAAAGCTAAAGTTAAGTATGAATATAATTACCACTTTATTACTTCATTTCGATTCCTAAATTTAGCGACGTAATAAGTGGAAGCTTGAAAGTTAATGCTTGGTAATTGTAGTTGATCGGATCACATTGCAATTATATACGAGAAGGGTAAATAACAAATTCTACATTTCCAAAGGGCTTTTAAGCTTTTAGCGTAAATCTTGGAGGTTTAATTATTCTAATTCAAGCCCATATTTTGTTATTTTATATCGTTTAATTCGATTTCTTGACAATATAGGCAAATAAAATGCTCAAATAGGGAAGGTTGAGTCAAAATAACGTATTATAGTTTTTGAAAAGAATGAACTCATTCAGAGGATAATTACAAGTAAGGGTAAATGTTGAGAAGGCGTTGCTCTGAAATGTGGAAACGACCCCTAATAAGTCCGTCAGTAAAGGAGAAGAGTTTAAAAGCTCACGCTATGTTCATTTGGCAGTGAACGGTCGGTGAGTTTAATTAAAGCGAGACCAATTGAATCTGAGACCGCGATGCTTTTAGTTCGCCGTATTAACCACTCTCAATTACTGCCCCTTTCGAGACCGCGACACAAAAATAAAGTTTTCGATTTGCATCAAGTCTCGAAAGCTCATATGACACAGATTAAATGTTTTAAGGCTCTTTCTCTGGGTGGGAAATGTCTTTGTGTTGACAGTGATGTATGAATTGCAATATTATTGCATTAGTTAGGAGGTTCTGACTTGTTTATTGGATATTTCTTGAGCAATTTTGCTTGCTCTTATCATCACAGGTTACTTTCAGCTGCATCAGAGAATGACAACTGTAAAATTATCCGATAATTAGGAGCAATGCGTTAAATGAAGCAGCACAGAAATGCATGAGATATTGATACTGATTTGTAGCAAAGATTATTGCTATATTGTTGTAGATTTGATGTACTAACTATTTAGATTTGATTATGATATTCATCTAATATCCGACGAAAGCATTTATCACTTTTGTTTTGCATAATCATCATCATTAATAATGCAAAAGAAATGTATATTGGTAATTAAATTAAATTTAAATTGTATCTTATGACGACGCAACTGGTTTTTATGCTTTTGAAATTACGATGAAGGATATGAGAGGTTTCTCCGTGTCTTAGGTCTTCTTAACTCATCTTTACAAACTAAAAAATTTATTTTAGCTACGTTCAATAAACCATTAATAATACTCGGATTTTAAAGAAGCTTAAAAATTCATACTTTCAAACTTCTATTATTTATGAATTCACACGTCAACGCGTAAATTATACTATCTTATGGGTGATGTCTGAAACCCGATTTTGTAAAATAAATATACAAGTTTATGCACAGATAATTTAGCACACATTTAATTTTATTCAGCTTTGTTCACTTATTACCTTACTTTATGTGCATAATTTCCCTCCCTTTAGGTTTGTACAGGAAGTTTTAACTCTCCTGGTGGTTTATCTTCGGGTTGAAAGCCTCTGGTGCAAAAACCTGTTCCAAACTATCTGGTTAAAGGACATTTTGTTTTTCTAACTTGGATCTTCATTCACAGTAATAGGGCAGTTTTGTCTAGATGAGTTATCTCGTCATTAGCAAAACTGACCAGAAAAATCGATCTTATTTTGGTCGAGATATCTCGTCACAACTACTTGAAAGGTTAAAATGCTTTGCATATGTTACGGCTCATGTAATTAATCCAGTTGGTATTAGTAATAATCGATTAATAATAATAATAATCGAGTCTTTTATATTAATAATACGGTGATTAATTGGTGATATTAATAATAGCCGATTAATCACAGGAATTGTAGCATATACATTACATGTGCTTAAATTGTATTATATACCTATTTCAAAATAAATAAGGCACACATATAAAAAAAATAAAGTTAATATTAGTCAGTAATTTTGGTAATTTTTTAGTTAAGGAAGATGAACACCTAATTTTTACAAAAAAATCATTTTTGGGTTTATTTTTTTAAAATGTGCGTTGAATATTTATTGTTCAATATCTGAATACCGTAAGGGAGCACAGTATCTTTAAGCATACAAATCAGCTGGTAAAATAGACTAATTTCGGTGTAAACTGTATCACCAAAAGTTTTATGTGTATAAAAATGAAATTTTTTTGCAGGGTTTATTTATACTTTATACTACATAATGCAGAAAAATTGGTTTGATTTTTGAAAATTAAATAATATTTTACTAGAATTTACATAAGACCATTTTGTAACATACTTTTCTACAAGCAATACCGGCGCGCAACATTCTGAGCCATCCTGTACATTTTCTGTAAAACGAATGGCTGATATGAATAACACAATGCTGTTATTTTAAATTGGAACCAAAAAATAGTTGTTAAGTAAAACATAAATGTAACATATTCCATTAATATTTCACTTCATTAATTTTTTCCAAATTTTCGCTCATATTATATCAAAAATTTGTAATAGATTTTTACCTTTTGAGTAAAAGTTTGGTTTTATTTTGAAGCTCTTTTGATAATCTATTTTCATTCAAAATTTGAGGAGTCTACGTTCATTAGTTGCAGAGTTATAGTGCGCGCAAACTTGAAAATTACCATTCTGAGATAAAAACCAATCAAAGTTGAAATAGGTATTTTTAGCATGGCAAACGAACAGCTGATAATAAAAATAGATGTGTTCGAAAACTCCTTATTACAAACGAAAGAATGCGAATTATTTCATGTTTTTTTTTCTAGAATAAGAACATTTCAAACTATTTAAGTAAATCAAAATTGGAAAATCGATTTTTTTTAGGTTTTAAATATACTGTGCCGCCTTTTAAAATTCACTATGTATTAACGAAGTTATAAGCATTTTATGAAGTATAATAGAATGAGCTGGTGTAGATATCAAAAATCATTAATTGACCCATATGTGGTATTTAAGCATGGTCCAGGATTATTTCCTAGTGTTTTAAATAATGTAAAACCTGTTTACATGGATTTGTATGAGAAGGAACTTCTTTCTAAGTGTTTACATGGCAAAACCCAAAACGCTAATGAATCATTCAACAGTATGGTGTGGCACAGAGATTGACAAAATTTAACTTTGTGCGTAAACACACTATCCTTTGGAGTAAATGATGCTGTTTTTGTTTTTAATGATGAATATAAAGGACTTATTGATGTTTTCATTGCCTTAGTCATTAGCAAAACTGTCAGTAGGTTATTACACTTACAATGGGCTATGTGATCTCGATAGCTTACGAATTAAGAAGGCTACGAAAACATCAACCCTTTGTGTAAAAACCCAAGGAAAAATTACCAGAACCTCCAAAAAGCAAAAACAAGACAAACATGAACATACTGAAGGTCAAACATACAAAAACGGAGAATTTTAAGTGCATGTTTAGTACAGAACATTATTTTTAAAGGAACCAAATTTTCTTTTTAAATTTACTCACAGTGAGTTTTTCTGTATTTACCGTTATTTAAGCAACTCTATCTAAAAACTATTCAATTTTTTAGACAGAAAATTATTTTTAAAGGAACTAAATTATCTTTTTCAATTTACTCACAATGAGTTTTTCTGTTTTTACCGTTGTCTTAACTCTATCTAAAATACTATTCAATTTTTTCATAGATATTTTGCATTAATATTTAATAGTCATTATACTGTGCATTGAACTAAAAAAATAAATGTAACTGTAATAAAAAATTTTATTTTGTAAGATAATGAGATAAAGTCAAACTTTTTTTTAGAGTTTTTTGGATATTTTCATATTTTATATCATTATTTAGATTGTATTATTATTATTTATAATTTGTTTGGTTTAATGCACTTGCCAAAAAACGACGAGTTTTGTACAAAAAACAACAAAATAGATGCAAAATTTAAATTGCTATCAGCGTTATTAGAAACCCTTCATACTGTCACAATTTTTGACTAAATTGTGATGTAAAAGAAAAGTTATATTTATAAAAATTAAATGTTACCCTTAAAACATTTTTATTATGCTAATATATCATTCATAAAAATATTTTTGCCATTTGCCATACGGTTGGTTGGTTTAAGGGTTTTATGGCGCAAAGACAATATTTGACCATGTTGTACCAGGCACATGACACACAACGTCACATAATAGACATGCACGCACAATTAAAGTCTTACTGACACAGAATTGAGGAATGCACCTTACTCTCGAAGGTTGCTAGCACAGTGGACATACCCACTAAGCCACGACGTCCCCTTTGCCATAAGGTGCAAGACTTAATTATTTGAAAAGTAAATACGAAGGTGCTTAAATTAAGTCGCCCTTTAAGACACAAGCATAAACGATACCTTACACATCTCAAATTGAATTGTCCCGAGCAACAGTTATGCCTGCGATTACACCATGCTCCATCCTGCGATCTCCTCCCCAGAGACGTTTGAAATTGCTACTTAGTTTACCCTCCGCTTTCTTTTTCTTACCATTTCGGCCCAAAAGACTCGGAACTCGACTACCTGCAAGCGTCCTAAGTGCTACTTCAGATGGCATAAATAGTTGAATAAGATTAAGATCCCCTGAAAACTGAGCCCCCGGCTCTCGCCTCCACTTAACAATAGAAAATCAGTTTTGGCGAGTGAGCAGATTAGCAGGAGAATGGAAAAAACCCGAAAAACGAAGACTGGGGAAAGGAAGTTCTTGTGAGCCAGTTAACTCGCTAAATACTAGTAGTAGTTTTGGGGCAGGGGAAGCGGTTTATGATGGGCCATAAGGCAGGGGGAGAATCATGACGGTAAGTGGATAGCCTTTCCAAATGGGGGAATGCATGGGGAAGGAGAATACATATCTCTACCGTTAATTTACTCTGGCGCTCTACCGTAAGGGAAGCTATTATCGGATAAGTGGTACCCGTTCGCATAGGAACCAACCCTCCCAGAGTGACCTACAGATCAAGTCTCTCGCTAAAAGTTTCTTCCCGGCCCCCGAAATTATTCCTAAAAGCTTTCTCAGGGAAAACGAAGTAGGAAGATTCATATTCGGACTGGGTCTGGGAATAAATTGGTATCGAGATGGAGATTTTTCAATGATTCTTGGTTTGGGTTCATTTTGGATCGCCGCGTCTCATACGGGAATATTTGTTTTTCCCTTCGAGAGCTTTTTAGTTACAAACTGATGCGGTTTTAAGAAGTTTGAAGAAAGAGAATAAAATTATTAAATAGGTTGTCGTATAGGCCTGAAATATGATGAAGAATGAAACGAATATATTGAGATAGAAGGAATAAAAGGGGTGTAAAGCAGTAGATTATATCGGTAATAAACAGTTATTCCTGGGGCTCTTAAATTTTTTTAAATGATTGTTGTAGAAGGGTTGAAATCTGATGGGGAATGAAACGAACGTGTTTGAGATAGAAGGAATAAAAGGTACATTATATCGTGATAAACCGCCATTCCTGGGGTTCTTAAAATTATTAAAAAGGTTGTCTTATAGACCTGAAATATGATGGGGAATGAAACAAATACATTTGAGATAGAAGGAATAAAAGGGGTGTAGAGCAGTAGATTATATCGTGATAAACCGCCATTCCTGGGGTTCTTAAAATTATTAAAAAGGTTGTCTTATAGACCTGAAATATGATGGGGAATGAAACAAATACATTTGAGATAGAAGGAATAAAAGGGGTGTAGAGCAGTAGATTATGTCGTGATAAACCGTTATTTCTGGGGTTCTTAAAATTATTAAAAAGGTTGTCGTATGCTGAAATATGATGAGGAATGAAACGAATACATTTGAGATAGAAGGAATAAAAGGGGTGTAAAGCAGTAGATTATATCGTGATAAAAAGTTATTCCTGAGGCTCTTAAATTTTTTTAAATGATTGTTGTATAAGGGCTGAAATATGATGGGGAATGAAACGAATACATTTGAGATAGAAGGAATAAAAGGGATGTAGAGCAGAATATTATATCGTGATAAACGAATTTATTCCTGAGGTCCTTAAAATTATTAAAACGATTGTCTTATAACGGCTGAATATTATGAGAAATGAAGCAAATACATTTGAGATAGAAGGAATAAAGGGGATTTAAAGCAGTATCTTATATCGTGGTAAACAAAGTTACTCATGGAGTCCTTAAAATTATTAAAATGCTTGTCTGATAAAGGATAAGAGATAAAGTGTCTTACTTTGTGCCTTAATTTGAGTAACGAAATGAAGTAAAACGTACAATTAACAATATCGACAATAAAAATTATAGACCATCTTATTTCTTAAAACTTTCCTTAAAATAATCCGAATCGAGTGAACTGAGAATCATAATATCGTGCACTTATTTGCAAACTACTTGAGAGGAAATCAAATTTAACAAATTCATGAACGATGGTGGCAGTTTTCGTTGAAACTTATAAAGCTAGATAGTAAATTGTTACAAATAAATGGAAAGTTATTCTTATACTTTATGATAGGTGCCTTTTAGAAGAAAGATTAGATTTTAGGGTTACATATATGGAGGCCCATATTCTTTGCATACTTAAACACATTAAAACCTTTCGTGCACTAGATGACAATTTTGAATTGTTAATTTCACTGTGTGCACTGCACTAATCTAACGGTTTGCTTTAAACTATTCAGATTATGGATAAATACTTATTAAGTGTCCTCTGTATTTCTGTGTGTGTTTTATTTCTTAAAACGAAAGGTATATTAGTAAATATCTGTTTTAATATTGATACAGAGTGTAGAAATGGTCGTAGGTTTACGTTCTTACTTCTATTACGAAAAGAGATATTTGGATTGAACAAATGGAAAGCATAAATTCGGTGTTTTTAAATTTTTTAGCATTTTTAATGCTAAAAACATTTGTGTTTTAAATTTTATATTTAAAAACGGATTCGTGTAACAACGTACAAAATAAAATTGAAATGTGCTCGAAAACTATTCCTACTGCTTATGAAACGAAAATGTAGGTATAATTTGCTGTGCATTAAATATTAAACGAAAAAAATTTGTCAGTAAACTTAAGTTTATTATTTTTACATCCCTGTAAGCAACATTTTCCGGCATTTATATCATATTGCTAGAAAACAAATTTACAGACACTTGAATATGGAAGAATCGCAATTTGTGTAGTTTTAAGCCAGTGCAAGTTGAAAAATATTTAGGTTTAATCAGTAAATCATCAATTTACCATCTATATAATACTTTCCCTTATTCGCTTAGCAGCTCAGGCGTAGCATTACCGTTATAACGTGTGTCTAAAAATTCAGTAACAAACATTTTCATATGAATATGGTACATCATCGAAAACTACCATTCTATTGCAGTGCTTTTCATCGGCAACATTTGTGCAGTAAAAAGTTTGATAGTTTTGTAATTGAAATCAATATATATATATATATATATATATATATATATAATTTGGCAGTTAAGGAATTAAAATTATTTTTTAGTATAGATGTCTTATTTATTCTAGAAAGAAAGTAGTTCAAAGAATGTATTATTTTAATTTATAATGAAAAATTGAAAGTTGGAAACATATTTTCCTTTATGCGCTTACAATATTTTTATGTCTTGCCATGAGACACGAGTCACGCACACATGAAAATATAATGCTGTTAGAATGTAAACTAAACTAAGCAGTGTTGGAAACATTTATCTTTTCATGCATTAGAACATATTTGGTGTAAAACAGTTGCCTCAAAACAAGTACTTAGCCTGAGGAGTTGGACCAGGCCTCCCGGAAGAGTGAATTTTTTTAACCCCATCTCATTTCAAATTATAATACAATAACTTCACAATACCAACGCATAAATATTTTTAAATATTCTTTACATCAAATAGCATGGTTATTTTTTTTTCAAAAATGGTTATTCAATGCGAAGCGAGAAAATAAAAATTATGGAATTTTGTTTCGATTAGAACAAACCCACTATCAATGATAAGGTATGAGAAACACATTTTCTGTCAAGCTGAATGCAGATGACGGTAATGTTTCTGAGGCGATATATGTTTCCAGTACGTATTCCGAACATGGCGTCACTTGGCTTATTTATCGAATATGATGTCAGTATTTTACCATTAAAACTCGAAACAATGAATTCCGAATTGATACAGGATAGTTGGTTGGTCAGCGTCAATTTTACTAAGCGCCAAACATCACCAAAACGACGATGAACTACATTTAGAGGTAACCCGACACGTATATGCAATATTATTTGGGTAGCGGAAGTAAAATCTTCGCATTTCGTCTGATTTATTTGCTAACACCTGAAAATCCCTCTCATAAGGTGGAATGGGATCATCAAAACTATCAAAAAATTCAAAGATAATTTCCCAGAAACAAAATTTAAATGCCTACCGAATATTACAACCTAACTCACCAAGTGGTTTCGACGAGATATCTCGTCTACTAAGATCTGACCAATTTTGCTAATGTCGAGAAATCTCGTCATCATGATACTGGCAGTTTTCTGTCGATTGAGGGCGAGATCAAGATACAGTCAGTTTCCTTCTAATGACGGGATATCTCGTCCATCAAGATCTGGCCAGTCGTGCTAAAGACGAGATACCTCGTCGAGACGACGACCTGGAGGGTTAAGTTGTGCACTGTAAGTATTTGCTAAAGATGACACATTGTAAAGGCATATCTACTCTCAGATCAACCTAGAAACGGCGTTTGGCTCCAACGCAATCTCTTTGAGCCCTCCGAAACCAAATCTTCGAAACTCTGAATTGAACAGAGAGCACCGAAAGCGAAAAAATGCACCCCGTGTACAGTTTCGCGAAACGGAATCCACTGAACCCACAGCTGACCCCAGCAAAGGGCTGGCATCATCCGAATTCAATGTCCTTGCTACATACGAAGACTCTTTCTGGTGTGTGTCCCTCCTCTTCTTTCATTTCGGATCTAAATTAGACTTTTCCTCTGCGGTTGAAAGCGCGCTTGAACTCCGAAACAATGACTTCTTTTTCAGTTCTGCCACTTGCAGCAGACACTCATTACTGATTCTGGCTGCATGTAAATTCATAAGCGAGCGATTGGCTCGTATTTCAGTTTCATTTCCTTTTTGGCAGCCTGGATGCAGGCCGGGTGCGAGCATTGTTCGTAGAGAGAGAAGCCTGATAAGGGGTGACCTCCGTCACCCAAAGAGAGCCTATTAGCGGCGGAGGAAGGCCTCCTTGAGATTTGAAGGCGGCGATCTTGTCACTCGAAACTGACAGACGCTGCCGGGATCCGATTCCCTGCGCACTGGCGCCGGAACGCGGGGCTCGTATCCATGTTGAGAAAAGAGACATTAATTGATGTAATTACTCGGCTATTGGTGTTCGTCCAATTGCATCAGTCTTGATTAGGGAACGACACTGCGCTGCCGCCTTTGCTTGGGACAAAAAACGAAACGCGATTAAATTGGATTCAAATGAATGCGCTCACGTTAATGTAAGGGGTGAACTTGGACGTTAGTATAAGATTCTTGAGCAGAAATTAGTTCTGAAGTCGCCAAAGTTTGCCATTATTGATCATAAATTTGTATTAAAGACACCAAAGTTAAAATTCTTGCTCATAAATATGTATTAAAGACACCAGAGTTAACAATTCTTCTCATAAATTTGTATTAAAGACAACAAAGTTAAAAATTCTTGGTCATAAATTGGTATTAAAGACACCAAAGTTAACAATTCTTGCTCATAAATTTGTATTAAAGACACCAGAGTTAACAATTCTTGCTCATAAATTTATATTAAATTCACCAAAGTTAGCAATTATTACTAGACATTTGTATTAGAGGCCAAAATTAAAAATTCTTAACCCGTCTATTTGGTTTTTATGAGATATCTAGTCCAACAAGATCCGACAATTTTACTAATGGCGAGATCAAGATACTGTCGATTTTTCTTAATGATGATGAGATTAGTTTTCTTCTAATAACGAGATATCTCGTCCATCAAGATCTGGTCAGTTTTGTTAGTGACGTGACACCTCTTCGAACATGATCTGACCAATATTAACAATGATGAGATACCTTGTCCATCATGATCCGACCGATTTTGCTAATGACGAGATGTCTCTTTATCAAGATATAGCTGATTTTTTTATGATTACGAAAATCAATATCTGATTATCTTTCTTCTAATGACGAGATATCTCGTCCATCTAGATCTGGCAAGTTTTGCTAATGACGAGATACATCGTCGAGACAACCAATAGAAGAGTTAATCAGAAATTTGTTATTAAAGACACGAAAATTAACAATTCTTAATCAGAAATTTGTATTAAAGGCACGAAAGTTAACAATTCTTAATCAGAAATTTGTATTAAAGACACGAAAGTTAACAATTCTTAATCAAAAATTTATTAACAGGAAACTAGAATTTTCAAAAATATAAATTTTGAGATTTTAAGAGATGTGAATGGCTTATGCAATGCGTCTCCCAATGATGCTTGCTTTTTGTTCGTACCCCAGTTCAAAGTTTGAAAAAATAATAAATAGTATAATAAACTCAATTAAATGAACTTGGAACGACTTTTCTTTGAAAATGAATATTTTCTAATTTCAAGCTATCTCTTTTGAGAATACACTTAATGAGTTTGGCTTAATGAGTATAATTTTCTCCTTTCGCCTTGTTTCAAGATTTTATCAAAATTCCCTGAGCAATTTTGTGACTTAGAGAGTTTCATTTGTAAGCGGACAATACCTTATGCTTATAACTAATTTCACAAATGTTTATGAATAAAACCAAAAAATATGATTTTCTGTTCATTTCACTTAAAGTTTTAAAATTGCTATGCAATATAAAACTAAATTCTCACGTCAGCATATAAGTAAACAAATGTATCGTGTATTCAAAAAATTCCGAACCGTTATCTTCAGCATGTTCCGAGAAAATGTACATACAAATTATTAGGTAAATTAACGTTTTCGTATCTGAGCTTCCAACTTCCCTTAACTTAAGAAGCATTTTTCAATAAAAACTAACATACATCACTTTGACTAGTTCACTGGACTTGCTTGGAGTTCTCAACTCCATTGTCACTTGTTAGATCACTTATTGAAATAACTGTGCACATATAGTCAATATTTTGCCAAAAAATTTGCTTAAAACTTAAAAATGACAGTAAAAATTATCTTAATTCTCCGAGAAAAGAGATACATGGAATAATTTAATTAAATGATTGGCTCTCATTAGTTAGTTTAACTCCCTAGATAAAAAAAAAAAAACGCGCAGTTTGCAAGATTTTCGTTTGATAGAATTAATCAAAAAATTAAGTGGCTGAGAAAGAAATCAATCTGATAAACACTCATAATTATTTTTAACAAAAATAAAACTAATAGGCAGCTTCATTCACCTATTAATTTTCAAAAAACAAAATAAATGCGATTAGTATCTTCCAAAATGTGAAGATGTTTTCCACGCTCCACGATAACCGCGGATGTAAAACAACAATGAGAGAGATAAGTATTAAAATTACAATGAAAATGAATACATTTCAACACAAGCCAAGCACAAAAGAAATAACCGCAATAAATGAAAATTAAAGAAATCGGAGGTCTTCGGCGTAACTTTTTATTACGTAATTGTGTGCAAACCTTACGCATAAATAAACTAAAATAGGTAAAATCAAATTCGATTCACCAGTCAAATGGGGTATCACTAAGCAAGAAACAATTGGACACTGAAAAAGGAAAAATCCTGGAATCATGGATAATTAAATCCCATACGCCAAGCAATGATACCATCTCCATGAAAGCGACGCAATACTTAGAGAATCTGCCTGCAGAGCTCCCATCCTCTCTGGGGGATCCGTTTGTAAACAGCGTCGAGTTGAGCCTTGTACCAGGATGTAAGAAAACAATAATAAGTATAACAACAAAAATCGGTAGTCTGGGTTTTATTCCCTGCCAGGTCTGAAGCCTGACGTACAAGATACGACGTTTCCCCTTTTTCTTTTTGCGGATGAAGGACTTTTTAAAATGGCCTCCCTCCCTGAAGTTGAGATAGAAATCTATACGCGTCAATCTTGGAGAGTCAACTACTTCTGTGGTAGTGTCATACAGAAACCAGAAAAGACTGGGAAGAAATTACATACTTCGATTCGACCGAATTATCAGTCACTCGAGGGATTATTTTCATTGCTTAAAGTGGTCTTTTCACCCATCTTACTTTAGTGGAATTTTGGGAATTGCTTTTAGTCGGAAGCGTTTGAATGGGTTTGAATTCGGAGGTTAAAAGTAGAATCGTATGGACGTGTATAAAAACGATCGAAATGAATATTACATGCTCAGTTTCCGCTTTGAATTGGTGAACTAAGAGTTTTTGAATGGTTACACCGAAGTTATACTGACGAAACTACTTGAAACAATGGTATATGTAGATCAGGGCATTTCATACCATACATTGCGAATCTCGTATTGATCGTCTACTGATTTAACGTAGAGTTATTTGAATGCCGTAAGCGGACAGCGTCTTGCCATCTTAGGTGATTGACTTAATATTCAAGTGGTTACGATAAGATATCTCGTCCATTAAGATCTAATCAGTTTTGCATATGACAAGACATCTATTCATCAAGAATACCGATTGAATTCTGAATGATGAAGATATTGCCGTTCTTTTATGATGAGATCAGGTTAGGTTTCCTAAATAAAGTTGCCATTGACCCCCTTCATCATTTACTTCTATAAAAATGTTTATCTTACTCGAATATGCCAAGCTGTTCACTCAAGAAGCAAATCAAGAATTCCCTAGTAGCTATACAATATATAAGTACACCAAAATCTATTAGTAAATAAAATCAACACGAAACCCTAATTTAATTAGTATCTATTCACGAAAGACTTTAACTACAATTAGGTAATAATAAAAAAAGTTTTTAGTCGACATTTTTATCGCCAAGGAAAGAATGTCAAAGCGCTCTGACAACATTCTCAAAGTTATAAATCTTACACAAAAGTTTATAAATAAAACAAAGTAGCGACTTGTCAAATAATTTTGATTAGCATTCAAGACGACGTACACATACACGATGGTTCATGTATAATAATTTGTATTGCCAGCCTCTTTCAAGAGTTACCGCCCCAACTCTTGGCTCATACAGAACACAAACACTCGATCTCCTAAAAACCAATGCTATTTCTATTACGTAGTTTACGTTCATTGCCCACTAGTTGTTAACATCTTCTTATCTTGGACAACAAACCGCCTTTCTTTCATTATCGTAAGCTAAGAACTTGTTCCCAGGGACAATTTCTTTTCCCCAATTCTATCTTTACTCCCTTCGGGATTAATCCAGTACCGTCGCCAATAGCCCGTTGTGTTAATTACCTTACCTACCTTCATTCCCCTTGGAGTAATTGAACAGTTTTGTCTGGACGCTATATCTCGTCCTTAACAAAATTTGCCTTATAGTGGACAAGATAGCTCGTCGAAACACTAGGACATTTGAGACGGAAATACTCAAGTATCATGTATCGAAATACGTGAATCTAAATTAATTGATGTGGTCGTCGAATCTTTCCCTTCTGGTTTGATTCCGGACTGTCACCAATAGTCCGTCATGTTGTTCCAGTGTGACGTTAATTAAAAACCTACCTACCTATATGAAAATACACAAAGAAGTATCTGTTTAGTGAGTGCGTAGTACAAGAACCTCGCAAATGTGTGGCTGGCTTTGTTTTATTCCTGACATATATGGGGATGGATCGCGACCCCAGGATGTCCAAGAAATCTTTCACTTTCTTCTATCCGTCCTTTCTTTTCACAATTACTCGACATTATCGTGCTTGGCGCAGCTAGGCCAACTGTGGCCCTTGCGCCATAAAACCCAAAACCAATCAACCCAAGGATTTGGCCATGTTTTCCCAGCATATCTTCCATGAGCGGAAACTTCCGAAACACCAAAACCTCGTCAATGTGTGACCGGCTCTATTTTATTCCTGGGTACATGCATCGGGATCGCGTATCCAGCATACCCAAGCAACCTTAAGCTTTCCAACCTCCATCCTTTCTGTTCACAATCACTTGACATTGTCGCGCTTGGCCAAGTATGTCCCTTGCTCCATAAAAACCAAAACCAACCAACTCAAGGAACGGCCCTGCATGCTTCCCCAGCATATCATCCACGAGCGGAAACCCCCGATGTACGAGAACTTCGTTAATGTGCGGCGGGCCCTATTTTATCCCTAACTACATGCATGAGGATCGCGATCCCAGGATACCCAAGCAACCTTAAGCTTTCCAACCTCCATCCTTTCTGTTCACAATCACTTGACATTGTCGTGATTGGCCAAATACGGCCCTTGCGCCATAGATCCCCAAACAAACCAACCCAAGGAACAGCCCTGCATGCACTCCCAGCATATCTTCCACGAGCGGAAACCCCCGAAGGCCGGTCTCCACTTTCGATTTCCCAAACGCCCGGCCCAAAAAGTGCACCGAAGCCGACGCGAAGTAAAACGCATTATTTCCGATGGCGCAAGCAATCACCCCAAAGAGAGCGGCTTCGCAGTTTTGTTATTACAGCAAATCGAAGCGGGGAACAAAGGCGGTTGTCGAGGAAGTAGTCCCACATCGCGAGCCACCCGCAGCTCCTAGTCTTCTGTCCTCCGTAACATGGAAGTCATTTGAGAGGAGCCCAAAAGTGGAGGGCTCAGCGGGAGCTACGGCCGAAAGGATGACAAATAGCTGTCCCCTGTCGCCCGCCTTGTCAGCTGGATACCACTCGGAGCTTACCCGTAAGTAATGATTGTGGTAGTTGAGGCCTTATCTGGGTTTCCTTCTGCCTTCTCTATCGGCTCATCTGTCTATGTCAACATTAGTAATCACCGGCAAATGATGCTGCGAGAACCAGGTATCGCTGGTTATAATTCAATCTCGTGACATGTCAAGTACTGCGCCCATCATATCTATTAATTGATAATAACCTACCCACAACACTGATCGGACCAATCGTTAGTCAAGGCGATTGATTTTTTAAAGCCTCGGTTTTGACTTCAATCGCATGCTGTAGGATACAAGCTATTGCTGACATACCCACGAAGAGATATATTTATAAGAGCTCCTGGTGGCTGTCCCGATGAGGTACCGAGGTGACCCGATTCTGATGGACGAGATAACTCGTCACTAGAAGAAAGCCGTCCAGGTCTTGATATCGTCATCATGAAAACATTACTCGGCAATGTATTGATGAGCTATTGTGGACATACCCACTAAGAGATATATTTATAACCCCCTCCTGGTGGTTCTCTGATTTTAAATCATGTGTACTACGAGAAAAGTGTATGCAAAAATATGTATACCCAATCAGTAGAAAAAACGGTAAAAGGAGCATCTTAAATACGCTTGTAAAATCATTCACCATCTGAATTGCACTTGAAGAGATACAAAAAGATAAATTGCCCTTGAAATAGAATAAGTTACTAGAGTAACATTTAATCAACCCATACATAACTCACGCGTATTATAGAAGCGTAAATTTTACTGCTGTCGACGAAGAAAAAAAAGTCTCCTTCTTGTGACGAGAGGAATGAAAACGCTTTGAAACGTTAATCATTTTTATGCTCAGTCATCTGATGCTCTGAAATGTTTTAATGGTGACTCCATCATAAGGATGCTTGTGGTGCGAATACGAATAGTGTGTTGATAAATAATGAGCAATTAATTTTTTTTTTCAAAGAAGGCGATGAAAGCAGTAAATAACTAGAACTGTGCTTGAAGCATTAGTGAAGTAGCATCAGATGAGCATTCACCGACATTTCAGGATCACAGAGATTAACCTTTCTAGGCGAGGTATCTTGTCATTAGCAAAATTTACCAGATCTTGTTGGACGAGGTGTCTTGTCATTAGAAGAAAACACGTTCACTATCATTACAAGAAAACTGACCAGATCTTGATCTCGTCATTATAAAAAAAATCGGCAGTATCTAGATGACAATATACACTTCTCTACAATAATGGACCGGACAGCAAGATGCGATGGTATAAGGGGAAGAACACATGCTTTAATAGGGGATGGTCCCCCATGTGCTGCAATTACACTAGCAACCCATCTGGGCATACTTTCAACAAGTTTGTGATACACAGCTATGGGTATTTTGTCCATTCCTACTGCAAGAACGTCGCCAGCTCAGCTGTAGATTTCGGACGTGGTTCCTTGGTCCATAATCGTCGCTCTAACTCGTCCCACAAATGTTCTATGGGGTTTAGTTCGGGACTCTGAGCATGCCAGTGAAGACGTTTTACATCCCTATCTTGATACCACTGCTTTACAAAGGCTGCAACATGACATATAGCATTGTCGTCCTGGAAGTAACATTCGTCCACTCCATAAAATTGTCAGAGCGTAGGAAGAACATGATTGTCCAAAATGTTCATGTAGGCATCGGCGTTCAATTGACCAGGAACAACGTGCAAAGGTCCTAGGCCATAACATGAAAAACACTCCTAAACAAGTAGTCGTATTATATGCAAATCTGCTGGCGTCCGGTCCATTATTGTAGGGTAGTGTATCTCGTAATTAGCAAAATATTCATCAAATCTTGATGAACCAGAAACATCATCGAAACCATTTGGAGAATCAATACCGTAAATCCGTGGGGGGAAGAACAGTCCTCGATAACCACCCATCAGAAATAGTATTGGTTTTACGGATTTGGTAATCTGTAAACATCTCTGTTATCTGTAAACACGGAACTCAGTAAAATTTCACGGAGGTTAAAGCAGAACTCATGCAAACTACGTGGGGGGTAGAATATGTAGTTTCCGGTGAAAAGGAAAACAGATTCAAATGGTGATAACTTTGATGATGGAATATTCAAGATGGAATGTGGAGATTGTCATCTGTTAAACTTGAAATTAAAATTTAAAACAGAAGCCGATCAAGAAAATCCATTGTTGTTAATAAATTGTATAACAACTGCTGAATATAAAAACCTAAAATAAGTGTAGTTAAGTGTAATAACTAATTTGCTTGAGGATTAAAAGTCGCGAGTATATAATTAATTCGCAAAACAATGTACCTTGTCAGTTTTGTCTGCTAATTTGATCGTTAGTATCGAAATGATAAAATATTTCGAATTATGACTATACGATCGATATTGTCTTGTCCTAAATTAAGATGTGAAAACCTTTCTATTTTCTCTTTGCAAAGAAATTCGCTATCCTTCATTCAAATTTTTCTTAAAAGTGAATCCTAACGAACATATAAGTTTACTTCGCAATAAGTTAGTGAAAGAAATTGAACGAGTTTTTAAATATTTGTCGGCAAAAATTTTTTATGAAGCAAATTAATTAAACGAACCTTTAGTTGGAGTAATTTATTTAATTTTCGCACAATCCTAACAATTACATATAACCTTCCTTAGTGAAGTTCTATCTTGCGTGCCAGTAAAAGCTTTATTTGTGTGTATGTCCATTACTTGACGCTATCGTGTGTTTGGCACACCATGGTCAAATATGGCCCTTGCGCCATATAACCCAACCAACTAGCACAAAAATTACATCCTCCAAAAATGTATTCATCCTAAGGCAATATCGATTAAATTTAAGAACAAGAAACATTTTGTTAAAATTATTTTCTTAACTTTCATGATCACATAAAATAAGTAAGTAAATAAAGTATTACTTAATCGCTCTGGCGATGCGTTTACTAATCTCCTAGCCATTCTTGTATAACGTCCGTACCCCGATTCCTTCCCCTGAATCAGCCACCTTAACAAATGGGATCGTTTCTATGTATCTAGCAGCAGATCACAAGAGTGGAGTTCACAAACGAGTATTAAATAAGCCGACAGATACGATGACGCTGTGCGGTCCACTGATGACATGTGAGTGCTGAAGATTACATGCCATTTCCATCCCCAAGTTCATTGGAGGAAATAACTTTAAGCATGCGAAAAGTAATCAGTCTTCACCATTGATCCCGGCGGAGATTTTTTTGCATGCTCAAAGTGAGGCCCTGGAGTCATCAATCTTGGTGTCATCAAATTCATAAATCGCCTGGGAATATTAAAATGGCGCAAATTGAAGGTATGTTTGGGCGATAAAGGCAGGATTCCGTGCTACTGATCAATAAACGATAATATTAGCCGCACCACGTTTTAAACGTTGCGAGATAAAACCTATTAAAGGAGGCTGTCCTAGCAGAAAAGAAAGCTGGAATAAGAGTTAGCAAGTGTTTCCATCATCGGCTAATTAGCTGGATTGGCCACAACTATCACATTACCCGGCTCCCTAGATTGTCTTGCAGGCGTACCCTCGAATTGGGTGCTTAACTTTTCATGATGGATGGGCAGCCGCTTAATTGATGCATCTCGATTCCTCTAAATCCTTACCTTAATCAACAACTAAAACTAAAACTTCCCGGCTATTGAATACACGCCTTTTGAAAGGGACCGGGAACTAATTACTTTGGATGTAACTTTAAACACGATCCAATCACTTAATAAAGATACTGTTGGCGGAAATGTGAGCTGAGACGAGAATAAGGCTCTGAAATTGATTGCGTGTGAATTGGGAACGTTTATGAACATGCGGCTGAGTGAATAGCAGAAAACTGAATGTATTATTAGGGGCCAAAACCTAATTGCTTTGCTATTGGAGTCAAATAATAATGAAGATATCTGAAAATTAAGACTGTAAAATGGAGGTTGTAACTCAAAACTATATTGATACAATAGCTAACTTGGCAAAATGTGTAATAGGTTATGGTCTGAACTAAATTATTAACCAGTAATTTCTTTGTGTAGAAGTTGAAGAATAAAAAGGAGGAGGAGAAAGGAGGATGTTAAAACCCTATTTTCCTAGAGAGATCAACACATTTACTTACTTGGTATACTGTGTAATAGGATATGGTATGAACTAAAATATTAGCTTCACAAGAACATGAAAGCTGAAACTAAAGGATATAGTGAAAACGGTAAGGCTCTAAACATTAAAAATATACATAAGTTCACTGAAATATAGTACGGGGTGCTTATATTATAAAAACGAATTAGTACTCATTAGTAACTAAAAAGTAAAACTTTTATGCTATCCTGCACTAAACAAAATTTCCAAACCAAATTCAAATTAGGAATTGAAGATTGAATTATAAAATCGAAATCGAATTAAATGTACTCATATAAAAAAAAAGTCGATGTCAAATTCAAATGGGCAATTCCAAAAATAATAAAACACATGGTTATACGTGTGTTTTAATTTGACGCTCTATCATAAAGCATGAATGTCAGTTTTGAAAAAAAAACCAAGCAGATATTGTCGGTTTACATTAAGTCAAAATTTTCGAGATGACGAGTTTTTAGCTTATTTTAAATCAGAATGTGGTAATCTTTAGATTGGTGAACTATGTGTGTCCACTATGTCATTCTTTAATTGCATGCAGGTTACATTTCTTCGTGAGAAACACACGTATAGTGGGTATAACATTTATTTTCTTTCTTAATTTGTAGTATTCTACACACACACAGTGAATACAATATTTCCCTCTTCGTTTTCTCAAAACTCTGTTTTTTTTTTTAGCTATAGAGCTTTACTTGTGAGCCAACGATATATTTTACAAAAATTTTCTACGGAAAAAGAAAATATAAGGTAATCGATCATAGTAACTAATGACATCAGAACATTAAAGCCTTTCGACACAGCGCTATGATAAATATGATTAGCATCATTCGATTTTCATCTTTGAATAAGGTTGGTCAGATTATAAAACAATGAAAAGCGAAAATTATTTTACTTCAGAAAGGAGATTATTCACGAGGCCTAAATGATTCTACCAGATACAATGAGCCAATAAAAATTTATTTATAAAATCTCGGTTAAACGACCGCAGAGATAAGTCGGCAAGCATTAAGCCCTATTACTAACACCTGTTATCTTCATTCAGAAAAAGCTACTGAATAAAGAGGTTTCACTCTTAAGCTATAAGCGATGGAATAAAAGTGATAAGAAAATACTTTCGACGCTTTGAAAGAAATTATAATTACATTTTAAGGATTTTATGGATATAACTTTTGAGAGAGAAAAAACGGGTGGAACATGATTCCCATAATTTTCTTTTTATAAGTTATTTTTATTTCTTTTTATACTATCGATTAAATATCATACGATGTTTGGGAGATCGAAGAAAATGTTTTAGATAGTCAAAAATAGCGCATACACTTTAAGTAAATTAGGATACATTAACTTGTTCCTCAAAATTGGAAATAAATATACATTTTTTAAAATTCAATAGAGGAGTAAACATGCTCTATTTTGAGTTGAAAGTGCCATTAAATTTGAGAATGTCCCATGCTTCGGTATCCTGACTGAAGATTTTGTTTTCGATCGAATCTAAGAAATTCTTACATGCCCCAAATCCATCTTAGACAGTAAATTAATCTAACCATATTAGAGTAAAAATCTTACAATACAATACAAAGTATTAAAAGTGGTATCTACATTTATAAATAGATGATGGTACCATCCATCTTATTTGATGAATGCATTATTCATTCCCACTAAAGAATGGATTCGAAAAACGCGAGACAAGTTTCAAGTACTTAACTTCTCGACATCAAATTGCTTTTGATGTCTAAATAGGAGTAAGATGATGGCTTTAAGCCAATTACAAGGCAACCAGACATAATTCACACTTTTTATTTGAAGAACTTTTCGTAATGTACCATTTCAAAGAGAATGAAAGCACTTTTGTTTGTTCTCAAAGACAGTTATTTTCTTTTTGAACGCTGTTGTCTCTAATGCATTAAACAGTAAGTGCTAGAGAATTAATCAACAAGTCTTTTTTTAGACGATACACAGAACTGGGTTGCGAAAGAAAATGCTCACAAAGAAACTATCAAAATCATGGAATTACGTTTTCACACTTAATCAAGGTCAACACGACTAATATTGTTAATATTTCACTTTTGGCTCGATAGATTCGCTTCCTTGTGGCCATTTGAGAGTCAAAAGTACATTTGTAGACGACCCCCTTTATCCCTTTTAAGTACTTTGTCGCGTGAATGGCTGCAATGGGGATTGATGAATGATCCAACACGATCTTCAAAAAGAGAGATTTTCCGAAATTTGATTCGTCTATTTGGTCATCGCAAGGTTGGCTGATAGCTGAAAAAAATAGTTAGGGATAGAAAAATTAATTTTGACGTTATGTATGGAATGATGAAATGTTACGTTGGCGGGTTGGGGGATGTACTTTGACTAACAATTGACTGATTTCCGCTACAAACATCGCGCCGCTCAACCGGAGGTTGCTACAGTACGCCTTTCTTGTGCGTGCTTTTCAAATATGTAGTAGGAAGTTGAATTTACGTCGCACTGGAAGCAACACAAATGGCTATTAGCGACGGTCCAGGATCAATGCCAAAGTGAAAGATCCGATAACAAAACCTCGAAATTTGAATCACGATCAGATGATCATATTGTTGCTATAGAAAAGTAGATTTATCTTTTATATAAGATAGGTAGGTAGTTGAGTTTACGTCGCACTAGACCAACGCAACTGGCTATTGGCGATGATCCGGGATCAATCTCGAAGGATAAGATTCGATAATAAAATCTTACAGGTTTGGAATCACGATCAGATGACGATTAAAATTCGTAAGGATATGCCTGCACTCTTCACAGATTGATAAGAATATGTATTTATCATTTCTCAGTTCAAATTCAATTAATCAATTCAAATAATAATTTGTTTTATTTTCATTTGTTAAAGACTTGATCGAATGTCCCATACATATAAGGTAGTATTTTACATTCGTGAGAAAATCTTGTTCACTCACGCTAAGTTAAAATTTCCTGCTATTTATATCTACCAAAATATAACTTAAATGGAAAGAAACGATTGCAGATATATGGCTTAAAATTTAAAATGCTAATTTATTGTAACTGGAATCAATTTTAGTTGCAATTTTTTTTTTGGATACTGCTTACTGATTCGTTTCTTGGAATACGCATGGAAAACTTCTGAGATTACAATGTTTGACTGAGTATATTTTTGTACTGAATCATTTTGGAAATGCTATCGATTACAAAATCCAAATTATAAGCATCAGAAATACCTCTGCAATGAATGCTACAGAGACAGTAACGTTTGAAGCATTTTGTAGTAATAACCCGACACAAATTTGCTGTCGTGTTTAGTGTTTTTTTTTAATATGAATTTATCCAAACACTCATACGTATAGAAATACACGTAACACCCACGTTAAGAAATACATGAAAATAATTAGTTATAATACACGAAACCTAAAGGAAAATTCACTTCTTTCCACAGATATCATTCACGTTATACATTCATTACTCAAATTGTGTAACTGTTAGGTTTGCCTAAATATTAAACCTATTTAATGTGTGGTTGGATTTTTATGGAGTAAGCGTCCTATTTGACCATAAACAAGACATACAACATCAAGTAATGGACAAACACACACAAGAAAAGTATTATTGACATAGAAGAAGGAAATACACCCCGGGAGGAATTGAACCAGCTCCCCGTAAAACTGGCAATTTGCTGGGGCAGTGGCCGAAACCACTGGTCATGACTGTTCCTCTTGTCAATGAATTTCAATCAGAAAAAGCTTGAAGCAACAACTCTGTCGAATCTGTTCTAATTTGTCTCAAATATTAATATCCCCAACCGCATTAACTATTCGTTGTCTGAACCTGGTTCAAAATTACGTGGTGTTGTCCTCGGATCTTTCCCAGACCGTCACCAATGACCAGTTGTGCTGCTCCAGTACGGCGTTAATTGAAATATCTACCTACCACATTAACTCTGCTTTCACACTGTGTGTAATAACTTTTTATTTCCGTTTTTCCTCAAGTCCCTCGTTTTAAATCATGTCTTCACAGTTGCGACTCAAACAACCCACAAATTTGTGCCACCTAAACTTCGCAGGTTGCTAGCAGTGGGCAAAACCGTTGATCCGCGGTGGCACGGATTTCATGTGTGTATAGACAAGTATTCTACACATTCATAATCTTATTATTACATCGGTTTAACAATATAAGATGCCCGAACTTTTTTTGGGGGCTTGAGTCCCTAGAGCTCCTTTCTATGGGTACAGCACTGTAGACGACGGTGGTTTTCATAAACTCTAAAAACATCATAAGCAAGATTGGAAGAGACTGAAAAATGCAAGTAAACCGAGAGCTTTTAAATCCGATGAAATATATAATTAGCTCTGAAGTTTAGGATCTTCAAAGTAATTGCAGTTAGAATGATTTCCCTTTTATCTTCACGTTCATTTTAGCTTGAAGAAAAGAGGAAATATTTCGCTAAATTCTGCAAGAGAGAACAGCTCACTGAAGCCGAACGGTCCGACATCAGCCATCAGGTAAAACAATCAGCTAGTTTGTTAACATAGAGAAGAATACTGCCCCGTGATGAGGGAGATAACATCAACAGACGGTCTTTGACAAACTGCTTGCTGTCATATGGAGCATAAAGAAAACCGGATTTACCCAAGACAACTTGGAACCCAACAGTTTCTCCTCAAGTGTATCCCAAGAAACATCTTGGTTTCACTTGTTTTCTTGTCATTTTAAACGATATTACTCTTTGTTTCGAAATGTTATTTTCTTGAGTGACGTAATTAAAAACTCGACAAGGAATATATGGGCATATACGAACAATTTTCACGTTGTTCCCCTCTTTGACACTTCACGTCTTTGTATAAACATGGCAAATTCAAAATTTGTTTGCAAATATTTTGCTTAAAGATTCAAATAAATTTAACCCAGCTGTAATTTAAATACTCTTTGAATTTCAATTAAAAAATGTTTAACCGAATAAATGAGTACAACTCGTTTTTACTGTATTATTGCATCTAATTTATGCAATTGTTTTTTCTCCCTGTTGGTATTTAGAACGTTAAATGTATTTATTGACTAATGCTTTTAAATATTGCAATTGATTCGTGGATGTTCATGAAGAATCTTACATACGCTTCAATAAATTTAACATTTAACACCAGTAAAGCTGAAACTTATGTTTGATACCATTTAGTTATTTTCTTATAATTTCATAATGAATAGGAATGTATAGAAGAGATAATAGTTGTAGAATAAGATATTTTTGAGCTAGAAACATTTAATGCTGTACTGTATCGCTAAATCATTCATTTTTACTTTTATAATTAAACTTTGTTTTCTGGTACTAAGCATTACTCCACTAGATATTTCCGATTTAAAAATACTTAGAAGCTTTTAAATCATTGCACAAAGTTTCATTGTGAGTAAATTATTTCATTAGTCTCACAGCGAATTATAACAGCTTATGCAACTTTCAATTTGTCAGTTAAAATTTGATAATTTTTTTCAAAAATGTGCCAGTTTTTCATGTTACTAAATTACTGAAACCTGCTACTAAAAAACACCATACACATAGTTTTTCAAAAAAGTTTCAAACGAATTTAGTTAAACTTCAATTAAATAATCAAGAAAACCGATATTAACTCAACACAACCTCTGAATTCAGACATATCTCCCCATAGCGAAATTACGTAACAAGTAGTCACAACGGCCTGACGCATTTATTCATCCAATAACGCCTATCGCTCGTGAACACATATTAACTCAACATGACCTCTGAATTCAGTCGCATCTCCCCTTAGCGAAATTACGTGACAAGCAGTCACAACGGTCTGACGCATTTATTTCAAAAAAGCCCGAAACGAATTTAGTTAAATTTCAATTAAATAATCTAGGAAACCGATATTAACTCAATATAACCTCTGAATTCAGTCACATCTCCCCATAGCGAAATTACGTGACAAACAGTCACAACGGCCTGACGCATTTATTAAAAAAAAAAAACTTGAAACAAATTAAGTTAAATTTCAATTAAATAATCAATAAAACTGATATTAACTCAACATAACCTCTGAATTCAGTCACATAGCGAAATTACGTGACAAGCAGTCACTACGACCTGGCGCATTTATTCATCCAATAACGCCAATCGCTCGTGAAAAAAACCAGCGGAGCGATAACACTCATTTTTATTCAATAAAATGCGAATTAAAAATTCACAATCGTGCAGCTATAAAAGCGTACAAGCTCGGAATGTCCGTATTTAAATATCTCCTCTCCGGACAGTGGTCTTCGAGGGTTTATTAATGGAGAAGTGCAAAACAAATAGAATTCTTTACGGTTATAAATACTAATGCATTGACCTCCCGGTTGCTCATCTTTGACTAGTTTCTTCGAAATTCGAGCTCCATTCTACGGAGCTCAGTGGACTGTGAATAACGCATGGAGAAAATTCCTATGCCTAACTGAAGATTAAAAAAAAGTCAGAGAGAGAGAGAAAACAGATCTCTCTTCTCTCTCTTGCAAAGTTCCCGTTTCGCCAGCTATATATTTATTAAAACGCTCATTTACGACCTCTTTTGTTTGCGATCGCCTCGAAATAATCTTCACAATAGAAGATTAATTCCACTTTCATTAATCAACGGCTCCTTCGCTAAGTCCACGGTGGCTTAGGGAAGAGTGGCTATTTTTGCATTCTTACTTGGAAAAATGTAAGATTATTAATTATCGGAAGTATGCTGGGTGACGTGTATGAGATGCTAGTTTGTTTCGCAAAAGTGGAATTTCGGAGATCGGCCTCGCTTAAGTCACGATGAGCAGAGAGCCTTGATGGCAGACTGGTAAATTAAAACTATTTCACGCATTTTTAAGAGGTTCAAAATAATACTGAAAGCACCGATAGTTGCCTGTAATTACGTATTCCATGCATCTTAATGACTCAATGCTACTGCAGCAAAAACAGTCACTTAAGGTTTAACCAATAGCCATTTAAAGTTTTCATCATATATCTCTTTAACCCTTTGAAGGAGTGGAAACCTATTATAATACGCAAACGCGTTTTGCCATAACAAACTGGGGCATGGTAGCCTGGCTGGAAGAATAAAGATTTAGCAGCCGGAGGGTTACGAGTTTGAATCCAACCAAAGACCGTAGTCTATAAAGTTGACTGGTGCAGGTTAAATCTGTCATGGCCTCAAATGTCTTCACGTTGGCGTGGTGTTGAAATTTGGAGAGTGGAATCTCCAGAATTTTTTCTCATTTTGGTGTTATAACGTCTCAATCATTTTAGTTTTAATTAATCCTCTTAAAATTGCCACTAAATTATTCTCCAATTTTTTTTCTTGTCAGACGTTTACATGGTATTCCAAGAGGAGGTTCAAAAGATCTTCTTTTAAACCCATTTAAGTGTTAGGCTCTATTAAACTTTAGAGAAAGAGCTATGGTAAAATTTGAGAAATTAAATGGTCACCAGTAAAGAAGCATACTTATCACTTTAAAATACCCTGTCTTATTTCACAAAGAAACAGTTTCAATTTACAAAATTGAATGTCATGTTGGTATTTTAAGTTAGAATTTGAGAATGAAAAGAATATATATGAAACTATTTAGCTTCTAAAATACCTATCTAGAGTTAAAAATTATTTCGTGTCTTGTAGAGTAGTGAAGTTAGAGAAATGTCTCAAGAGCCACATTAAATTTAGTTTCAAGAGGTCTCTTGATATTTGAGAATATTTGTTGACTCTTTCTAGTTTGAAATTGAAACCTTTACTGGCATATAAAAAAAGACAAAAGAAAAGAACCTAAATAGGAAACTAAAATCGTCTATAGTAGTATCAGTTTACCAATTTGGTAAAAAAAATGTATTTATATAATAAGGGAAGAAAAGTAAGATGATTTTGAAACAAATATTATAATTCAGAGAGAGAGAGAGTTTAAAAAAAAACAGATTTTAAACGTCCACTTTTTTTAATCTGTCAAATTATAACGATAGCCTCTTGTAATAGATTCTCTCAAGATATTAGGAGTTCAAAAAATATCAACCACAGCATCGCAAGATCACTTATTCTACTTGTTTACAAGACATCTTGATTGAACTTCAAGATCATTATATATGAATGCCTCACACTCACTTAGCATTTTCTACTATTCGCAAATAAAGGGGGGTATACGCAAAAATTATCTTCACAATAAGCATTTTTTTAAATGTAGTCCCTCTTATAAAAAAAATGATTTTACGAGATAAAAAAAAAGGTTACACGCACGTGATTGATATAATAATTCGATTGAAATTGCCATAGAACATGCGAAAAGTAGAGCAAACGGAACCTTCAGATTTCATCATCAGTTCTATGATTACACCCGTTACTTTGCTTGCGAGAATAACAGTAAAATATTAGGCAATTTACTAGATTTTATAAATATATGTCGTCAAACGTCTTCCAATAAGTTCTTTCATGTTCGTTTACTCTTAAACTAAACAGGAGAAAAGGCTTTTTTGTGAGAGTTACATCAAAATCACACATTCATCAGTGCCTTCAGTAAACATTTTAGTTGTATTTAAGTTTTTCTACCTTTATTTTGCCGAAATGAACTAAACGGTTAAACGGCTAAAATTAATTGCGACGTGCTTCAAAGTAAGCCTGAGATGAATTGACTCAAAACTATTTCCCAGCTTGAGCTATTCGTTTTTTGTGAATGCACTAAGCTTTGGGACAGTGTCTTCTTTTATGCCCGATATTGTTATCAATTCAATTTCCGTATTGAAGACAACATGTGATAAGTCCTATTTTAAAAATGCCCCACTTGCGTCATTTCCTTTGCTTGCAGTGGAAGTTCACAAGATCTCTTCTGCTCCATTAACTAATCGCGTCAGTACATTTCTTTTATCATCAAGTGAACGAAAATGTGAGGAAAAATAGATGAAATACACCTCTTTCACTAGTTACATGTAGAATAAAATTTCACAAAAATAATAAGTTCTCAGAATAATACTTTTTCTAGACATTGAACACACACAAAAGTAATATTCATAAGAAAATCTGAAAGTAGTTACACAAATTAATATCGGAGTTGATTTCTTCTGTATTCTTAATTTTCGAACTGGTGAATGGCTTTCAAGCCAAAGTACTCAAGGAACTCAAAACTACATGCATAACTATTTAAGTATAGAAATACTACCAATTCAGAACGCTACTGTTATTTATTCTTAGAGAATACTATTTAATTTTATCATTAAACGAACAAAAATATAACGAGATACACTTATTGCAATAGTATCTGCAGAATATGATTTCACTGAAACTGTGTCACAAGAAAACACCTTTTGATGGATACAATAAATATTCTTTTTAACTGTATAAATCTACAAAATACTAAATTCAAACGAAATCGAAAAAACCCACGTAATTATGTAATGTCCCAGACATTCCCCATGTTGACTGAATAGGTAATTAATAAAGGTGGTTCTTTTTTAAATAATACCAATATTTTAATAACAGTTATTATAAGAGATTGAAATTCTTTACGCATTAGAGCTAGTACTTCTCAATTGTGCTATCCAAGTTAGTCCTTTTGAACATAGGGGCATGGTTAAGAGAGTAGAGGATTAGCAACCAGAGGGTTTCGAGTTCGAAATTCGATCCAACCAAAGGCTATCGTGTATGTGGAGGCTGGAGCACTTTAAATCTGTCGTGGCCTGAAATGTTCTCACATTGGCGTGGGTTTGGAGAGTAGGATGTCAATTCAGGTGTGACCTCGTCTTCTGATCGTGGCTCGAAATTGCGACGTGTTGTCCTGAATCTTTCCCTTCGGGATTGATCCCGGATAGTAGCCAATAGCCCGTTGTGATTCTCCAGTGCAGCGCTATCCCTCCTGGTGGTTGTCTCTACGAGGTATCTCAGGTATTGAGGAAAAACTGACCAGATCTTTTACCTCGTCACCATAAAAAAAATTGGCAATATCTTGGTAATATTTTGATGTCGAGATGTTTCGTCATTAGCAAAATTGTTCAGATCAGAATGGACGAGATGTCTCGTCATTAGCAAAATTGCTTGGATCAGAATGAATGAGATGTCTTGCCATCGGCAAAATGTGTCAGATCAAGATGGACGAGATGTCTCGTCATTAGGAAAATTATTCAGATCAGAATGGACGAGATGTCTCGTCATCGGCAAAATTTGTCAGATGAAGACGGACGAGATGTCTCGTCATTGAGGAAAATTGGTCAGATCAGAATGGTTGAGACGTCTCGTCATTAGCAAAATCGTTGAAATCAGATTGGACGAGACGTCTCGGTGCTAGCAAAATTGTTAAGATCAGAATGGACGAAATGTTTCGTCATTAGCAAAATGTGTCATATCAAGATGGACGAGGTGTCTCGTCATTAGCAAAATGTGTCATGTCAAGATTGACGAGATGTCTCGTCATTAAGAAAATTGTTCAAATCAATTAGGTAGCGAGTGAATTACATTAGGTATAGGTAGGTGTATTGTTCAGATCAGAATGGTCAAGACGTCTCATCATTAGCAAAATTTGTCAGATCACGATGGACGAGATGTCCCGTCATTACCAAAATCGTTCAAATCAGATTGGACGAGACGTCTCGTTACTATCAAAATTGTTAAGATCAGAATGGACGAAATGTCTCGTCATTAGCAAACTGTGTCATATCAAGATGGACGAGATGGCTCGTCACTAAGAAAATTGTTCAAATCAGAATGGACGTTCCGTCTCGTCATTAGCAAAATTGGTCGGCTTGAAGGGCGAGATATTTCGTCGAAATCACTTGGGGGAGTCAATTCAACTACCCTTTGAACGCATTCCGAACCCAGAACAATCCCAAAACAATCTCACCCCAGGCTTCGTGGTAGGTAAACCTCAAATATTTTAATTTGGGAAATTTCATTTTCATTTCTGCTGTAAGACGGAGAGCCCGATACGCGAGTCTAATACATTAGTTGCTCCCCGCTCGCTGCCATTCCGTTACGTTTAAATTAAGAATGATTCATCCTCATTTGCATAAGTCACCCTTCTCACAGAAATCATCGCTTTCGAAACGACGGCGGTAATTTGACGTACGAAATTGAGGTGTATTTCGAAACAGACCCTCGCGGAATATGGAAGTCATCCCTCGCCCAAGAGTGGAATTAACGATTTGTGGGAAGAAAACGTCAGCGATCGTAAATGATGACTACTTGATATGCAAAGCGAGTTGCACTCAAAATACGGAAAATAAAGCTCGTTATCATAGGCCATAATGTCGCCATTTAGTTCCAATGCAGATGGCAGCGGGCCCCGCAATCATCTTTTGCGGCACTTAGCTACGAATAGGAAGAGCGGCACTTAACTTCGAATAACGTTTCATTACGCTTTCATGACTTCATTCGCAATGCTCATGGCCCTGCGCAAACAATGAATCGCCGATGAGAAATTGTTTTTAAAAACGAAATAAAAAAAATCGGAAGGGGCTAAAAAATCGCATATCCAGAGGAGCGCGTTATCGACAAATTTACCGGAAATATCAGCCAGACTTGTAACGACGGTGCTTTATATGGATGCGTGTTTTATCTGGCGCTTTTTATAGGCCGTTTTTTAAGCACTCGCGTTTTTTTGCTCCCACTTGTAGCTGAAGGAGGAAACCGATGCTGGCTTTGTTTTTCGGATTTAATTGTCGTTTTCATTACCATCGCCAATAAGCGGGTGCGTTGGGAGAATTAAATAAATTCGCGTATCGGCTTTTTAAAATTCAAACCAATTGCGAATTTGGGTATTATGAATACTACGGAGAAATGAGAAAGGTATAGTTTCCATCGTTATGACCGTAAATATACTGAAATACCGATACCTAATAAAAGCAAAATCAATGTTTTATTTGTAACAACAATCCAACTAAACGACAAAAACTCCCTTTAGTGTTGACTGTTCTGAAATGATATTAGTATGCTTTGCAACTTCTTTCGATATCCGCTAAAAGTGTACGGAAATGCTAAAATAACTTTCTACTTTATGGAGAGCGTGTAAATAATTATTTTAACTCTTCAATCGTATTTTGTGCATCAATAAATCACTTCTTTAGGAGTTGTACGCTCGTGAAAAGCTAACTTTTTTATTTATCTTCTAATGTTTCGATGCTTTCTAAATGAGATGAATAGCCATTTCACCCATTGTAAATGAGCACATGAATACAATGCTTCGAGACAGTTCTTTCCGAAGTTATGGCCAGTAAAAGTTCGCAATATCCATTACCAACATTTTATGTTATTGTTAAGTATGTTTCATGTTGCTGTCTTGAAAATACATTCGAATTGATTTTAAACCACCTAGTGGCTTCAAACGGATATCCTATCCGCCAATATCTGAACAATTTTGCTAATGACGAGATATCTCGTCTACTGAGATCTGCTAATGGTCTTAATGATGACGAGGTATCTCGTAAAGACAACCATCATGAGAGTTAAGAAGCGGAAAAGAAATATGAACGAAAATATTACTCTTGCATATTTTTCTAGAACTGATCACATTTGTAGTGTTGCTAAATGAAAAAACTTTTCCAGTAATGGGAAAAGCAATGTAGTCAAAAGAATTTTAAATGGAATTAGTGATAAACTAATAATTATAACACTGCAGAGGAATAAGTATAAGCTTAAAAACAATTTAAAACTACATAACTAAGCTAGTACTAAAATTCAATAACCATCCGAGATTTATTGATTTGTAGCGTGTTAAAAGGATACTATCAATTAGGAATAAAAATAATTAATGTTAAGATAATTAATTCTAAGCTCAATGGAAAACGCGTGAGCATAGAAAAAATCAGCAATATTGAAACTTTTCACGCGATCAATCGTTAATACAGTCGTCTCCCAATCTTTTTACTTTGAGTGAGGAACACGAGATATCGTGTCTTGTGCTTTAAAACCAGCTCCCCGTCTATTAAGTTTCACTTGACAACTACGTCTCGAAGTCTTTATTAACTAGACAAAGCGACGATGTTTTCCTTTCAACTAATTCCTTGAATATATAGTCTGCCATCCAGCGATATATTCATTAGGACTCCCTCTTGGGTTCTATAAAACTCGAAAACCTAAGCCATATATATGTGTTGAGAGCAATCTAAAGTGAACTTAATACTTAACTCAATACCTCAACACCTACATATCTGTTTAACATAATGATTCAAACACATTTTGTGTTCAAATAAATATATTCGTGTTATTATATTGAGTAAATCGTTATTCCTGACGAAGTGAAAATATTAGAATGAGCTAGGTTATATTGATGTCTTAAAACAACGTACGAGATCAGTAGTATTGCTATTGACAGAGTAATTTAAAATTATCAATTTGAATCACGTACCAAATTATCGAGGAACACGTTTCATACAATAATAATACGAGAAAAATGATAGCTGCTTCTGACAGATTTATTTAGCTTTCCCATCAAATTAGACGGTTTATTAGTGCTATCGTGATTAAAATCAGGCTTCAATTAAGAATATTTTATTTCAATGCTTTTTAATAAGGAGTTAAAGGATAAGAGCTTTTTATCAATTACATCAGGGACGGGATGTCTGACGTCTCAATTCCTTGAAAAAGTTAAGACTAAATATATAAATATTCTAGGTATATATTAAGGCTGAATAAATATTTTCTCATTTGATATTATGATGTCTAGGAGACTATAGATAGATGGTGACAGATATGTGCCCGCCTTGACCCTCCTGGAGATTGTCTCGACGAGGTATCTCGGTATTAGCAAAACTGGCCAGATCTTGTTAGACGAGATACACGTCATTAGAAAACCTGTTCTGATCTCTATCACGTCATCATCGAAAAAAGGTAACGTTTTCATCATTTGGAATTCAATTGGCATTCTCGATGACGAGATATCTCGTCATTATCAAAATTGGTCATATCTTAATGGACGATATATCTCGTCGAAATCACTTGAAGTGGTGGATCTAATTTAAATTATCTTAAAGCAAATAAATTCACATAAGATGATACGTCTTTAAAAAGTAGAAAAAACTATTTTAAACAGTGCTCTTCAAAGGATTAAAGATTTTTTTACTTCTGATTCTGTATCGCGAAATTGGAACAAAATTAAACAAACATACATACTATTAATTGATTTGTATTTGACACACAATAGTGTCGTTTAAAAACACAATAATACATTCTGTGTAAAATAGTGACACCCGAATGCTCAAAAAAACAATAATACTCTCCAATGCCTAATATAAAATGAACATCTGATGGCATGTGTATCCTAAACAATTATCGATCCTATCCTTCATGTTATATCCCCTCTCTTTTTATCGACATCCAAATCAATCTATTAACTCCCAGTGATCGATATTAACATCTTCAGGGTAACCTCCCTTTGATCATTAGTAATACAGCTCCCTTTCCTAATATTCAAACGACCTTCTGGAAGTAAATGATTCATATCCAGAGGTTTGCGATTCGATATGATACACACGCAGAATTTCAATCCACTTCACCCCAGACAGTACTTGACCCGGCGGCAGAAAGGAAAAACTGCGGTGACCACTCCCCAATTACGCTGTCTGACTTATCAGTTCTGATTTATTTGAAATAATACCAAGGGGGAAAGGAAAGGAAATACGATTGCAGCCACCAGCAAAAGTACTACTGGTGTTTACTCTAAAGAGCGATGCGTTATTACACCCATCTTTATCAGCGCTCAAATTCGATCCCAACCACAGAGCCAATGATGCAGCGCTGGGTAACCACAACGCGAAAACGAAAGTATTAAGCGAGCAATCTAGTTTTACACTTCCTTCATGCAAAACCACTTAGTAAAACGACGACCCGTTTATAAAACCGCATTCGATTAAGGTGATTTATCAACTGGGGGTTATTTTCGGATGCTTCATATCAATCTCGTTCCAGCAGTACGTCATTGTGTGGAACGAATGGACAAATCTGTGGCATCTCATCTATCCATATTTATATGCTTAATGCCAGTGGACACCGCGATTAAATATGCAGATAAAATCAATAGTTGTTTTCCTGGGACTTAAAATCAGTATCCGTTACGGTAAGAAAATTCCTAGTTCTCGTCTGTCTACCAACCATATCCAGCTTTACAGATCAATCGTTCGGTACATTACGTAAAGGAGAAACAAGATCATCGCTGTGGAAGGCTATTTCGTCGGTCAAGCATTCACGATAACACTCCGTGATTCACTTTTATGTTTCAGCTTGTTTTATTTCACGCGATGCATTCATATTATTTACGATTTGTAGCGATGCTTCGTTCTGCTTTTGGGCGCGCGAAGTCACGGAAAGAAATTGGCATCGTTTGTTTTGACTATAAATGGAACAGGTTTAGGCGACTGTTTAGCTTAAAATGAGCAGTTCACTATTTATCGCCATCAGGATAGAACTGTAAAGCATCGTATTACCATCTGTCAATGATTTCAGGATGAGGGTTTACAGATAGTTCTATTTCTTTTCTTTTCGATGTACTAACTTTAGATGAGTGTTTAGTCATCTTTAAAAGGATTGAGTTAGGTGAAGTATTAGAACTAAGAACTTCCATGCTCGATTAAAAAATGTTAATTTCACTGGTATGAAGGCGCCTTGATTTTTTTTTCTCAATTTTCAGCTTCTTTTTGCTTTATTGTTAACGAATTTGATTCGATTTTTTATATCTATATCGAGCAGTTTTTATATTTTCATAGCTAATTATACATGGCAATTAGCTATAAAAAGGTTGTGAATCAATTTCAAATTTTTATTAGAAATATTTTAGTTTTTAATTTTAACCTCAAAATTAGAGTCAGGTTATTTGCCTGTAACAGCTATGAATTTCCATTTTCCAAATTGAACGTTAATATTTTTCGTTGTCCTTTTCTGCTTTGACACAATCTTCTTATCGATTCCCCTATTAACAAATTGAAAGACTCAGTTCGGAAACACAGTTGTAAAAAGGTAAACTAAACGGTACTTTTTGTCACACAGGGGATGTTTAGTATTCCCTTATCAGACGCCTTTCTATGAAATTGTTGCATAAAAATACATATGAACACAATTTTTAGGTAATTTTTTTGTCATTTAGCCCACTTTTGGGGGTTATAAATGCATTTTTCATCGAACAATTCCCAGCAATTTTTATGTCATACAAATAACTATAGACCTAGTGATCAAATAAAAGACCATTAAAGAATTAGCAAAATAAATTTAAAAAAGCGGAATATCAACCGAGGCTTTAAGGGACCAATGTAAAGTTGCAATTGGTCTCAAGATTCTTATCAGAAATGGCCTCGTGTCTCAACCGGATTGTTTATTATGATTTCCGTACGCCACGAGACAAAGCTACTATTGATAACAACACCCTAGCACCAGATAGGCCACTGGTAAATCTGTCATCGAGTTTTAATCAGCATGAATGGTAACTTTACACGCGTCGTGATATTTATGAGGTTTTGAAAATTGATCTTTTTCAATCGCCTGATGGCGACTGAGTTTAAATTCTTCACCGGTTATTTCATATTCCAATCAAAAGGATGCGTTGGCAGCGTCTGGAAAGGAAGTTCATAGGGCGCTATGATGAAACCACTATTTCAACTGCAATTACTAACCGGGTTAGTCCCTAGCATTCGTCTGATTGGATGTTTGGGTTTAATGGCGCAAGGTCCAAAAGTGGACAAGTTGCTCCATTACATTCGTTTGAAGAGCTGCAGATTCAGATATGAGTTTATCTTCACATGTACAAATGGAGGACTGGTACCTCTTTTCTGTGCTTCAGAAACGATTATCCCATTTCGAATTTATAAATTCTTCGGACCTTAACAATCTGATGAAACAAATCGTATTTGATTGATGCCAAACTGGGAATTTGAATTTTGTTTGTTGCTCTATGGTCTTTTTCTGCTACACGAGGACTAATTAAATCATTACATGCATATTAAAGTGGATTCTGAACCACTACGAACATCCATGCCTTAACGGGATTCGAACGTCAAATTGGGGATATTAATCTGTGGTAGAGGATTAGGTTAGAAGTGGTTCTGACCATGCTTATTCAAACTGGTAAATACCAACTAAACCAAATACTGGAACGTGGTGGTTAGTTCTGTCGGAAATACAATATTAACCCTCCAAGTGGTTTCGACGAGGTATCTCGTCCATCACGTTCTGATCTATTTTTCTAATGTGTGTGACGAGATATATCATCATCAAAATATTCCAGATTTTTTAAGGTTAACGAGATAAGATCTGGTCAGTTTTCTTCTGATGATGAGATATCTCTTCCATTAATATCTGCTAGTGATTGTGCTAATGACTAGATATCTCATCAAGTTAACTAACTACCAGAAGGTCTAAAAGACCATTGCATATCACAACAGAGTTAAAAAGTTCTTTTACTTATAATATTCCGAAAAGTAAAAGTTCCAGCAAATAAAGTAAATACCAACAGAAGAATAGAAAAATCTTTTTAGTTATTGATTAAGAACACCATTTTTTAAGGTCCCAAAGATGCATAAAAGAAATATTACATATTTCCAGTTTCCTCACTGTAGTAGGGATGCGGCATCGACAACAAAACATCGATGTTTTGAAACATCGATGTTGATAAAACATCGTTCCAAAAACATCGATGTTTTGAAACATCGATGTTCAAAATTAAAACATCGATGTTGATAAAAACGTCGTTCCAAAAACATCGATGTTTTTAAAATTCAGTGTATTTAAACTTTTTTCCCCATTTCTTAAAACTGGTTTAGCAACTAAGGATGCAGCATCGACAGCAAAACATCGATGTTCATAATGCATCGCCCCCAAAGTATCGACGTTTTTAAAATTCAGTGAATTCAAACTCCCCCTCCCCCCATTTCTTAAAACAGGTTTAGCACCTAGTGATGCTACATCGACAGCAAAACATCAATGTTCAAATTTGAAACATCGATGTTGATAATGCATCGCCCCCAAACTTTCGATGTTTTTAAAATTCAGTGCATTTAAACGTTTTACCCCATTTCTTATAACTGGTTTAGCAACTAGTGATGTGAAATCAGCTCCAATACATCGATGTTTTTTATAAAACATCAATGTTTTGAAAACATCAACATCGATGTCGTATCCCTACTTTTCAGACCCTTCACCTTTGGTGAGTTTGGTCTAAAAGTAGGTTCAGTTTGCTGATTATGAAAATTATGCTGCTTGGTTATTAGTAAAATTTTTATAACGGTACTTTTTTCATTTAAAAATAAAACATCGACAACGTAAAAACATCGACAAGTATAAACATCGATGTTACAAAAACATCGATGTTAAATACATCGATGTTTTTAAAAAAACATCGATGTTTTTAAAAAAAACATCGATGTTTTGAAAACATTGACTTCGATGTCGCATCCCTACACTGTAGTATCATTTTATATGCTGGGAATGTATGCGTTTTTAAATTAAAAAGAAAACTAGCAGTCACTTAAACCTGCACCTTCATTTTCTATTCTGACATGGTCCCAAGCGTGGCTCAGCGGTGGCAGGTTTGCGGTTTCCTGTCTCATCACGTTAAGAATGTGTTTCGAATGAAAACTGTCAGTGTTTAAGAAATTCTTTCTAGATGCTCGAATGACGTGGTTGATTCTTGCTGGTACCTCCCCTTTCAGGAGACGAAAACAAGAAATTGCATTGGAAATCTTTCATTACTTAAGTTTCTAGTTGTGTTTGGCTGAACTCAATAATATTGAAGAACTTGGGTGTCAGAAAATAAGGTTTGTTGATCAACAAAGAAAATACTCCAGAGATGTCATTTGTGAAAACAGCAAAATCGGAAAGCGAAAACAAGAAATTGCATTTGAAATTCTTCATTTACGTAAGTTTCAGGTTGTGTTTGGCTAAACTCAATAATATTGAAGAACTCGGAAAATGAAAACAAGAAATTGCATTGGAAATTCTTCATTTTCGTAAGTTTCAGGTTGTGTTTGGCTGAACTCAATAATATTGAAGAACTCGGAAAATGAAAACAAGAAATTGCATTGGAAATTCTTCATTTACGTAAGTTTCAGGTTGTGTTTGGCTAAACTCAATAGTATTGAAGAACTTGTGTCAGAAAATAGGGTTTGTTGGTCAACAAGTTAAATTCTCCTCAGTCATATCAGTGATGCCTTTTTCAAAAACAGCCAAAACAAGAACAGGTATTAGTAATCTCGCGTCCACAGGATTTGTATTGATATTAGGAATAGAAAAATACAAAGCATACCTAAATTGTCATAGAATCTAAAACTTTTGTTCTTATGCACAGTCAGTGGACCTTGTAGATTTCAGTGATAGACCTCGAGCTATTTATCAGTTAAACCACGCTGTTCTATTCGATAGTTTTAAATTTGTTAACTGAGCTGCGAATTGTTTGGGTGGGTCTGTAAAATCTGCCTATTGAGAAGTTCAACAATCCTGTGGATCAAGGTTCCATCATGGTGTGGATAATCGTGTTTCTTGTACCTCGCTATTAAATTCTTAAGTGATCAGTTTTACGAAAACAAATGGAAGGTCAAAGAATTAATTGCACGCGAAATATTCTTTCTCTTTCTTATAATATCCACAACAGGAAATAATTCCATTTACTGGAATTCGTTTTTGTTACTAGATGGTTTCGCATCATCTCGCTGATATTTCTTGAAGGGGTCTAAAATTGAGTGTCGGCGTGATTCAGCAATTTCTTTTGAAGAGTTTCTTCGGTTTATTAAATCATTCTCACTGAAAAACTATTCAGTTTTTCATTACTTGGTTCATTTTATGAAAATAAAATAAATGCCCTCACACCAGAAAATTAAATGCATTTAAAATCGGTTATTACCTAGTATCCACTACAGAGAAGAGTTCTTTGGTTACCTCTTCTGTCCAATAGCTTAACACCACGTTACTTCGTTGTCAACTGCTAAGACAAGACTGATGTCCTTCGATTGAAATAAAAAGTCTTGACATAAGGTCCAAGCATGAAACCATGTTCCCATTGCCTTTGTATCTGATATGCTTTATGGATACAAAAAGATGACTAGGAGATTAAATAAAACCACACGAACCTAAGATGATTTATTATGCAAGCCAACAATATTCCGAGGAAGACAGCATAGATGATTTATATCGATCTGATACCCATCGCAACATATCACGTCAGGTCAGACGACCGTCTCTATGCTCGGCCACTTATTTATACTCATAATACGAACGGACACCGCAGAGACGCGCTTATTCCCACGTAGACGGCGGCGACTATAAAAATACCCAAATAATCCGCAAGCTCGAACTACACAACAAAACTTCGTTAAGTTTCTACAACGGTTAATAAGCGCAACAAACCAAAATAAAAGGTGGAAGTGCTTTCTGGGCAAGAACTTACTTATTTAGAAATGCCGAACGTTTGATATTTAAGCCATTGGCCTTCTTACCTCTCAAAATCTCTGAACAATACCATCAAAACCATTAAGTGCAGGACACGTGTCCGAATGTTCGCTATTCATTCGTCGTGTCGAATTGCGTACAGTACAAGACGAATTCTTAAGTAGGATTCCAAATAAATAGGCATTGAGTCAATTGTGTCCAGTAACAAGACGATACAAAGCAACAGCAATCATAAAAGGCTGGACACACTTCGATCGAAACTAAGCGATGGTAATTAAACCCATCCAATCTCACTAAACGCAAGTGCATTGTCGAATGTTGGCACTTTTTGTCTCGCTTTTAGTTTAAAAGATTTAGGAGGACTGACTTATTAGACACTTTGTGTGAGAATTCTTCGTTCTGGAAGAGAAATATTGAAGGTTAAAATAAAAGTTGTGTTCTCACTGCGTATTCTTTCCATGAGTTGTTACTGGAGTTCACTGTGCTGATCAAAGTACTGGTGTTTATGGTTTTATATACTACCCTGAAGGTTAAATAAAAATTAGAATGAGCATATTTTACTTTCTACTAAGGGGATAGAAAGGAAAACAAAGAAGCCCATTTAACATCAGTTACTATTAGTAAATTAAAAACGAATGTTTCCAGATTCTTGTCATGGCATACCCAAGAAAGCATCATCTATAAAAAATTCTGAAGTAAAAATATCTTTGAAGTGATACTGAATCATCGGTCCATGAAATTCATACAAATAACATTTTTGACATCCCTTTGAAAGTTTTACGATTAGGATCTTTCCCTTAGGAGATTAATCCCGGACAGTCGTCAATAGCCCATTGTGTTGCTCTAGTACGACGTTAATTAAAAATTACCAAATTACGTTGTCGAGTCGATAAGGTTAAAAAATCCTCTGATGATAAAGTTTAATGCTGTTGGTTTTTGAAGCTAAAAACGATTTATTTATAATTCGAAATAACAATTTGACTTTAAATAGATCGAAGTTGATTTAAATTTACTATATAACAATAGTAATTCCATGTAATAATAATAACTTCCCAAAATAAAAAGCGGCTCAATGGAACATCCTGACCGGCTTTTGTGCATTGTTGTCAGCAGGTGTCAATTTTGCATATCCTCCGCTCTTAAAACAGCCAGCGCTTGATGCTTACACATTCCCTCCTTAATCGCTTTTTTCCCTCGCAGCAGCCCACAGCTCTAACGGCGTAGATGGTCTTATTAAGGTTCATTATCGCTAAATCATTCACTTAAAAAGATGAAGAATAAGGTCATTGAATCTTTAATAACGAGGATAAAACACGTCGTAATCGTAAAACCCCTCCGCATCGAGGGAGAAATGGAAAAAAATCTGGAAAGGGAGAAAAAAAAAATCCATCCTCGCTGTCTAACGAAGTGAGAGGGGATGGGGAGAAGATGAAGCCGAAAAAATGTAAACAAAAACTCAAGAAAGAAACGGCAAGGCTTAATTAACCTGAGATAGGAAATTTTAATAAGCAAATAAAAGATGAAAAGTTTACTCTCAAGCTATTACAGCGGGGCTTTATGCTCCCTTAACTCAACCGGCTCTCCTATTTCAACACAGGTTAAGTAGATGGCCCAATTACTTATTACTTTGCCTAATGTAGCTTGTTGACCGTGCTAAACGGGGAGGACTCGTGGAGTAAGTAATAAAAAGGCGATGATTCGGTGAGATTTGTTCGCTCTTGCACTTTTATCTTACATTTGTGCTTCTTAAGTAACGCAAGTGGTAGAGTTATTTCCGTTACTTTTGCGAGCTTTTATCTACGAGTAATTGCAATGGAATTTAATAAATATTTCATTTCATATATATTTTTTAATATATTGTTCTTCGTACGTTTTTAATATGCCCGTACGTATTTTCTTTGCATCTGTTACGAAATCTATATTTCGTATTTATTTTTTAAGTTTTTATTCTTCTTTTTCTTTATCTTCATCAAAGTTCTGGATTTATATAATTATATTACTACGAGTCTGTGTTCTCTCTTTCATTTTCTCTATAGTCGAACTCGTATTTACCTCTTTATGTTTTTCTTTCGTCTATAATTCGTTTTTGGTTTTTTTTTTATTTGCAAGTTAAAATTTTGTTAAAACATTTGTGTGTTATAAGCTTTTAATTTTTGTAATAAAATTCTTTAATTTGTAACGTCTTAATTATTTTTCATAGCTAAATTATTAGTACTTAAAATCGACCATTCTATATAGCTCAACTTATACCGGGCAGAGTTCATTAGGTTGTAGGTGCTTTTCAACTCACGCTGCTGAAGAAAGATTGGAATGATTTTTGGAGGAGGGAAAATATTGTCGAATTCGCTCGCTCATACTCGACACATACAAAGCTGATAAAAAATGATTAAAAATCCACAAAGTCGAATCATTTCCCAAATAAATAGTATGCAATACATTTATAAATTTTAAACGCTTCCCATTAAAAGCAAAATACATGCATCACGGCCCTAGAAACAGTATTTTACATTAGATTACCGTGTTTTAACTCATACAGAATTCACTCTTGAATAAAGATATGAACAAAGGAATTCTATGATGGACTAGCTCTATTATTTGTGAGTTTTTCCTGCTGCAGATAAACTTAGTCGCGTCTCTGTTTCTTTAGCAGTTTCGTCGCGTCGTCTACCAGCTTTTGAGGTTTGTCAGCTTCACGTGCTTGTGTTCTTTCCTCTCCCGATTGCTCGGCTCGGAACAGCTTTTGACGATTTGTATTGATTCAAGTTTAATTAAAAATTGGTATCTTCATGAGTAATGCTCTACATTAAATTTTGTTCCTATGGTACCTAGGGAACACTGTAGCATGCTGGAAATAGCTGCATCGACTTAAAAATTCCGTACAGAATAACTTGTCCTAATTTCATGGTGCCAGAGCTCAGCGTGTTGCTTCAGACAAAAGGATTGCTGCTTTCTTTATAAGATGTTCAAGGCTTTGAAACAGAAATGATTAGAGATCAGGTACCATAAAACGATTTCGGAAGATTTGCCATTCCAACAGAAGAGATGTAACGCTAAATAAACACTACGTTTAATGGTTGTTTTGACTGTTTTAAGACATACCCAACATGTTTCATTCCTATGTGATAAGCGAAACGTTGATTTATGCTGACTAAAATTAGCTTCATTAGATTTTGAGTCTATAATGAGTGTGTGAGCAAGTAAACAATATTTTTTTTCATCTTCTAAAACCTCTTCCCTATTCAGGCAGTCACCTAACACATCAATTTGTTATTTGTTTGTTTTAGCAACCGATCAAATTTCTGTTGAACAAACAAGCTTTATAAATGTATTGTCCTTGATTATAGGCTTAAGATGGTAAGTATTCGTTTGGACTGGTTTAATGCCAGGAATACCACGAAATGGCACGAAAATTTGTATTGGAAATCATTATCAAACAATTTGAAGAACTGCAAATTACTTTTGATTTCTATTAAAATAAACTCTACTTAACTCAAGCAAAACACCGACCAAATTGCTGTTATGTGAAACCAGCTCTTCGCTTGTAAATGTATGCGTATATTTTCAGACGGGTTCATGATTATGGGCTTTAGGAGGAAAAGTATTCGTTTGGACTGGTTTAATACTAGATTGGTTGGTTGTTTTGTCGCGCAAGAGCCATATTTGGCCATGCCGTGCCAGACGGCTTAAATACTGACGAAAATTTGTATTTTAAATCAGTATCGCAACACTTTAAAGAACTGCAAACTGTTTCTGTTTTTTTTTTATATTTGAAATAAACATTGCTTAGCTCAAACAAAACACCTGGACATATTTGTAAACCTAGAAGGCATTTAGGATATTATTAATTAAATTAATTTACTTAACACTATTTTTATGACGTCTTTCAACGAGATGCTTGCATGATTTCTCAAGAAGTACACATTATATAAATTCTTAGATTATATATGATGCTAGGTTCTGTTGCATCTGCAATGAGTCAATTTCTGAGTAGTATTACAATTGATTGCAGCTGTAACGAGAGTTGCGAATAAATTTGGGTAGTTAGGGTAGGCACGTAATGACTTCTTTGTCTGCCTTAGATGTAGGTAGGTACTTAATATAACGATGTTTCTGTCCTACTATTAGTAAATGTGTGCATATCTCTATCATTCTCATTCACATTATACGGAAGGCTACTTAGATTTGTAAACAGTTCTTATAACACCACTACACTTCTTGAAATGAACTGATGGGGATTTCGACTTCAGGCCCTGAATAAATGTTATAAAGCTAGTTCTATTTTTAAAACTCTAGAAAGTGAACAACAAATCAATATTGTGATTGGTCTCACTGGATAAGTGCTATTTATGTGGGCGTAGGTCACGAATCATGCGTTTGTATATACAAATAAAGGAGACATAGTCACGTATAAGGATTGAAAGGGGAATTTAAATGTATTTCCGCCATTGCGTCTCTTAAGATATCTTTCTTTACATTTTCTTGTCCTTAATCTAATGAGAGAGCTACAATTTATTTAATTTAACCAATCGTAAAGACCTCAAAGGTGTAACAAGTATGGAAATTTTATCCGGAACAATATGGGAGAGTCATGTAATTGCCAATAAAACTCTAGGACTTAAAATGATAAGTCACAAATACGTCGAAGCTTTGCGAAACTAATTACTTTTAAATTAGTTTTAATTGAAGAAAAACAATCGAAACTTTTTGCTATTCGCAATTTTCTGTTAACTACGAATGTCTCATTAATTTAAATATTCGGTGTCTGGTAATAAATAAAATAGTAAAATACAGTTCTAAGCAATACATTTCTTTGCTGTTAATCTTAAGAGATTTAAAGATAAATAATTCGAGAAGCAATTGATCCGCTTAATTTCCTCACATACGTCACTAAGCCATGTGCAAATGATTTTGGTACAAAGGGAAATATTCCTTACATTCGCGAAACTAATTTTATATTTCCTTTAATTGAACAAAAACAATCGAGGCTATTTTTTAGATTTGCAATTCCCACTTGAGTATAGGGTTTGCAATAAATGAATAAATACTTAAGAGAATGGTGTGGCACTAAACAACTTTACAAAGTGGAGTTCGGAACATCACATTTCTAGTCAGTTAGCGTGAGAAATTTAAAGCTAAAATTCAAAGAACCGCTTTACTTCCTCATCTTTACTATTTACTGTGTCGAGTAATGTGACGTCATCGAATATACACAAATTCCACACCCTAAATGGAGCGTTACGATAAATACGAGCAATTCTTAACAATCGTCTCAGTTCTTATAATACTCATTCTTCTTTCTTTTTTAGCTTCTTTATAAAAAGTCGAGCATCATTCGGATTATGTGGTCGAAATGCTCCAAAAATAAGTTCTGGATTTTTTTACTAAGTCTAGTACCTAGTTCCGTTCAACGACATAATCCCCCTGAAAAGAGAGGAAGAGCAGAGTGGAAAAAAGAAGCTGCTTCCCCTTTTCAAATCTGGTTCAGCATTACGTTCCCTAATCCGTTTTCTATGGCTGAGTGCTACGATTGGCTGCGATACTTGCTTGAAATCAAAACTCATTCTTGTTTTACTATTTCCGAAAACGAATAAGGGAAGGTTATAGTAAAGTCCGAATAAAATGAAACGCGATTCTTTTATTTCACCGCAAATACCGTAAGCATCCTCGTGCTGAAAGCGCAACGTATGGAGTAAAAAAGAGCGATAAAATATTTAATTCTTCGTGCTTTGGTACAAAGGTAATTTCTTGGAGATTCGTTTATTGCTTATGGTTTCCACACCCTAAGGAGGAGTCTAGTGAAAAACAAGAAGGTGGGTTCGAACGTTTGGCTCAAGGAAGGATGTTGGCAAAATACAGAAAAAGGTGTCATTTTCTACAACTTATTAACTTAGTCTTGAAAATTTCCAAATTTCATTTACAGCATACATTTATGTCTTTCGCTCACAGTTATTTTACTCTCGTCTATTTGAGATATATGCTAAATTGTTACCTCTAAAACTAACTTTACGAAAGTGTACTTATTTTAAAGTGTATGTATACATTAGAAATTTCGAAAATCGACCAAGACATCAGTTTTTTTATTGCTTCAAAATATTTTCCAACTTTTTGATACCAAGATCTTGAAAATATTCAAGATATTTTTTCTACAAATGGTTAATTTTCCCAAAGACCTAGTTCGATCAATCTAGCCAAGTCAGTATTTGATGTCAAGAGCAACTTTTTTTATTGAACCAATGATATAGGTTTTAATTTTCAAAAGACACCTTCATCATGCAAGAATTTTCGATGTCTTTTGTGTCAACGTGGCGCTTCCCTCTACAAATGATTACTTCTTCACTGACCTTGTCCGGCCAATCGAGCCAAGTCAGTATTTGATGTCAAGAGCAATCTTTTTTTTAATTGAACCACCAATAGGTTTTTATTGAACCACCAATAGGTTTTAATTTTTAAAAGATTCCTTCATCATGCAAGAATTTTCGATGTATTTTGTGTCAACGTGGCGCTTTCATCTACAAATGATTAATTCTTCACTGACCCTGTCCGATCCATCGAGCCAAGTCAGTATTTGATGTCAAGAGTAATCATTTTTTTTTATTGAACCCCAATGATAGGTTTTAATTTTCAAAAGATACCTCATCATGCAAGAATTTTCGATGTTTTTTGTTCGTGTTTCGTTTTAAGCTGTTTGATGTGCCACGACCACAAGTTATTTTGATCTCCAGAATTCTTAACAGAACTGTGTGGTGTCAGCCGAATCTTGTCAATTTCTCGCTGCAGTGGAAAATAAAAATCATTCGCAACTCAATGTGTTGAGATTCTGTTTCTCAGAAGAGTATTAAAACAAATCTGGAGGGAAAAAAACGGGCGTTTGGTGACAAGTTTTGGGAATATGTCGTGAAAAGACAGCGGAAGCACCTTTCCTGTTATCTCGGCGAAGGGTCTGTTTTGGTTAAAGCAGACCGTCCAACGAAGTAATTAGCGCCGATGAAAGGATGAAAAACTGACATTAATGTATTCAAGAAAACAAGTTCTTAACGTCAAAACTTCAGGGAATGCGAAGAGTTAAAAAGAAACAGAAGTGTTTTAACTGATGCTAATAAAAAGATAAGTAAGAAGGAGACGGGTTTAAGATCACTTAAGAAACTAAGAAACTTTTTTTAATTAAAAAATTTCAACTTTGAGAATGCCAATGGCGACTTCGTTACTTTTTTCTCGGCTTTCTCTTCTTTCGCCGAGACAAATGTCTTTGTCTTGCTTTAAGAAAGGATTTAGCTATATCAACTCAAAGGGCCGCTCGCGTTTCACCGTCAAGAAAATTTTAAAGTGATTTTTCGATAGTTGGGAAGAGTACGTTTTTTGCGTGCGTTAAGGAGCTTTATAAGCCACCTAACACACTATACAAAAAGAGATAGCTAGAACATAAGACTCTCTAGTGAAGAGGCTCTGAGTATTTCGCATTGTGTACTTAGAATACAGCCCCCTATGAAAAAATTGATAAATGTGATCCAAGCAAAGTTTTTGGTCAGGAAAAGAATAAACAGAAGTAACCAAGTGTTCAAGAGGGAAATTAAGTTAAGAAAGATTAAATTTCCATCAGTTATTGTGGGCTATACACAAATTATGAACTTTACTACTCATAAAGTACACAGCTATGAATGAAATTTCTCGATTGTGTTCAAAGAATTAAACTTCATTTATTTGTTTTCACTTCCAAGCTTTTCCTAAATTCTAACTGATTTATCCCAACGTAATCTAAGAAAATAGGTAACAAAAATATTATATAATGGAATTTTTATAGTGGAATTTTTTAATTATGGAAATTATTAATGAAAAATTTAAAATTGTTTATTAACCCTTCTGAGCAACGCAAAAATTCCGAGAAATGTAGCATGGTACACACACACATATATATAGTGACTAAATATCCATCGATTGATGGAAAGAATCTAACAAAAGATTCTATTGGTCGCGAAAGTAAAAACTGGTTGGAAATTAAGCAGAGAATACTGTAGGTTGTAGAACGAATATATGCGTGTGAACCCCAGAGGTTAAGATTTAAATTCATTATACATCTCTGTTCAAGAGGTAATCTCTTCTAAAAACACTTTGCAAGTTATTTCGGGCAGACATTCAAAACCTCTTCATAATTGGTATTATTAAAATTATATGTAAGTCATAGGAATTACCTTGAACCATACGGTTTTAGAAACAACTAACGCTTATCGCTCTAATTAAAATGCTGACAGAAAACCTCTTAAAGTTGTTTGAATTTAATTTTGTAACTTTTTCAAAGGTACTTTTTCTAGCTAAGTATTTTAACTGAATATTTTAAGTAAAATACGTCCCGCGTTTTTAAAACTTCTTGTCAAATGTTCAAACTGAAAAGAATTACAAATGACTAACTTTTGAAGCACATAAATATGATTCGTCACATAAGCGTGAACAGAACGTCGGGAATGGAAGTAAATAATCTCAAAGCTTCAACCGGATTTAGCTTTATTTGGTCATATATCCCTAAGATAAATGCTTAATTATAACGTGATCGCATATTCCAAAGCCAACCGTCGTCAATAACCCATTGTGTTGCTGCAGTGCGATGTTAATCAAAATACCTATCTACCTATCAAAGAAAACTGTAAGAAATATAAAACGAGCAACTCATACACAATTATTATAATTTACATTTTTGATATTTTATTTGCAGGGAAAAGTTGTTTTCTCTTTTGTAAGAAAGAGCCAAGAGACCGGTATTTTCGTTTTCACAATTACATTCTTTGAAACTCGTGGGAATTAAAAAACACTTTTGGGCCAATCATTTTGCTGTAGTTATATAATATGCAATATAAGGCATGTGAAAAAACACATAATAAAAACTGGTTTGTTGACTTTTATGTAAGGCATAAGCTTTTGCTAGGTGAAATTCTGAGTAAACTTTTAAAATCTGGGAGAAAATTTCCCATTACATATCATTCAACGTATTATTTATTACTGTACAATTCCAAAATGCATACTGCTCAGGTACAAACGTATTATCATTAGCATTACTTGATGACAACGAAGTCACCTTAACTATCAATTAGTCGAGTTATTAATAAGACGACGATGATCTTTAGTAGAACACAATAAGAGGGAAATTTCCTATCTTTCCAGATAAAAAAAGAGAGTGGGTTAATACAGAGGCTGTTCGCACATTTTTTAGATCATTTTAGTTAGCGGTAATAAAAAAGTCGTTTACTGCAAAAGAAATAATTGCAGTTGTACTATGTTTTTAAAAGTCAAAAATATCGTCTGCGGCTTGAGAGGTTTGTTTTTATTCAAAAGGGCGTTTTTAACGAAGCAGTGGTTCGAAGGCTATATTTATGCTCTTTCCGAAGAGAAATATTCATATTCCGTTATCCAAAAACGATGTGAGAGTCATGGTTTTGTGATATCTAAAGCGTCGATAGGTCGGCGACAAGAAAGGAAAAAAACGTCAAATTGGAGCCTCAAGTGGGACAAAAATTGCAAACAAGTATCCAAGGAAGAAACGGACATCTTCGACTATTGCAAATGTACGTTGTTTAATGTTAAAAGAAAATCCCCCTAGTCAAAGGACAATTGAAAAATCATTAAAATGCTCGGTGTCCACTGTAAACAAAATGATAAACGTTGATTAAAATCTTAAGAAAGCGAAACAACGCAATGTGCATCGTCTTTCTCCAAAGCATATCGCTGAACGCAGGACACGCTGCCGAATTCTATATGAAAAACACTTATCCAAAGAAAAATAGAAAAAAATTGTCACAATAGATGAATCATGGGTGCAGTTAAATGATTGCAGCAAAAAAAGAGCCATTTATTATCATAAAAGGGGAGAAAAAAATTTAAGTACATAGTTCACAGAATCGAAAGAAAGTTTTTCTAAGGGATTCATGATTGTTGCTGGTTTTTCATATAATGGCAAGTTAAGAATAAAGAGAGTGTAAAAAAATGTCAAGATTAACTCCAAATACTATCAGGAACATATTTTATCGCCAATTTTTCTGAATGAAATACCATCGCTTTACCCACAGTGCCATCAATCTGTGGAACTCCATCAAGACAAAGCTAGCAGTCACACATCAAAATCCACAGTAAATTTCCTAAAATAAATGGAACAAAGAACCGGTATCAAGGCCATACCCTTCACTGATACCTCTACTAAATCTCCCGATGTATCATGTATGGATTTTTGTGCTTTCGGATTTTTAAAATCTGCATTATCCAAACGTCGTCCCACAACCCTTACAGGACTCTGGAAAGCTGTTCAGGAGGAATGGGATAGAATACCTCTTCTGACACTTCAAAAGGCATTAGTATCCTGGAAATTACGGTGTCGAAAGATAGTTCAGAATAAAGGCTATCAAATAGAACATTTAAAACACAAGAATTTTATGTAATTTAGTTTTGTGAATACAATATACACTGTCTAAAAAATGTGTGAACAGCCTCTGTATAGGTTTAAAAGATACACATTTTTTTGGATGTATAAAGACAGAGATGAAATAATATACTAGTTTTGTATGTAATGTTCAATTAAAGAATAGTTTTCAAACAATTCAAAAAGTTATTGTTGAAGCCGCTCTTTAGAGCAATTTACATATTCATCTGAGTTCTTTTAGTATGAATTTTTACCAAGCCATTACCAACTTTGATATTTTTTACTTTTATTCCTCAAGGACGGATTAGCAAGCTCTCCCCATGGAATGATCCTTAAATAAAATTATGTTTTGTATTTTAGTTTTTCATTGCATTGAAAGCCGCAATTGAAATTTCACTATATAAAAAGAGTTATTTCACATTTTCATAAAGTACACGCATTAAAGCGGATTAAATTGCATGGAATAGTAATGGAAATACAAATTAATGTTTTTTTGGTTCTTCTCATTTTCGTTTTAGAAACTTAACTTTAGTCGTTGTTCTGTTTCCCTGGGTGGATTTAGCAACGATAATCCATTTTGTTAAGATATCAAAAAATTCCAATACGTGCTAGCAAAAAATTAATGTATAAGTTAATGAATAAATTAATTTATGAGTAAAACAAAAAATTTAATGCATTTGTAAACTGACACTTTCTCTTGATGACTTTGTTTTAAATACGTATAAAATACAATTGGTTCGAGAGGAAGTAAAAATTAAGATTCTTATCACAAAACATAAGTTTTTTCATTAGTTTTGAATAAAAAGTAATAAAAAATTAAAATTTATTCCATTGAAAAAAATTGTTCTCATAAAATTGTATTTCAGTATCTTTTCAATGATTTAAAATTGTATTTGAGATTTTACTTAGAAATAAAATAAATGGAAAAAAATATTTTTTAGAACTAAAAATCCTAAAAATTAATAAGGAAATTTAATACTTATAAATGGAGTATAATTATTTTAATCTTATTTCCGAATGGAGGTACATAAAAAATGTGCTTTTTTAACCGAATACGAATAGATCAAATCTTAGTAATCATTGCATTTCATAACTGATGAATGATTTTTAATGAGTCTAAAAAACTAAATTATTAATAGTCCTGTTTTTTCTTACTTATAGTTACTAAAAACTAGCTCACAGTTAGAAATTTGCAAATTTTACTCATTCTCTGAAGTGTATTTTCCATCGAAATGCCATTTTATTTTGACAAATAAAGAGACTTTTCCTTCATTGTATACCCTAAACCTTCCTCGTTGTTGAAATATAGTTTAAAATTGTTTGTTTCTACAAAATAAAGTTTGTAAATAAAATTTTTATCTCGTGAAAGCGGAAAAAAAGTCTAAATTATCGAGAAAATCGCACCTCAATTCTCTCATTCGTTAATCATGCAATGTAATACAAATACAAAAATATAGTACAAAATAAAGTTTGTAAATAAAATTTTTATCTCGTGAAAGCTGAAAAAAGTCTAATATGTAGAGAAAATCGCACCTCAATTCTCTCATTCGTTAATCATGCAATGTAATACAATAAAGTAAGAAAAAATAAAGCAGCTCAATGTAAATTTAGGAACGTGCGCTTATATTTTTAAATAATGACAATTTAATGATTTTGATATAAAAACCATCTATCATCGTCATGTAACATAAAAATCCAAACCAAGATTCCGATGTTGAAACCGACGCTCACATCTTGATATTCTTGCAGTAATTTCCAAGGTATCTCTATCGTTTATCCCTCCCTTTCACTCTCTGAGTTTAGAAACGAGTGTAAAATAAACATTAAAAAAAGATGATACATAAACAGTATATACTTACGAGTGCAGAAAACATTGAAAAAAGAAACAGTACGATTGCTTTGCACGGCCTTCCAATAAAAAAAAAATCTTATGGAGAAAGGCGAAAGGAGAATAATCTTTTGAAAGGCAATTTTCAATGAAATGGCTCTTTTAGCGATAGTTCGAAATTCTCTTACACAATAAAAATGTGTTCGGTTTCACCAAACACTAAGAATCCGTTTAAATTGTTTATCGCAGAATCCCAACGATGATTTATGTACAGCAACCTTTTATAGCATATCTGAGGATGGGGAGGAGTAGGGATTAAAAAAAAAGCTCGATATACTTGTGCAAATGTATACGGAGAAAAACCTCCACCCTGATGTTGTTAGGGAAGGGGAGTTTTTTTTAATCTTGAAAAGGAGATGATTCCATTGAGCCGACAGGTTCTATTGTGCAGCTAATGTTCGACATTAACATTTTGAAGTTCATTGATGGTACTTTACGAAAATACTTTTTCTCGGAATTTTTCTCCCCTTTTTCGTTTTATAGTTCCACGCACGCATAAGGTTGAAATTGCCTTTTCTTTGAGTATATTTATCTCTCCCTGTCCATGTATCACCCTCAATAGCGTGGTATGTCCAACTATATTCATGTTATCGGTTTTGTGAGTTAGTGACTCGGCTAATCTGCTAAATGTCCTTGCGAATTGTTTGCTGGGAATATTGGTCGCTAAATTTATTACCATTTCCTGCCGGTTAATAACTAAAGTGAATCAGCAAATACTGGAGATTCTCGGCTGAATCTAAAGTAATAAATTTGGATCATATGCATGGTATCTAGCTATTAATCACAGTTCACTGACATACAATTGGCCAATGTGTTTGGTTATATTTATCTCTTAAGCTAAGAAAATGCAAGAGTACATATCAGCTGAAGGAAAGTAACGACTATAAAAGCTCGGATGCTATCATCGATTAGATCTCTTCTGCTAGTTAGGCTTCTTTCTGATTAGTTAATGTTCGTTTCTGGCGCCTAAGGGTAATCTGAACGACCACCGGACACTTCAGAGATTAAAATGCCTGATAAATAGTAGTATCAATGTTATCTTTCATATGGACTTCTAGTTAAACTTAGTCTATCGTTAGCGAATCGCATATCGCTACAAATCGGGTATTTCTTGAAGTGGACGATGTCTTATAAATCACCATTGTGGGTGTCACATTAATTGTATTTTTATCTTTAGTTAGTGATCGTGTTCACTAAAATGTAGCACTTCTTCTTAGACGTATTTATTAGACGCATATCATGAGATATTTGCAGTGCTTTTATGGTAATCGGAGAAACTAAAGGATAGGTAGGCAATTACTTAATGTCGCACTTGAGCAACACAACGGGCTATTACCGACGGTCCTGGATCTTTCCCTTCGGGATTGATCTAAGGACAACACATGAGCTGGCTCTCCACTCTCCAAACCTAACATCACACCAACGTAAGAGAAACTAAAGGACAACAGGACGTAATGAATTAATCAATCATTGCAGGATTCATATAGGTTGAGTACAAATATTATGATCTTAAGCATGAACATTTGATTAATTTCAAGTACAATATCAGCACACGTTTATGTTTAAGTAAGGACTGAAACTACTGAGGACACATAGGAGATTTTCTTTGAGTTTTAAAGGTGCATCACTATCATGTGGATAAAGTCTCAGTATGTTATATTTTTATCTATTTAAAATTATTCTTATAGTTGTAAATGATCACAATTCTACAAAAACAATGACTCGACTATTTAATTTATATCTCAATTTACTATTTAAACTGCGCCGACCAACCGGTATAGTGGTTAAGGTGTTAACCTCTAGATCGGAAGGTCCCCGGTTCGAATCCGGGTTCGGGAATGGATGTTTGTAAGCGTATACCAGCGGTGTTGCTTCGTCATCTGAACATGGTTTAAAATTACGAAGTATAAATTGTTAGGGGCAATGATGGTCCTCCCACTGGGTGCTCCTTCACAAGTGGCCATCACTTCCGGCCTTGTAGTGGCCAATGACTTAGGTCAAATGTGCCCGCCATTAGAAAAAAAAACTATTTAAACTGCATTTCAAAAGTGCGAATTAAAAATTCTTGTTAATATTCTTAAATAGGGGTCCTGGGCTAATTGGTCCTTGCGTGACAAAAACAATTATCATAAAGCGAAGTTTATTTAATGCAAATCTAACATTCTCAACTAATGAGGTGATATAAGGTAGGTAATATAAGCTGTGGTTTTAAAATATTTTCAAAATGAGAAATCTAAATTTATGTGCACTTTCTTTTGAATGAACAGTGGTATAACAGTGAAACTTCACATACCGTTGGGTAACAATAATTTTATGTTCTGAATTAAAAACAAGCAAATCCCCAATATAAAAATTTCCTATCAACAAAAAAAAATTTTCATAAGCAGATTTTTCTGTTTTGATTTTTTATAATAATACTTATATTTCTAGCTAACTTTGCATCGAACTAAAACTTTGAAAACTTAAACTTTAAAATTTTCTCATAACTACTACGTTTTAAAAGAGCAAAAATTACGTAACCAGGTTCTTGTAGAATCTATCTTAAGCCTTCCAGTGCTTGTCTCGACTAGATATCTCAGCATAAGAAGAAAACTGACTAGATCTCAATGGACGAGATATCTCGTCATTAGGTATACAGCTGACCAGAACTTGATGGACAAGATATCTCGTTATTCGAATAAAACTGACCAGACCTTGATCTCGTCATTATAAAAATTTCGGTAATATCTTGATGGACAAGATATTTCGTCAAAACGACTTGAAGGGTTAATGAAATGTCTTACGAACCCGCGTCCCAACAGATAGTTTAGGAATCAACTCTTAATATAATTACTCAGACAAGTAATAGTTATCCCACAAGATTGTACCTCAATCACATTATATTGCATCGTTCCTAAGTAAGAAAATCTTCTAAAATCAATTCACCGACATTTTTCAAGAACAACAGCTCCCCCTTGGAGTCACTCAAAAACTGCACAGCACCGAAGAAAAGTGCACAAATTAATAAGGCAAAGATCGCCCACTATCTTAATAAATTAACTCATTTTCCGGTTATATCTTTCTCATTACGTCTTTGGTGGATTATTTTGCATCCCCCGGGCAAGGGATTAGAAGGCGTTTGGCTGATTGCTGCTGCCGAATGCTGCTTTTAAAACCCCACGTTGGGGCTAATTTGCAATCAGAAACAATTTCGGAAGAAACTGCCTCCGCGTTATTTGATGAATCGCGTGCAATGTTGCTCGGAAAGAAATTGTAATTGGAATATAAATTTCAATGAGCTGGCTCAAGAAGTCGGTTCTGCCAGCCCTAAGGTAATGATGGCCGGAGACTTCGCTTATTTAAATCGGGGAGCTCCCGAAAGATGATCTTTCTTTAGATAATGACTACTGATGCTACTTAAGGGGTGATTACAAAAAGCCTTTATTTATTTCCAGCTGTTAAATTATGCACACAATCGTATACATGCCGTTTTACAATGAATCGGGGCACTTTGGAGCTGTAAGCTTTGTGTGTCAAAGGCTATCATAGATCATAAAGAAGTATTCGGGTAATTTCATTTTTTATAGAGCGATATTTTATTGTTGCCTGAGAAATGTAGTATATTACCGAGAACAAAATATCGTGGAGGATATTCATTTCCTAATTGAAAAGCGTTCTGTAAAAATATTAATTTCTGATTACTCCATTAACTTGGTTCACAGTTCGTTTAGTTACAAGATTAAAGTAAAGAAATGGACTTTGTGAAATTGTGTTAACAATAGTTTAATAGTGCGTTTTATATGCCGCTTATACCCCTTTCGTTAAGAATGGGAATGAGTAAAACTAGATTTAGAGTTGAGCACTTATTAAACTATTTAAGTCAAGCATAGACAACTGCTAAATTTTTTTCAAAAAAATTGTGTCTATTTAACATAAAGTAAATTGAAAACAGCTATTCGTGTATCTATGATGCATGAATATATTCCATGTGAAAATTTTTTAAACTTCTTTAAGTATTTGATAATGTTTTTAACTAAATAATTTAGAATGGCTTACTAGCGAATATCTCATTATCAATGTACACCCGAGGTACTTAAAATTAGAAAAAATAATAATTTGTCCCATCTTAAAAAACGCTACAAGTAATTATTTGAAATATATAATGTGCAGACAGGATATAAAAATCTAAATTTATCTAGTATACAAAAATAAGTCATCAAACTACACCTGCCATTAGAAATAATCTACAGTGTTATAAAAGCAGCAAAGAAACATTACGAAATTTCAAGTAATATAACATTATATTTTCTCCATGTTACTGTAATAATTTCCTACTTCTCCATAAAAAAATATATACTCCAGCAATATCTTCAACTAAAAAATAAAACTTGTGATTTATTCACTTTCACGTACATTTTAGAAAATTACATTTTACCGTAAGGCCCATTCTGTGTTACATTTGCAAACAGCATCAAAGAGTTAGAAGTCAAGGAGTAGTTATGTTGCATATTTCGTTTGTGTGTTTATATTACTCTCCCCTTAGTTTACGCTACTTTTTCTACTGCTGACCAACCAGTATTGTGGTTAAGGTGATCGGAAGGTTCCTGGTTCGAATCCGGGTCAGGGCAGGGATGTTTGTAAGCGTATGGAGTAGAGGCGGCTGGGGCACCTTAAATCTGTCGTGACCGAAGTCCTCACGTTGGGTTGGTGTGGAAGTTTGGAGAGTGGGGTGTCAGCTCAGATGTTGCCTCGTCATCTGACTGTGGTTCAAAATTACGTGGCGATACACCGAATGGCTTAGGCTGGGACTTTGGTAACTAGTTGAATTACTGTTTCTTGTATACGTATTCTTGTCAGTTTATTTGTGTGATGCTATCCTTTATACTACGCAATGAATCAGTTGCCTCTGAGTCTTTACGCTGTTAGTATCGTTCTTATGCTTGTCTGTTGTGATGTCTCTTTATACGTATTAAATATATTGTTGTATTTGGAGTTACACTATTACTTCAGTATTACAAGACAAGTTAAAATCAATGTTTTTGTCACCCTTTGATTAGATTCTTTCACCGACTGTTTATAAAAACAAATCTTGGCTTTAGTTTTCTCTTTTAAGATTTTACAAGTCAAAAAATCTGTAAAGTAAAAGTGGGAATTATGAACATCTCAAAATTAAATGCAAAAACAATTCTTAACTGAAAAAAGTGAACCAAAAAGCAATTGAAAGTTGTGTCGTACTGGTGAAAGATGTAGATAGTCACAACTGTAAAGATGATAAAAAGTAAAATGACTTGGAAAACTACATCAGTGTATTCACAGAGTATTTTCAATCATCATTCACAGCTTTGATGGACACAAAGGGATTAAAATTTATTGCAAAATTTTCTAATTTGGTTCAATTAAATATAAAATGTATCGAAATGAAAATGTATTAAATAATCTATTTCAGGCTTCAAAGCATTTTCCGATGAAGGAATTAAAATCAAGGATTGTGAATACCGGCTGGACATGATAGTTACAATTAACTCAAATGGTTTGTTTCAAAAAACAAAGTTTTCTTTTCCTTGTTATTTCTCAAATGAAAACTCTCAATAAATGCCTTAGTTACTCTCTTATAAATCTACTTAAGTAAAAGCCCCTTTTCATATGCTGCACGTTTCTCACTAAAAATCTGGTACTATCTGTATGCACTATAATTAAATGTTACAGAAATTTCTGTTTGAGTAAGTTTTTATGAAAATTTCTAGTTTTCTAACGCAATATATATATTTTGTAACATAAATGTTTTGATAAGATGTTTCAAAACTGTAATGAAGGTTTCACATTCACTCTGAGAAAATCAAACCTGAAAGCTCAAATAGAAGATTGCATAAATAAGTAGCAAAGATAAGTATAAGATAACCCATTATGTACACATTATTAAACTGTGGATTACATTTAAAAACGGTTAGTTAAATCAAACCGTTTTTAAATGTAAAACGCTGCTTTTAGAAAAACAACAGTTGACACATTAACAGCCAAAAAACGAATGTTAATTCCATTAAATAAATTTTCCTGTATATTATTTAGAGACGTAAGAGTAAGGAAGAAACTTTCCGTACTCTCTTTTCAAATGATCTCATTCAATGTTAATCTAAACAAATGAAAACGAAACTTGCATGGAAATTTTTTAAAAAACTTTTCCTGTGATTATATCTTTTGTAAACAGGAAAGAACCCAACTCCAATACCCAATTTTCCATCGGAAAGCTATCCAAACATTCATGGTAGATTATTAGTGGCTAACCGCTAATTCACCAGATTGCTGTTCCTCTAATAGTGCTTAACAATAGATGCCTCGATTACTGATGTCTCAAAAACAATCCGCTTCATTTAGTATGCTATCGAGTGTCAAGAAATCTGCTTCAGACAATTCACTTCATGCAGTTTATTTAAAGCCATAGACACTAATTTAATTGAAAACAACTCAAAGTATAAAATAAAAAGTAAATCAATTCCAAGTACTTACACACAACCAGAGATTCCAAATTTAAAACAGTTTCCAAAAACAGACCATCGTTAAGGAAGTAAACTACGAACAAACTATTTAATACAATTAAGAAATAGTAAACTAGAACACGAGTAAATTAAGCGTAAAAGTTTTACAACTGCCTCCGCTGCAGCTTGAGTAATTTAAAAATACTTATAGGGAAATACATTAAATTTTGAATTGAGTACACTTAACAATCTGCTTTTAATTAAATAGTGCAATGACTTTCATTAAATACTTGTAAAATCTCGTAATTTTTGTGTCAAACCTGTTCCATTCACAAAAAAAAAAACTATAATATTAGAGACATAAATATTTTGAATGAGAACGGCAACAAAACCTATATAATTTTCCAAAACTGCGAATGAATACTTAATTTATGAGAGTGGTATTTTTATACTTGCCAAAATAAAGGCACGCAAAAAGCTTAAGGTTTAATAATAATTAGTATATTTAATTTATGAGACTGGTATTTGTATTCTGAACAAAATAAGATTCAAGCAGCAAAAAGTGGTAGAAGTCTAACATTTTTCTTCCAGTTGGAAATTAATTAAATTAGTATATATCTAGGGATAATTTAGCCTAGAATCAAGTTTGCGAATCTTCGGCCCTTAACAAGTATTTTTAATGCAATTATGTGAATTCAAGATACGGGGTTTGAAATATTTAAAAAATAATTCAAAACTTTTCTATAATTTTTTTGCAATTCGCTGCAGAAAAAATGCAGTGGCAGGAACATGTTTTTGAGACTTTTTACAAAGCATTGTTCAGAGAGAAAAAGTAGGTCCCAGGTTAAGTAGAATTACTGCGATGCGATTTTTCCCCGTTCGGACCTAAATAAGTGAAGACTCGTTTAAGGAAAGAATAACAGCAATAATTAAACAATTGTTCTGAAGCTGGCTTCTTGCCAAACACGTGAATGATAGCAGTTCTTACCTCAAATGTTGTTTAGAATCCTTATGACAAAAATAACGTTCACACAGCGACATATGCTTGAGCTGTTCCGAAAATTGAACTGATTGTTGATTGATTTAGTCAGTCAAGCAAGTGACTGAAGATTGCGATTTAGAAACATGAACAAAATAAATTTGTATTTCATTATTTCCTTTAACTTGCGGTCAATATTAGCTAATTCTTTGACCATCTTAAAAGTACCTGAGCAAGATTAAAACTGGAGTATCAGGGGTCTTTTTCTTAACAAACTGAGTATGCTTAGGTAAAATGGAATTTTTATTCCAAGTCAAGATTCCTTTATTTCAAACATTAAACGAATAACAAATAGTTTAAAAAATTCTTATTCTGATGAAATTGATGACTGACGATTGCGATTTAGAAACATGAACAAAATAAATTTGTATTTCATTATTTCCTTTAACTTGCGGTCAATATTAGCTAATTCTTTGACCATCTTAAAAGTACCTGAGCAAGATTAAAAATGGAGTATCAGGGGTCTTTTTCTTAATAAACTGAGTATGCTTAGGTAAAATGGAATTTTTATTCCAAGTCAAGATTCCTTTATTTCAAACATTAAACGAAAAACAAATAGTTTAAAAAAATTCCTATTCTGATAAAACATGAGGGAAAATAAACAAACTTTTCTTGCATATTGAAAGCACAATATCAATTTAAAATTACATTTAAATTACATTAAATTGATCATCATCTTAATAAAAATGCATAAGAAACTAATGATATAATAATCAATGTTATGTAGAAGGCATTGGTAAGAATTATAAATCGAAGTGTTTTTAATTTTGAAACAATACAATGTTTTTCGTTTTATATTTTAGAGGTAATTTATTGAAAAACACGAAACATGTTTGTCTCAAAAACGAGAAGCTTGCAAATAATGTTATACTAGAAAAGATAAATAGAATCTAAAAATAAGCATTTCTCTATAAACTTGACATTTGATAATCTAAGGTACCTACAAAAATAAGATGCATATAATCTCCAAATATACACTAAATTTCCTTAGGAATATTCGCAGATATTATTCGTACCAGCTACAATCTGCATCTTACCCACACACAAATTTGGAAATATTTTTCAACTTAACAAAATATTTGCTTAAATTGTGAAGGTAAAAATATTTTCAAAGAAAACCTTTAATTAAAAGTTTAATTCCTAATTCCTTAGAAAAATACTCTTCATTCATATCATTTATTAAAAAAAATCTTTAAGTTCTTTCCGTAAGTAATTCATGCTCTTAAACACCTTCTTAATTCGAGCCATGCGGTAGCCCAGTTGGAAGATTAGCGGATTAGCAACCCGAGGATTGTAAGTTCGAAACTCGATCCAATCAAAGACCGTCGTGTATGTTAAATCTGTCGTGGCCTCAAATGCCCTCACGTTGACATGGTGTGGGAGTTTGGAGAGTGGGTGCCAGCTCAGGTGTTGGCCGCGTCATCTGACCGTGATTAAAAATTACGAGGATCTCTTCCCTCTGGACTGATCCCGGACCGTCCTCAATAGCCCGCTGTGTTGCTCCAGTCTAACTTTAATTCAACTTCCTACCTAAACTCCACTTTGTAATTCGTAGAAGTTTCCCGAAGACGCGAACGACATTTTTACTTGACGCTGTCTGGTGTCTAGCGCAGGTCGACCATTTAAGGACTCTATGCCATAAAACGCCACCACAAACCTGAAGACGTGCTGCAGCAACTTCTCTCTCTGCGTCGGACATTAACTTTAGATAAAAACTTTGTTATAAACTATAACCAGATGCTTCAGTGCTATCAGCAAGAAACCTGATAAAACACAAGTGAACCGAAAAGTCGACTTTACATTTCCCCTCCACTGATTTATAATACATCTGCTTTAATGACAAAAATAAAGTCAAAGTTGATGACCAAAAGTATATGACCCTGAGACAGTGATATTACGAAAGAAACAGTGGGAAAAATTTAAAATTCATCACGCTCAACCCGTGCAGTCTTATCTAGCGACAGTACCAACAATCCATTTGATATGGATAGGGTGTCTCGCTATTACTGCGAGAACTTGTATCGTTTTGCCATATAGACTTCCGCTATTGTGAAAAGCATTCGGATCACCGCATAATTAGGTACTTGTCGATCTTATCATTTCGCTTCAAATGCCCCCTAGAGCTGCTCACTTTGGGGGAAATCGCAGTTTTAGCAAGGATTGCCGCTATCAGCAGAATCTGTGTTCAAGCAGCGGAAATGAACTCGGATCGCTTAAGGAACTAGCAATTTAAGTAAACGTATTCGCTTAACGCTCATTTTCAGTGTGTGTTCTGCTGGACTATCTGCGACAATTAGCTGAAGGGAGAAAAACTTAGAGATAAAACGCTGAGCTTGCTGAGGATATCATAAACGCTTCTGATTTATTAATATCATGGTTTAGAAAATGTATGACTGGGCATTTTTTTCGTGGTATCTTTCTTGTCTTAATACACAATGAAATATTGGAAAGCAATGTGCAAATTCATTTTTCGGGTTAAGAAAGTAGGCAGTAAAACTTGCTTAACCAAAAGTGAGGTTCTCGACATTTCAATGGTGTTTAAAGAAAGCTTATTTGATTTGTATTTCCACATTTTTGCATAGTTTATTTTATTTTATTTTACTGCAATTTTGTATTGATATTTATGTTCATTGTATAGTACAGAAGGGAACGTATTTTAAGACTATAATAAACGCTCCTGTTTCATTAATATCATAATATAGGAAATGTGTGACGGGGAATAATTTCATGGCACTTTTTTTCCGTTTTAACACACAATGAAATATGCGAAATCAATATGCAAATTTTGCTGTGATTTTTCTGTTTAAAAAGCAAGTCAGTAAAACTTGCTTAACCAAAAGCGAAGTTCTTAACATTTCAATGCTGTTTAAAGAAGACTTATTTATTTTTTATTTCTTTATCTTGCATATCTTAATTCATTTAATTTGTCTGCAAATTTGTATTAGCATTTGTATTCCATATATAGTGCAAAATAGAACCTAAGAATTGAGTATAAATTGTTAATTGAAGACAATAAGAATATTCCAACATTTCTCTTAAAATATTGGTACTTCGTAACTATGAAAAGTACATGGTATTTGAAATAAAAACAAACTTATGTTCCAGTTTTAAATCCGAACGAGGTTTTAAAGATATAATTAGTTTTTGAACTTCTGAAAAATTTATTCGATTTTAGGCATGTTTTAAATTTAAGTATAATTTTCTCATACTTGGCTCATTCCATCAACTTTGTGGATAATATGAGAATCAATTAACTGTTTCTTGAAGTAATAGAGCAGTATTTTCAATGCATCTTATGAATACCGTAACTACGATATGAATGCGTAAGATTTTTTCCCCACACTTTTGTTGAAAACAGGAATTACTAAAAAAGAAGAGTGTAGGAAATGCTCTTAATTTGGTACAAAACTAAATTTTCTATCTCTTACAAGCGATTTGTTTGGAAATTATTATAAAGGTTGTTTTTAACCTTTTGTTTAACAACCTCAGCATTCATAGTGGATGTTAACAGCGAATGCAATAATAACGTGAAGCACATAGTGCGATGAATAATTTCAATTTTTCTTATTGAATTCGATGGACTTTGTATTAAAGCAATGTCCTAAATTATTCATTCAATCAAGAAACATATTGAAATCAATGGTAGATAATCCTATGCACATAATATATAGAAGGATTGATTTCATCTACCCTCTATCGCAGTATAAAACAAAGTCAAATGATTGTATAAAATTATCGATAGATAGTTTCAATGTAAAAACTACTCTTTTCTTTGTAAAACTCAACCACCTGTGAATGCAACGAGCAAAATATATCAGTAATAAGCAAATCGAAACTATTTCTGAATATTTCTTAAGTTGATTTTTAGTCCACAAGGTGATTAACTGATGCTTTGCATAAATCGATAAATTATACATTTTTCGTTATTTAGCGCGCAAGATTTTCTCAGCATTGCATGTATTTTCTTTGGTTACAAATGACAAATGTTAGCTCCCACTACTGTTTTACTTTAGTAAAACATTTATACTATAAGTTGTAATTTGAAAGCTAAATGCAAAATCAAATAATTCTGTAATGCCAAATTCAAGCAATGAAAAACTTTCCAAGTGTCAAACTTTCATAAAATAAGAAAATATTCACTAATGAAACTAAATGACTAATTTCATTAGAAATTACATTATATTAGCTCAAAAGCTTAATTGTTGATTACCTTAATATTTCAGATTTATCACTCGTTTCGATATTTGCACGTGCTTACGCCAGTTTCGAAAATCGGCATATACTTTAAAACTTTTTATGAAAGTTAAAAATTTTCTTAAGTTTTTCGAAGCATTAAGTATTTTTTAAATAAATTAAGCCCGGTATCTAAGATGGCTTGAACAGATTTTCGAAATTTTTTTTGCCAACTTTATTCCTCCAAGAAGTGTCAAGTACTTAATATTATTTGTCAACATTCCGCTTCATCCCCAATATTTCATTAGTTAAACATTAAACTGCATTGAATGTGCACAGATTTCACTTACAGTAGTATTCAATTCTTCCCTGCTCCATGAAACAATTACAACTTTCAACATAAATGTTCGATCCAGTGTAACTTTAAAAAAAAAGGAATCTTTTCAAAGTTTCAAGAGACGTAAAGTTTTCGACGCCAATGAAACAAGGAATTTGCGACGGCGATATTGATTAGACTGGTGCAAATTTTCAAAACTTTAATTTAGTGGAAAGGTGATTTAAAATTTTCAATTTAATCTTTACTTATTGCATTCATATAATACTTATGGTAATGGTATTATATTAGATATAACACATATATAATATATTAGATGGGGGTATTATATTAGATGATAAGACAACTAAGGAGACTGAAAACGAAATATATATAGCATTTCTTCTACTTAAAAGAAATGTTCTCCATTAAGTTCGTGCAATTTTCATTTATTGGCCATGAAGATTTATTTGGCTTTCAAAGTTTCGTGTTGCAATCAATTAACAATTGAGAATTGCATGCACATATGCGAATGGCAAATTTGTAAGATTTCGGGAGTTGAACACTGAATTAATCATTCTCTGATACATTATGAGTGAATTCAATTGAAACATGAACTTAATTGTGTCACTTGGCTGTTCAATTTGTAAAATATACAAATATATTAAAGTATAAATGGATTTAAACATACTCAATATCAATTAAATAAAAAATGGTCAATTTTATAAAATCTCAACAAATATTATATAAAGTATATTATACAGTCATACAACGTATACTTATATAATACCCACTTTACTTATTATAGTTACACATCTCTTACTTTTTATAAATATACAATTTCCTCTCTTAAATATCATTCCCCGCTCGTTAAAATGTAAGTGTGATTGTATTCAACAATAGTTATTTAGAGACGTATGATTGTAATAATATTAATGATTCTCATGTTATTGTGTTTCTTAATTAAAAAATTAGTGGGCTGAATAAAAAACACGATTCGAGTAAAAAAATCATGTAAGATAGATTCCCACAACAAACTAACTCAATAAAATAACTTCAAGTAAAAATTTTTAGTTCACTCGTATCAATACTTTTAAAGTTTGTATAAATCGCTCCCTTTCCATCAGAAAAGGTCTGATTTAAATACACTCCGGACCCAAAGGCCTTCGGAAATTCAAATGGACACAACAAACTAAATCAATAAATAACCTTAAGTAAGATAAAACTAGTTTACTCGTATCAATACTTCTAAAGTTAGTATAAACTACTCGTTTTCTGCCAGAAGAGGTCTGATTTAAATACACCTCGGGTAGAACCAAAAGGCCCTCGGAAACGCAAATGGATCTCTGGTTGTGAATAATCATTGGATGTAAATTGTTTAAACTTGCAAAGGTACTTACCTTTAGCTGCAGATCCGTTGTTGGGCAACTTAGTCCCTACAAGTGTTAGATTTGCTTTGTCAGCGGCGATTTCGCTGCTAGCAATGCCGTTTGTTGTTATTATGGGACCCACCGGGTTCGGGATTGCTGGGATCAAGCCTATGCCGGGTGCTCTCGTAGGGCCAGGCGGCGAGAAGGCAGCGTTGATGGGCGGCGGTAAGTTCTTAGGCGGGGTGGGGCCTTGTCTTGGCTTATCGAGTCGCGGGATGACCCTGAAAGGGGTCAGCTTACCAGGAGAAGGGGTCTCGCCTCTCACTTTCTCAGGACAAGATAAGTTCAGAGGCTGCTCAATTACCGTCTTGCTGGGCTCTGGGTTGTCCTCACTCGTGGATGCCATGGATGGGCTGTAGCTGCTGCAGCTGCTGCTGTTGCTGCTGCTGTTGTGGAAGTGCTGGTTGTGGTGGCCGTGGTGGTGGTGGTGGTGGTGGTGATACTGGTGGCCACCGTTGCCGTTGACCACTGGCTGAGATGGCGGGGCCTGCAAGGGCGGAGTGGACGCTTGCAAGATGACCGATCCGCTCATCTGGGTCTGGTGGAGAGGCGAGTTGCTGTCCCTCATCCCCAGGATGTCAATGATGAAGTGGGGTGTTGGCTGTTTGGGTGGGTTGGCGTACACGTGTGGGTGCCATGTTCTCATGGAGGACATTTTTGGATGGGAGTAGAGAGCCGAGCCTTGCAAGTGTCCTGATTCGTGATGCATGGTTGAAGAGCAGTTCGACAGCTATTATATCTCCAGCATGACACGCCTATGGCTAATCACATTGCAAAAGTTTGCCGCGGTTCACACGATCGGAGTAGAATAGCTTTGAGTTACCCGCTGCGATTTCACCAGTGCAGATCACTAAGATAGATTTTTCATTTATGTACACAGAAGATGATGACACCTTCCCACAATTTATTAACGTATCACAATCATACCGAAGCAGCCTCCGTTAGATTTTCAAGTAACATGGTTATTTTGTATTATGAAACAGTTATGACAGTATTGCCTGTGTGATTATCTATTCAGTCCACAGCATACAGTCTATGGTATCGTTCACGACGTTTTACCTCTCTCGCAAGTTTTCTGACAACTGTCAAACTATTCAGCAAAGACGATTTGAAATCAAATTATTAATATCAACAGTCACGAGTTTCAAAATATATTATACACAGAATACTCCAAATGGATTAATGCGTCCAGCAGGGAAAGGATAGCTCCCTCAACAAAAGCAAAAAGGAACCTACTCTGAAGTAAAATTAATTTCCAAAGTTCTCTAAAAGTTCAAAAGTTGGGGGACAGTATTTTTACGCCTGCGACAGCGAGCGCGACGAGCTTTCAAACTGTTCAAAAAGACGTCTCGAGCGACCAAAACAAACAAAGAGCTCTCTCACAAAGAGTATTTGAAGAGCGGCGAGACATGATTGAAATAGTAAGCGAGCCCGAATCTCTTCAGTCCAGAACCCACTCCACGTCTTATCACTTCAGTTGCAATCCGAACTACTCGCCACAAGATCACCTAAGCGACTTGAGCGCGCTGGATCAGGGTTGCCAGCCGCGGAATCACAGCCCTAATCGCCAACGATTATTAGGAAAACACGCCAACCTTCCGGCCGGCTCTCTCTCACTCGCGGGGTTGTTACACATCGATCTCTCTCCCACGGCAAATCAAATTGAGTTTCAGTGCCCAAACTTTAGATTTAGCACATGGAATGAGGGTCTGGGGGTGAGTTGACGAATGTCTGATCTATTATCTACGACTTTTCGACTCGGGCAGGTGAAGAAGGAGAGCAGTCGAAAGTAAACTCTCCGCGGAGATTTTGGATACCGAGTGCTCTCCACAATAAGTCACTTTCTTTCTTGTCAGTCGAATCGGGGCTTTTAAGTAATGGAGCCTGGATTCTTTTAAATGCAATGAGGGCGCCAGCCGAATCAAATACGGAGCATACTTCTCCGAACAGCTCTCAATCGTTTCACCATTCATTCAAAATGCGATGGACCATTCCGTAAATCCTCAGCGTGAAGCGTTTCATTTCGGATATTTATTTTAGATTACTTAGAGCGGCCTTCAAAGTTTTAAAGTTTATTTCTTAAACTATTCATTCATGGAGTCCTTTTTTTTAATGAATAATGAGAATTGAAATCTTAGTTACTTTGAAACTCTTCAGTCCTGGTGTACACATTGAGGTACTTTTAACAATTAACTTCTTTTCCACCAAAACGACATTATACATTCAACATTTCCTGCTGTTCTTGTTCAGCTATATCCTAATGTTCCAACCATGGTTGAACCCATTATTTTTTTTAATGAAATACTTTTTTTTATCATTCACTATTCTTGAAAGTACCTTAAATATTTTTAGATTGCTATAATATTTTTAATAGATATTGTAAAGCCCCGATAACGTTTATTTAAAATTTTTGAGTCTCAAAGTACCTTAAATAGCCGATAAAATAATTTATCTATCATTACCATGTCTCAAAGTATTTTAAATAGATGATGATACTGAGTTTCAAAGTACCTTAAATAGATGATAAAACTGAGTCTCAAAGTATTTTTTAATGATTTCCTAGTCTCAAAGTATTATAAGACGAATCCCGCTACAAGCTTGTCGACCTTCTAGCATTGGTGTCACCCAAAAACACCTTTTTCGTGACCCCCCTCCCCCCTTCTCTTTAATAAATCGTCAATGGTAATATACGCAGTACTTGCAATTATGCGCCGACTTCGTAAAGAACGGGACACTTAAACAATTTGTTTTAAGCAATAAGTTGTCAGTTTAATTTCAACACACAACATCCAGATTGCACGCGTGTACATGGAACAATTTGCACACGAGCCTTCAAACCAGATAAATTAATCAAACCTGGCGCTTTGGTTAATCAATCATCTTGGTTTTGCGCGGCGCATTTTCACAGCGCAGCGCGGCGCGTCCAGTGTGGACATGGCTTAATGATCGCGATTGTGTTTTCTTTTAATGACGAGATATCTCGTCCGTCAAGATACGGTCAGTTTTTCTAATGACGAAATACCTCATCGACAGTGGCGGATTTATACTTCTAACGCCTAGGGGCTACCTGCAACTTGCCGCCCCCACTCCCTGCTACTTGCCTTCAGCAGTTCAGCAGATATTCCCTCAACTATCTCTTACTTCCCTTTAAAGAGCCAACTCCCTCCTCGCTCGCTCCTCTTTTAAGCTTTCTCCCCATAGGTTTATCAATAGCCCAAAACCATTAGTACTACCCTAATTTTGTTCAACAGTGGTTTTGGATAAATTAAAAACCAGAACCCGATCGACGTAAACATAATTTCATACAATGTCATTCAAAATTCAAACATGTTATTTTTATATTTAAATTGGTTAATATTTTTATTTATTTGTTTATTTTTTGTTTTTATTGTTGTAACTAGCGCCTTTGGTATTTTATCCAAAGAATTTGCTGCACTAAGCTATAGCCCCCCTTAATCCGCACTCTCTGCTCATCGAGACAACAACCAATAAGGTTAATTTCTTGTAATGACACAGTATGATCTTTTAGGGACTAATGCCAAGCTATATTATAAATAACCAAGAACTGTACTAACGAGGTATATTGTGCAATTTCTCAGCACAGTCAATCAATCTTAATAGCAGACAGATTTGAGCTCTGACTGTCTGAATGGAAAATTCTAAAGATTTTATATTTAAATTGGTTAATATTTTTATTCATTTGTTTATTTTATGTTTTTATTGTTGTTACTAGTGCCTTTGGTATTGTTTTAAAAATTCACTGCCCTAAGCTATAGCCCCTCTTAATCCGCATTGCTCATCGAGACAACCACCAAGACGGTTAATTTCTTGCACTGTCACAGTATGATCTTTCAGGGACTAATGCCAAGCTATATTATAAATAAACAAGAACTGTACTAACGAGGCATATTGTGCAATTTCTCAGCGTAGTCAATCAATCCTAATAGTCGACTGATTTGAGCTCTGACTGTCTGAATGGAAAATTCTATTTATTTCCAGGAGCATGTCCAAAGAAGGTCGGGGCAGCTCCTGAGGTATGAGCCACACACGTGCGATCCTCATTAAACCGCCCCTGCTTTCTTAAAAACATTTAATTTTCTAAAAGAACCCTCTTCATCAAGCACGTATTCAGAAAATAATTTCGGATGGCTCACTCTTCTTTCTCCCGGTTCCTTAAATACCGCGCTGTTTAATGAGAGTTGTGTGTACTCACTTTTTCAACCGATTTCAGACTATTGGGGTGATTAGATGCATATTTTACATGTGTAATTTCCGAAACTTCGGAGATTTCGGATTCAACTAGCTTCGTTATATATTTCTGAGAGCTTTTCAATTCCTGAAAGCACTCGTTAACCTTCCCGTTGGTTGTTTCGACGAGGTACCACACCATTGGCGGAACTGAATAGATATTGATCGTGTCATCAAAAATGAAATCGTGATGGAAATTTGTCAGATCTTGATGGACGAGATACCTCGTCGGAACCACTCGGAGGGTTGGACGATATAAATCGACGAATTAAACAAACTTTGAAAACGCTTATACAAGTCACAAATTTGTAAGTGCACGTACATTTTGTTAATTATAATTTGAACGCAAACGCGTGAATAACTATCCAACATAAAGTCCAACACAGAAAATTGAGAAAATATGCTGCAACCCACGAGAAAAAAAAGTACAGATCAATCGTTAATTGCTGTGAAAATCGGGTTGTACAGAATACGATACACTGTCGAAACCATTTGAAGTTATAAATGATAGAGTTTCGGAAAGGATTGGGCTCTTCTGAAAGCATCGAAGTTCTGGATATGACTGCTTTCTGTTTTTAGAATGTTCTGATACAAAGAAAAGGTGAAAAAGTATGCAGATTCATACGCACAAAGAACTCACGAGAAAGTTTAATTTTCTGGTATTATATTAACTTATAAATAAAGAATACGTTAATACACAAAAACGTACTACTGGCCATTTTTAATCCTCCAAGTGGTTCGACGAGATATCTCGTCCAAGATCTGGTTAATTTTGCTAAGGGCTAGATGTCGAGACTAAACATAGAGTCCCTTGCAAAATGTCCTATTACTCCAAGAGAAATGAAGATCTGAAAAGAAACGAATTTCCCTTACCCAGAACTGATGACTGGAACAGGTTTTCGTATCAGAATTTGGACACTACAGGAGGTTTTTGATGCAAAGATAAACCAATAAAAGGGTTAAAGTTGGAGGCATACTGCTTCTGTCTTTGGACCGCCCCTATTTTTCTGATCACGTGCAAGTGCACGCCCTGCATACCATTCAGGAGCGGCCCTGAAAGCATCTCGTAGAACTTATAAAAAAAACCGTGACTACCTGTGTGCCAAATCCCATTACTGTAAGTGCCATAGATTCGTCAGGGCTTTGATCACAAGAAACAAACAAACAAACAGTCAGACAAACACTTCCTTTTATAACAGTAGAGGGTAACCGACTCTCGAAGAAACACGCTGTAAAGTAAAAATCGTGTCAGCGACATCCAACTCTATCTCTGGACAACTTACATGGAAGAAATTTTATCAGATGCCTTGATCTAAACTTTTCAGGTGTCGGTTCAATCGGTTTGTCGCGGCCATTGCTTACTTACTACAAGAAACATAATTACACCAGGACCTCCGTCATAGAGTGGATACCGAAATACCAAACCTCCATGCCAAGACAGGTTCGATCCCGTATTAAACCGTGGGAAAAAGCGATAAGAATTTTACTTCCGGGCTATTTGCTTTTCGATTCGCATGTGCTTAGACACTTGGTCCCCGTTCACATGAGGCGCAGAAAACGCGCGTTGGCGAGGCTATCAGGGTCCCGCTCTTCAAGGTCGCAAAGATAGATACTTAAATTAGAGGAGTAAATAAACATAATTAACGGCGGGACCTTGCTAGCCTCGCCATACGCGTGTTGAAACCCTTCATGTGAACGGGGACTTAGCTGGTTTACCAGTGATAAAAATACGATAACTTTCTTTTTTACTGCATGTATTGGAAGAGGAATAAGATTAACCTTGTTTTGGACGATAGCTGGGAAGTCGAAATTTGAGTTCGATATACTTTAAATATGATTCTTTAAATAAAGATCTCATCAGTACAGCTTCTTTAAGTGTTACGGGCTGCATGGACCCCGGGTACTCTAGTGATATTTTCTTTTCACATGGGAAGGAACTGTCTATAGTAAACATAGTGGTTGTGTGTGTGCTCAATTGATACCCAAATTTTTTTCTGCATTCATCCATTACTCTGTTTCCCGATGCTCCCTTTTTTCTCATTCAGGTAGGTAGGTATTTTAATTAACGTCGTACTGGAGCAACCCAAAGGGCTATTGACGACGTTCCGGGATCAATCCCAAAGGGAAATATCCATAATTGGTAATTCTTAACTAACGTCGTACTAGACCAACACAACGAACTATTGACGACGGTCCGGGATCAATCCCTTAAGAGAAAGATCCGAGGACAACACCTCGTAATTTTGAACCACGATCAGATGACGAAGCAACACCCCACTATCCAAACGGCTGTTTTTCAGGACATATTTTACTTTACGTTCTCTTGGTCATGGCGCAGCTTGACCAACTATGGCGCTTGCTTCAGAAACCCCGAAACCAACCAACCTTTAAATAAAAACAATCTTATACAAAACCTGTTTTCTCTTTCATATCATAAGAGGGACTAGTATTTTCAGGAAAGTTCACTTAACACAAACCATCATTTTTTGTAAACCAATCAAAATCACTACAATTTTTTGTCAGTTAGATAATATATATATTTCTGGTGGGTCGTTTTAATAATTACTTTTTTCTGTCCCATGAAATGAATAAGGCTGAAAATTTCTGTATTAGAGTTTATTGCATTTATTGTATTTTAACTGCCCTTTTTTGTCGAGCGAATTTCTTTGCCCAATTTCTATCCTTTGATTTTGATTATTTTTTTCGTACGATCCATTAAGCTGCTCCTGTTCGTTGTATCCCTCATTTGTGTTTAAGAAATGTTAACGGGATAAAATCAATCTTACTTCAAAGGTCTGAATAGCTCAATTTAAGAACGTGCTTATTTATTTTTGCGCTGATTTTTCATTTCAGTTCTTTATACTCTGTGAGGAACATTTTTCCACTGGCTTTTTTTTTTAAATCTTTTTTCAATAAAACGCGATTAAAATCGTCGACTGTATCCGACTTTGGTGACGTATAAGAAATTAATTTATCAGGATGGCTTGAAATGTATTATGTGACTTCTTCAGCTATTTTACAAGGCAGGTCACCGTGCTTAGATTAATCCGAACAGCACACCGCATTATTTACTTTTTTATGGTAAATAATACAGTAGCTCTTCCAGCCATAATTGAGCAATGTATTCAATTGAATCACATTGTTTGAAATTTATATTTTTGCTTTTTATAGCTTGTTCAAAGTAATAAAAACACTAAACACGTAACAGACAAAAAGGAAATTGAACGGAAGTTCACAAAATAAAGCGCGAATGTATATAATATTGAACAAAAGGTAAATAAAGTTGCGTGAGAGAAATTCAGAAAATGTAACCATATTTTGTTATATCCTAAAGCCTCTTTTGTTGTACAAACGGCTTGTAATAATTCATATAACCATACAAGACAAATAATAGTTCCTAAACCACATTAAAAAAGCTGTCAACGTCTGGGTTATAATAAACAAGTTCTGGTCTTTATATTTAGTTGCCTAGATACGGATTTTGTTGATGGTTCAATTTATGAATCAAAGAATTTGGAGAGTGCACCTATTATTGAAAATAATTCTTTTCTTTTCTTTGTTCTCTTTGCCCGTATATTTACTTTATAATACCTTTCTGATAGACTGTTTATATTTTTTTCGGGTATGGACTTTTTACACAAACTCACGCATATGTATGTAATTGTTTCAAATAAATCAAAGCTCTCGAAAAAGCATTCATAACAAAAAATTTTATGATGTATTTTATAATAGACGGTAAGTAAATATTGCATTAAAAACAACTTTTAAGACGCAATGGATTTAGATATAACTTTTGTAATACTAACAGTGGAAACAGGACTCTAAGCAGCACCCCATTTCTTTAATCCTTTAATATATAAATTAAAGAAATAGTATTTTTGATTCTAGTTTGTTAAATTCTTTTTTTCAGCTTTCTTCTAATGACGAGATATCTCGTCCACAAAGATCTGGTCAGTTTTGTTAATGACGAGATACCTTATCTAGACAACCACAAAGTGGGTTAACTTTTTTGTATACTTTATAAGTTCAAATCCCAATCCAAGCATCGATGTGCTTAGTGGTTTTGATTCCACTTTAAGCTGTGGATCCCTGAATGACTAGCCACCTAATAACTAAAATGACTATAGGGTGATAAGACAAAACATGCCATAGTTCTTCACTCAACCAATCTAGCAATTCTAATCGGCTTGAGTTGATACTGAGTACATTAATCCGGGATAGATGATTAAGGGTTAGGTGCCAAGTCAATTGAAATCGGTAAATCCAATAGCGCTCTGTTACCCTGCTTTGAGCTTGTGTTAATTCTCGTGTGCGGACTTTATACACAAACTCACGCATCTGTATATTAATTGCTTTGAAATATAAAAGCTCTCGAAAAAGCTTTATTTCTTTATAGAAATGCGCAAAAACTTCTATGCTGAATGCGTCATTACTACAAAAGTATTCAAACAGTACTTAAGCTTCATTTTGCCAGAGTTAAAACATTTACTACCAAACCAAGTTACACGCCGTCTATTGCCACTTTCATTACAATACATTTAAAACCCCATGAGTATACTCGTGGTGGCAAGCCTGAACACCCTAAAGACCACGAGTATACTAGTGATGGCAAGGCTGACTATCTACAGACCATGAGTATACTCGTTGGTAGGAAGCCTGAACATTCTACCACCAACCACGAGTGTACTCGTTGTCTTGCTCAATTAATTGCTCAAACATGAATGCAATTTCTCCCAACCCACTCAATTCATCCTCCCCAAACACGAATAGACTCGTTGGCAGTGAACGTGTTAAATAACCATGATAGGAAACAAAGAGTAATAAAAACGAATGTGTTTGAGCAGAAAGTGACAAGGGAGTTTTCTTTCCATCTGAACCATTTCTAAAACAAAAGATGGATTGCGAGGGTGAAAATGAAATCCTGTTTGAGCAAGATCCACAAACATCACCCGGGTATGAAAGCATTGTTAAAATAGGGCAGCTTATTTCCAATGAACAGGGGGAAAAACCCATAATTCTTATCAACCTCAAAAGAGGGGCCATTTATTTAATTACGACCTCAAATATTTCCACGGTTGTATCATTTGGCAGCGAGGAATTGGTACGATTGACAGTGACACACCATTCCGATTATTTAATGAATTGATTTATCAAAGGAGTCGGGGGAAGGCTATTAAAGTGGGATTTCCTCTGGGATGTCTTTTTTGTCCCTCAATCGGTTCGAAATGGATCCTAGTTGGAGGAGATATGATCTAACGAGATGGGAACCGGGAGAGAAACAAGGAGGAGCCCTATTTCGTGTGCCCCTGTTTCCTAATGATCCGCCACGTGGGGTGAGTGGAAAGGATGGTCATAATTGCAAGCGCGTAGTCCTACACTGTAGGGGTTGTAGAGGGAATCGCTCATGCCTCTGATGAAACTCTCATTATTCATCGACATGTCTGCCCAGAGCTCTTGGAGGATTACGGACGGCAGTTGTCGTTGGATGGGATGTAGTTAATTAGTAGCGTGTATCTCTGTATTTATAGTGGAAGGGGTACGCGTACCACCTGGGGTACGCCACACAGTTGTGACGTTCAGAGCTGTTTTTAAAAACGAATTTGGATGCGAAAGAATTTAGGGGAAGGACGGGTTTGTTAAAACCGAAGGCCTAAGACTCACGGTGAGAAGGCAAGCAAAAAATATACTTTTATTTTTACACGCATTCATATTTATTTCTTATATTTCATATTGCTACAATAATTTCTATGCAATTATAATAGTTAATAAACAAAAGGGAAATATATGAAAGTAAATGAAGAATTTAATTTGATGCGTGATTTTGCATTGATTTAACAATTGTTCTAATATTTGATTCGATATTAAAAGCAGCCAACCCTCAAGATTGATTCCAAACTTTCATTAGTAAAAAGGTTCCTATTTTTCAATTTGTTAATACCATAACTGAAAAGTTTATTCACAGATTAAACATGTTTGTTCACAAATTGTATGTTGACCCAAAGAAACATGTATGTGAATGCATTATCTCATTATTTAACAGTTGTTCTAATATTTGATTCGATATTATCAGTAGCCAACCCTCAAGATTGATTCCAAACTTTCATTAGTCAAACGGTTCCTATTTTTCAATTTGTTAATACCATAACTGAAAAGTTTATTCACAGATTGTGTTGTTTGTTCACAAATTGTATGTTGACCCAAAGAAACATGTATGTGAATGCATTATCTCATTATTTAACAGTTGTTCTAATATTTGATTCGATGTTATCAGTAGCCAACCCTCAAGATTGATTCCAAACTTTCATTAGTCAAACGGTTCCTATTTTTAAATTTGTTAATACCATAACTGAAAAGTTTGTTCCAGATTGTGTTGTTTGTTCACAGATTGTATGTTGACCCAAAGAAACATGAATGTGAATGCACTATCTCGCAACGAGATTTTGTTAAAATTAAAATAACGCACACACACATGTTTAAGCGGGGCGCATGAGGAGCGCGGGCAGTGATCTCTGCGTCCCTAATTTAGGGGTTAAAATGCGGGAAATTGTAATCCAAGGTCTCTAAGCTTTTCCGGTTTGATTTGATTCCTCCCTGGGTGTATTTCTTTCTTCGGTGTCAATAGAACTTTCATTATGTGTATTTTAATTTACTTGACATTGTTTAGTGCAACTTGGATAAATACGGCACTTGCTTCACAAAATCCACAGTAGCTTTTCCACTTTTGCTTTATCACTTCCATATTATCACACAATATCGACTTTTAAATTAAGGTCACGATCAACGTTTCCAACGAAAAACACCACCTCGTTGTGTTGCTCCAGTGCGACGTAAATTCAACTACCTTCCTAAAAACGAAAAAAAAAAAAGCAACCTTAATAGCGTTACAATGGTTAAATTTTGTGGAATTGCAACTGCATACAGTAACCGTTTGGGTAGTACCTTAAAGTAAGAAACTTAGGAACTTTTTACACTGAAATATTGACCCTAATTCCTGCTGTCTCTATTGAGCAACATCCTAATGTTCAGACCCATAGGGAAATGTCGGGGACGTGATTTTATACTGTTAAATTTGTTTTAAAAATAGCATAATTTTTATCATTTCTGAGTCTCAAAGTACCTTAAACAGAGGACAAAATAATTTTTTGATGACCGGGTTTTTCTTTGGGGTGAGAGGTTACCCCTTGTGAACTTAATATTCCGAACCAGATTTCGTTTGAGGTATAGTGCACATTTTATACTATTAAGGAAGATAGGTAGTGTTGAACTAACGTAACGAGATATCTCGTCATTAGAAAATCCGCCCAGATCTTGATCTCTTCATCATAAAAAAATCGACGCCACTTTGATGACGAGGTATAGTGTAGTTAGCAAACTTTTTCAGATCTTGACGGGCGAGATATCTCGTCAAAACCACTTAAAGGGAAGTTAGGTAGGTATTTTAATTAACGTCTCTCTGGAGCAACACAACGGGATATTGGCGACGATGTGGGATCAATCCTGAAGGCATAGGGCAACACCTAGTAAATGTGAACCACGATTAGATGACACTTAGTTGGAACTTCAACTATGTTAAACTTTTAAAAACTTCTTTTTGGAAGCAAATGCCCTAATGGAGTTTTTAAATTTAGTTCACTTTTCCATCCGTCGAGTTTCAACCATTAATTTCATAACTGTCCATTCACTGAAAGTGGTTAACTGTCTTCAGAGCATGGGTGGCTTAGTGCGCTTGCATGCCACGAAAGCAATACTTATAGTTCTAGACTGCGCAGGTCAGATACTTGTATCTTATACTGAGTGTATTTATTTATTCTGTGTTTGAACTTTTTCCTTGTGTGTATATATCCATTACTTGACATTGTCTTGTGTTTGGCATAGTTGGGTCAAATATGCACAGTGAGCTCTGAAAACCAAACCGTAACGATACGTTCTAACAAGTTTCAAAAGCACCGTTACAAGATTTAGCCTCACATATCTAACCAACCTTTCCGGAACTGCGGGCTTTCCTCAAATTCAACATGAGGAACTAACTTCATCATTAACTTAGTTGTTTAGCCAAATAACATGCAGTCACTTATTTGTCAACTAATAATAGCTTGAAAACTGCCGGTTGTTCTTTTAAGTCAAACTAGGAGGTTGCCATACTCTGGTTTTTCCCAATCTTCTAGCAACCTGCGAGTAGGAGGCGACACAGGATCAATTATTCCCTGGGTGTATTTCTCTCTTCTGTAGAAGTGAAAACTTTTCTTGTATGCATTTGATACTATTTGGAACACCTTGTCCAACTATGGTCCTTCATCCACAAGACCCAACCCAGTTAAAACGACCAGGTTAGTTTTGTATAATCTGTAACCCTCCAAGTGGTTTTGACAAGGTATCTCGTCCATAAAGACCGACCAATCAATCGAATGACGAGATATCTCGTCATAAAGAATGACTATCGAATTCCGAATGATGAAGATATCGCCGCATTTTGATGATGTGGAGACAAAGAAAAGGTCAGATAGGCTACGATATACATCTACAAAAGGCTACGATACATCTACAAAAGGCTACGATACATCTACAAAAGGCTACGATACATCTACTAAAGGCTACGATACATCTACTAAAGGCTACGATACATCTACTAAAGGCTACGATACATCTACAAAAGGCTACGATACATCAAGATCTGGTCAGGCGGCACAGATTTGATTCCTGTCAGGTGCATTCATCACTGGGTGTACTTCTCTCTTCTGAGTCAGTAAAACTTTCATTGTGTGTCTGTCTATTACTTGATATTATATGTCCTGTGTCTGGCGCAGCATGACCAAATATGGCGCTTGATCCATAAAAACCCAACAAACCAACCAACCAAGATCTGGTCATTTGTGCCAATGACGAGATAACTCGTCGGAACAACCACTAGGAGGTAAGGGGTGAATATCGACCATAAGTATTCGGTCGCTGCTGTCAGTTTAAGGAACGGAAACTGTAACCCAATCAAGCAGATGAGCTAACAGACTTATAGACATTGAAGTAGAGCTGAAAGTATCAAAATAGAACTGGAGACATGGCAACAATGCTCTGACAGTTTGTGTCAGTGAAAACGCTTCTTTCTTGAAATCGACTTGGGAAACGTTGCTCATGCGTAATGAAAACAAACACGCATGATTCAAAACCTCAAAACTGGTATTGTGGCAACTTAGCCACAGATCTTGTGATTATCCCTATGAAAGGGAATTTGAAACGCGCATCTTCACTACCAGATGGGGAATTCGACAGATTGATTTGGAACGTGGTCGAAGGAAGACTACGTTGGAATGGACCTATCCATTCTCTTTGTTTCACTGTCATTGTGTTAGTGTCCTGTCTTTGTTAATAAATAGATGTTAAAATAGAAATGGAATTGGACTTAAATTTGATTTGAACATGCAACCTTATGATGTGCGAATTTTGAACTCGATGCAATAGTTATTACATCACAGGCATAGTTCGACTCTTGTGAGTCGATATTTGAATCATGAGATTCTGAACGAGTCGTTCGTTCATTTTGAGGGCAAGTTAAATGTGCAAACAACGCTACCACTCAATTAGTATATTTAGCGCGGCGGTTGAATTTTTTCAGCGGTACCGGAAACGACAGCAATGATTGCAAGTTGGCGACGATCTAATAAGGTATTTGTCAAAACCTTACTGTTTTTTATTCTTATCGATTTGACTAGTAATGAGTTCTAGTAATTTCATTTTAGTTTGGTTTTCGTTCTTATTCTGCACACTGGTCAAATAATCCAAAGAAAGAGTCGAGGGCATAATTTCAATCCATTCATCGCCAGCTAAATGTATCATAGTGTTATTGGTGAAATCCAAGCAGTTTATTGCAAATAAAAATATTTTGTTTGCAATAACATCCCCGAAGACTAACTATTTGTCATACAATTAGTATCAATGATATGATCGCTAAACAAAACCATCAATTCTTATTGCACCAAAGAGCTTGTGACAATGGCATATGAAGATTAATGAACCCCTAGAAACACCATAGAAGTTAAACAGAAGCGGAAAAACAGCTGAACACTCCAGCAGTCATATTACTCAAGTTTACTGTGTCATGAAATTCAATGAAGATGTAGAATGCTTTAAATTATATACGCCGCCAGCATAGAATTTTATGGGATATTCAATAACGTAAGAAAACTAAATTTTTTATAAAGTAATTATTTCTCTCTTATAATTGTGTTTGGAGTCGCTGTAGTCCGGTTAGTAGAGTAACGAATAAGAAACTGGAGGTTTTCGAGTTCGAATCCAGCCAAAGACCATCGTGTACAAAGGGGGCTGGTGAACGTTAAATCTGTAATGGCCTCAAATGTCCTCACGTTGCGGGATGTGGAAGTTTGTAGTGTTGAGTGCCGGCTCAGGTGTGACCTCGTCATCTGACCGTGTTTCAAAATTACGTGACGTCATCCCCATATTCCCCCTTTAGGGTTTGACTTTGAACCGACGCCAATAGCCCGTTGTGTTGCTTTTGTGCGACGTTAATTAAAATACCTACCTACCTATAACTGTATTACTTTTGATTGGTCGCTCTAAAGATACCTTTTGCTACACGAGGACTCAACACCTTCTTAAACTTTAGGTATTTTAGATTTTTTTCAATTTCTAAAAGTTATGATAGATCAATATGCTTGAACAAACATGACTAAAGCGTATAAAAATATCAGTTTTAATACAGGGTGTCCATAAAAGAATGTCCCACTTTCAATGGTATATTATAACAGTTTAATTTAGACTCTTTACAGCAAATCTACATCAAATTGAAGTTAAATTCATCTAGTTTTTCTTCCAAATGTTCAATATGCGCATCTTAAGTGATACGGCACACATCGAACCTAAAGTCCAATTCTTCCCACACTTTGGTTAACAAGCCAGGAGCAATAGCCTCTTCAATTCAGTGTCTCAACTCTGGCAAATCATTAGGTAGCTGCGGAACGTAGACACGATCTTTTATAAATTCCCAAAGGAAAAAATCGCATGGCGTTATGTCAGGTGAACGTGGAGGCCAGTGAAAAAGAGCTCTGTCGTCTATACCATTACGACCAATCCAACGGTCAGGGACTTTGATGTTCAACCACTCTCGTACAAAGAGATTCCAATGGGGAGGGCTTCATCCTGTTGGCAAATAAAGTTTACAGGTTCACCCTCTACTAATTGGGGAAAGAGCCATTCTTTTAACATATCCAGATAAGCCACTCCTATTACGGTAAGAATTGGACTTTAGGTTGGATGTGTGCCGTATAACTAAAGGTGCACATATTGAACATTTGTAAGAAAAACTAGGTGAGTTTATCTTCAATTTGATGCCGACCAACCGGTCTAGTGGTCAGGGTGCTGGCCTCTGGATCGGAAGGTTCCTGGTTCGAATCCGCGTCAGGGCATGGATGCAAATTGTGCTGTTCTTTGTTAGGGTCAATGATGGTCCACCCACTGGGTGCCCCTTCACAAGTGACCATTAGGGATGCGGCATCGACAGCAAAACATCGATGTTTCGAAACACCGATGTTCAAAATTAAAACATCGATGTTGATAATACATCGCGCCAAAAACATTGATGTTTTTAAACATCGATGTTTTTAAAATTCAGTGTATTTATACTTTTTTCCCATTTCTTAAAACTGGTTTAGCACCTAGTGATGCTACATCGACAGCAAAACATCGATGTTCAAAATTAAAACATCTATGCTCAGAATACATCGCCCCAAAACCATCGATGTTTTTAAAATTTAGTGTATTTAAACTTTTTCCCCCATTTCTTAAAATTTGTTTAGCAACTAGTGATGCGACATCGGCTCCAATATATCGATGTTTTTATAAAATATCAGTGTTTTGAAAACATCGACATCGATGTCGCATCCCTACTTTTCAGACCCTTCACCCTTGGCCACTTTGGTCTATACGTATGTTCAATTTGCTGATTATGAAAATTATGGTACTTGGTTATTTTGAAAATTTTTATAACGGTACTTTTTTCATTTAAAAATAAAACAACGACAGCGTAAAAACATCGATAAGTATAAACATCGATGTTACAAAAACATCGACTCCAATACATCGATGTTTTTTTAAAAACATCGATGTTTTGAAAACATCGACACCGATGTCGCATCCCTAGTGACCATCACTTCTGGCCTTGTATAAGGCTACAATGACTTCGGTCAATTCTGTACTGTATTGTATTTCTGTATTGTATTATGTATTGTATTTGTCTTTGTAATCTGGACCCAGCCTTGCCATTGGAAAAAAAAAAATAATAAATAAAAAAAATCTTCAGTTTGATATATGATTTGTTGTAAATAGTCTAAATTAAAATGTTATAATATATCTTTGTAACTGGGACATTCTTTTATGGACACCCTGTACAAAACTTAAATGCCGGGTGTACATGAGCTTACGATACCACTCTTAAAGGGTATAGGCAGGGAACAGAGACATTAAACCATATTCAAGTAGGTATGTTCGTCGGCAAACACTCCTAGTCCAAATACAGGATACGCTGAGTTGCGGAAATGAAAGACAGCAAGTATGAGCATATCAATTTTACAGTTTGACAGAAGCTGTACACTTCACTCACAGTAGGGGCTTAAATTGGCGACCACCAACAGTAAAGGGGCCTTCGTGGCGCTCCCCCGTGTTATTCTTTCTTCTGTGTCAATAAAACTGTCCTCGTGTGCGTATGTCCATTACTTGATATTGCCTGTCTTGTGACTGGCACAGCATGACCAAATATGGCCCTTGCACTGTAAAACCAACCAGACAGAACGATGGCGCTCGGTCACGAACGGCTCAGTTCTCCCAGGAGCGAACACTGGCTGGTGTCAGAGCACGACAGACAGAGTCGACACTTTGATTGCGCACAAGCAGTGACTAGAAGGACGCTGACTGTGCCCTTCGCCTCAAAATTTAATTTGTGTTTAAAAGTATACAAAAACATAAATCTTTAAAGATATAATAGGTGATAAAATATTCTATTTAGCTCATAATAACTCGTTATTTGTTGCTCTCTAGATTAGCCATCGATTGAAATTAAGTATTGCTTTTAAATAAATAATGATTTTAATATAATTTCTAATTGCAATTAATTTTCGAACGCACAACTTTAAAAATAGCTGGGCACGAGTAAATTTGGACCAAATGTATTAACTTTGATTAACCTCGATACCTTAAATAGGTACTATTAACGGTTAATATCAGTTTGAAAAACGAAATAATTATTCTACTCTCAAATAAAAAATCTTCTTTGCAGAGGGGTCATATCTAAACTGTAGTCTCCGCATGCGTTATCTATCATGCATATTTTACTACATTAACTCATAATTGTAGTGGAAAGCCTATTGAATCTTCCCACAAAAGTCACCAATTTATTCATTCTGGGAAATGTAAAAATTGAAAAGACGCATTGTGGAAAACGCATTAAAAATTTTGCAAAAAAACAAATCCACAAGACTTAAATATTTTTCAAATGTCGTCTTTATGCACAATGCCCCCAGGGGCCAACTGACCCCGTGACCACCCCTCCTTTAATACACCTTTGCGTACACACTAGACAACGGTCGTGTTGACAAACAACGATTTCTAGCATATCAAGGTAGCTCTTGCGGTCATAAGATTCATCCTTCGTGAGTTTTTCCTTGGTTGGATCGAAATTATATCCAACAAAAGACCATCGTATACGTGTGGACTAGTGCACGTTAAATCTGTCATGGCGTCAAATGTCCAAACATCAGCGTGATGTGGAAGTTCGGAGAGGGTTGTACCAGCTCCAATGTGTCATAGGTTCTCTAATGTGTCCGTGGTTCAAAATTACGCGGTGTTGTCCTTGGATCTTTTCCTCTGAGATTAATCCCGGTCCATCGCCATTTGTGTTGCTCCAGTGCGACCTTAATTCAACTGCATATCTACCTCAGTAGTATAAAGGGCGAACTGTACCTCGAAGAAAATCCGATTTGGAAATTATTTAGTTCACAAGGGGTAAACCTATCACCTTCGACAAAAACCCTCTCATGAAGATTATTTTATCGGCTACTTAAGGTATTGTAGAACATCATTATAACGGAGGTCGCTTATAAGGACAGTTAAAAAATTGTAATAACAATAAAGGAAGCTTATTTTTATCAACATTAACCAGGACCTTCTTGTTCTAAAAATTAATGTAGTGTATACGTACACATATTTTTTAATTCAACCTATGTTGAAGGTTGTTTTTTTATATATAATAAACACTTTTTAATAGCTAACTACTGTACTTTCATTGGTGTACACCTTGTTGCATTACACCCCTATAAGAATTATCTCTACTTTTACAAAAGTAAGTGTTTGTTTGTTTGTCTGTCTGTTTCTTGCCGCAAAATCCTGCCGATTCTATGGCACTTACAGCAATGAGATTTGGCACATAGGTAGTCCAAATTTTTTTTTGTTGCAATTTTTGGGTCGCGGCGAATTTTAAAATTTAATCCAGAAAATTTTTAAATGAATTTTAATATTTTTTTTATCCTTCATCGGTTTTTCGACGCGTTTCTTTCGGAGAAAAGAACAAACACCAGAATCTGGACTTTTCTACCCACGTGACCTTCTCTTATAGTTTCGCAAGAGATTGTGACGTCACGTGAAGTTTCTCTTTCCGAAAAAAACAGATTGCATCTTCTGCCCTTCGCGTTAAAAAAAAAAGAAACAGATTACATTTCCTGTTCCATTACATTTCCGCGATAGGAGCAAGAAATAAAAAATAAAAAACATATTGACTGGGATTGTTAAGTTTTTTTTTTCGTAAAATCGGAATCGCTAAAGATAGATTGAAAATTTCAACGAATTTGAAATCTGCGGAAAATTTCACTTTAGATTGACACCTAAAAATGTGACTTTCTTTAAATAAATAATTTCTAAATTAAATATATCTTCAACGGATTTGAAATCTGTGGAAAATTTTACACCAGATTCATACCTTACATTACGGCGTTGCCCGGGGTGTTGGTTTGCACGCCGGGCTAGCTACGCAGTGACTAGTTTTTTATAAACCGGACTTTCTTATAACGGACAATCTTTAGCCCCTACTAGTACGTTATATTGAGTTTCTACTGTACTTTGAGACTATTATTCTTGAAACAAGATCACACTTATTTGGAACCAATAACACTCCCCCAACAAATTCAAAACATACACTCGTCTTCTCTGGCTTTGTGCACAACAGCCCATTGTGGTATTAATCTAACTACACAAACCTAATCTAACTACAAATAAACATACCCAGAGTAAGAGCTAGGTAGTTAATAACATCACACTGGAATAACACAACAGGCTATTAGCGACTATCCGGGATCAATCCCGAAGACAAAGACCCAAGGACAACGCAGCATAGTTTTGAACCACGCTCAGAAGACGAGGTTAATACCTGAGCTGCACCCCACTCTCCAAACTTCCACAACATGCCAACGTGAGGACATTCGAGGTCACGACAAATTTAAAGAGCACCAACCTCCACTTAAATTCTGGTCTTTAGTTGGTCCTAGTTTCGAAATCGCAACCCTTCGGTAGCTAATACGTCGCTCTTCAAACTGATTGAATTAGATTGAATTCAATTAGATTGAATTCCAATTAGATTGAACTCATCGAATCAAAAAATAATGCGGGCTGAAATAGAAAAATACGATCAGTGTTCTGATTCAGTTAGCGATCGCTATACCATATTCAAAGTCGCCTCGAGAAGAGCATTCCCACTCGTAAATCTATTAATCAGATGCGTCCATCCCTGCTACCAGCTCGAGTAGTTGACTGCCGGTCATTCCAGTTCAATCGAAACAATGAAAGACCGCGCACTTGACCAGCGGTCAAGTCCTCGGGAGACCCGTTTAGCATACATGCACGGCCCCTCCAATGTTTCCCAGTATCATAGTTTTCGGTTCGCGGCATAGTTAACTCTAATTATCGGTTAGCCGTAGCGGGGGAAGGAACTGGTTTGAAAACGTGTGGTCTCTCGCAGATTAAATGTTTTCGATTATACGCTAATGGAGTAAACGCTGTGATTACTTAGAGAAACCCGTAACAAGCCATCTCTCCGTGATTACGTTGTTACTTTCCGACTTCCGTGTTTCCTATACCACGGTCCCGGGACATTCCTCTCAATTAATCCTGCCCGAGACGTTATTTTTCGGAAACGCTTTTTAAGGAGCTGGCGGGGATGGGGAGCTTTCTCAGAGAGAAGGCGAGCGTTTGGGATCCCACAACCCTTCGGCGAGGGGTCAAGCGCTCGGGTCAGTCGATCCCATTAGCTTGGGGGCGATTGGAATAAATTGATGGGAGGGAAATCTGCTGCCTGCTCGGGAATCAATTGCGCAGGGAAGCGCGATCCGAGTTGAGAAGTTGCGCGTTGTTAGTTCTTTCGGACATTTAATGCATTTCTCTCTGCTTTTGTAGAATTCAACGAAAATTTTCTCTGTGGAAATCTAAAAAAATTCTATTAAATGTGGTCTAAAATATCCTATAGAATTGTGACCCGTTTTTTTTGAAGGTCTATAAAGTAACCTCTAGTGAAAGTCTATAGAAATCAAAAATGTCTGTAGAAACTAAACTTCTACGGGAATTCTATAGTAGCTCATTTTTTTGTTTCACGACTTTTATTTTCTATAGCATTTATCTATAAAATTCTATAGATACTAATTTTTTGTTTCACGACCTTACTTTTCTATAGAATTCTATAGAAACTCATTATTTGTTTCACGACCTTACTTTTCTGTAGAATAAAATAGAATTATAGAATAAAATAGAATTATAGAATAAAATAGAATTATAGAATAAAATAGAATTATAGAATAAAATAGACTTTTCTATAGAATAAAATAGAACTGTAGAACAAAATAGAATTTTGAATAAAATAGAATTATAGAATAAAATAGACTTTTCTATGGAATAAAACAGCCTTTTCTGTAGAATAAAATAGACTTTTCTATGGAATAAAATAGACTTTCTATAGGATAAAATAAGAATTATTGAATAAAATAGACTTTTCTATGGAATAAAATAGACTTTCTATAGGATAAAATAAGAATTATTGAATAAAATAGACTTTTCTGTAGAATGAAATAGAATTATATTCTATAGAATTTCTCTATGGAATTCTATCGAAGCTCATTTTTTGTTTCATAACTTTACTTTTCTGTAGAATTTATCTATAAAATTCTATAGATACTCATTTTTTGTTTCACGACCTTACTTTTTTATGGAATTCTATAGAAACTCATTGTTTGTTTTACCCTTACTTTTCTATAGAATTTTCTATAAAACTCTATAATAGAAGCTCCATTTTTTGATTCACGACTTTTGTTTTCAATATAATTTCTCTATAGAATTCTATAGAAGCTCCATCTTTTTGTTTCACGACTTTACTTTTCTATATAATTTCTATATACAATTCTATAGAAGCTCCTTTTTTGTTTCATGATTGTATTTTTCTATGGAATTTCTTCATGGAATTCTATCGAAGAACATTTTTGTTTCACTACACTTTTTTATAGAACTTCTCTATAAAATCAGAGCTCGTTTGCTCTAAAAATGTTTATAGAATTATATACAATTTTTTCTATTGAAACGAAATTTCGTTTCGCCATTGAGATCTATAGAATTCTATAGAGTTCGTGGTAGAATTTTTCGTAAGGGAACCCTCTTGGATAGTTGTCTCGATGGGGCTTAGCCTCTTTAAAAAAACTAACAAGATCTGATGGACGAGATATCTCGTCATTAGAAGAAAACCTGACCAGATTTTTGTCTCGTCATCGTAAAGAAATAAGTTTAATTAGTTGATTGGGTTTATAGCTTATCATCTGAATCACGACAGCCTCTAACTTAATTTGTATAAACTGAAACAGAATTGAATAGAATAAATTATACTCAATGAGAGGGATTTTCAGAGTGCAAGCAAACAAACCAGATAGAATGCGATTTTACTAATGCCACTCAAATGCTCTCGCATGATACGTATCGAGGTTACTTTAAAATGTAGTTTATCGCCATTTGGCGTTTAATCTAATTGGCGCTGACCTATCAATTACCCTATATCAATTCTGATTTTATTCACGAATAGTAACCTCCTCGTAAAGGAAAAATATAAAGAGATCTCAGAAGATCTTGGGGATATAAAAAGTTTCCCTTCAAACTTGACTACACAAATTTTGTTCGTATCAAGCATTTTGCATTCAAAATCAAACATCTTTAAATTTTCCTATTGTCGTTCTGAAAGATTCTATCTTCTTTTTTTGGTGTATGTGAATGAGATTTTAAGTGTAAACAAACAAACAAACCAAACGGTCTTCGAAGAATTTTCTTTTTCTGATCAAACGCTCTCGCATGATGCATATTGGGATTACCTAAAAATGTATTTTGGCGATCAACTATCATTCCATTCAGAATCTGTTCAGCAATTTTTTATACGCGAAGTGCTGAAATCGGATTCGAAAAACAAAGCAAGTGATGTTAAGCTCGAAATACATACACAAACCACGCTCCAACGCAGAAACATTACCTCCATTTACATTTAACTTGACAGACAAGGTCTCTCATACGGTATACAGGTATGCAAAATATCCTGTACAAACTTTAAGGGGACAAACACAAAATTGAACAGTATTAACACAGTACGGATGTACGTCACCCGGTTGAACTAGAGGGTACTAAGATGCAGAAACGAAAGACTGTTATGTGTACGTTTTACTTATACGCTATAGTTGCCCTAATTTTACAGTTTGACAGTAGTTATTCATTTACAGTTTCAATGTCGATGCTCCAAGTTAGGACTACAAACAGTAATGCATAGCTGACAGCGTGAACTCATGTAAGCAGTGCAAACTAGTTCATGGAAGCCTATCATGTTTCAATTTAACATAGTCTGCTGCAAATGTTAGGCGATTCGGCACGGCTGTCGGGGTCCCGTACAATCTCACGACTCGTTTGTTTCCATTAGATGTCCCATACGCTAGGCACATGTGGACTATCTCAGAATTCGGGAAATGATACGCACGACGATGAAAATGACGATAGGCGCTTGCTGACATATCCGGATACGATTGAATTGTGCGTTCCCTACTTTCCCTTAACCCTTTCAAGCACACTTCTGTTCAATCAACTTGAAGTGCCGGCTAAAATTTCTATTCGATTAGCCGTTGATAGTATTTGAACACATTTTACGCAAATGATTGACATATGGTGGTACTATAGAGCACCAGTCGCGTGGTCACATGAAAAAACCACAATATAATTAGCCTAGGATTTTAAAAGGTGGTTTCGCTGTGAAAACATTCCACTTAAAAGGGTTAAAGTTAGTACAGGAAGTTTTGAAGCACCCGTGTGTCAGAAGGTAAACGATTTTCTAAGATCTTCTATGGGAAGAGTTCATATGGCTGAAATCCAATTAGCTCTGGAGTATTATGGAATGGACAGTTCAGTAGCACGACTAGTCCAAACCACAGACAGGTGTAACAATTCAAAAAGTCCCTCTGCTGATTCAAGTGTTGCTTTCAATAGGATTCAATAGGATATAGACTTTCCTCTTTTGAGCATAAGTTTGTAATAGTTGAAAAGGATAATCAAATGTGCAGTCTCGGATAAAGTTTATGATCAAGTTATATATCCTTTTCAAATTATTTTTGTGCCAAATTTAAATTTAACCATTTTTAAATTTAAATTTTGACTAAAAATACTAAATAATAATAATAATAAACAATAATAATTAACAATAATAATCAATAATAATAAGTAATACTAATAAGTAACAATAAAAATAATTAATAATAATGATTATTAATAATAAATAATAATATTAAGTAATACTACTAATAATTATTATTAATAATAAATAATAATAATAAGTAATACTAATAATTAATAATACTTACTAATAAATAAATAATAATAATAATTACTAATAATAAATAATAATAATAGTTAATAATAATAATTAGTAATAATAATAATTAATAATAATTATTATTTAATAAAAATAAATTGAGAGGGTGGGAAAATCCCAGCAACTTAGTTCCTCTAGTTGATCCACTGGATTCCATTTTTACCCTTCAAGTCATTTCGACGAGATGTCTCGTCCATAAAAACCTGAACAATTTGAACAAGATACTGCCGATTTTTTGGCGATGACAATATTAAGATCTGGTCAGTTTTTCTAATGACGAGACATTTCGTTCATCAAGATCTGGTCAGCTTTGTAGATAACGAGATACCTCGTCGAGGTAAACACCAGGAGGGTTAATCTGCTTTTATATCGTGTCCATGTTGTACAGTAACAAATCTGTAGGGAATGGGTACGACTTATTTACACAAAATAAATTAAATGAGTCTGGTGACTATTTAAATAATTTATAAAATATCGAAACTGATAAAAAAAATAATTGTCACGCAAAATGTAACGTAAATAGTGTCGATACTTCCTTAACGTTTTAGGAATAACAAGTTTCAGCGCAACTTTATTACTTAAATGCATCTCTACTATTATAAAAGGAAGTGTCTGTGGACTGTGCTGACGAATCGATGGCACTTACAATAATGAGATTTGGAACACAGGTAGTCCGAATTTTTTTCGATTTTTCTATCTCGAATTAAAAAAAATTTATGTTAGAACATTTAAATATTAGTTTATTGGAATTTAATTAAAAAATTTTTCCTTGGAATAGCAACAGTACAAAGAGATGACAGATTCTAAATTTATTTTTTCCGTTTCCGTTTGGTTTTCCGAGGATCGATTTCAGCGGACGAACAAAATAAAGTTTAAATTGTAGGAATGTAGTTCTTTCTAATTTCTAATTTAATCTAATAGTCTAATTTTACTTTCGATACCTAAAAATATGAGTTTCTTTGAATAAATCATTTTAAATTGTAACTTTTCTATTTCTACCCATACGAATTTATTTGAACTTCGCTATCGAGAAATCACAGATTCCATTTCCTGCACTCAAACGATTCCAGCAAAGGGAAGCAAAACAAATACAAATTTTTTAGAATGGCATTGTTTAGTTCTTTTTTGTAAAATCGGGATTGTTAAAGATAGATTAAAAATTTCAACCAATTTGAAATCTGCGGAAAATTTTACATAAGATCGATACCTTATACGTTTCATTTTCTTTTAATAACTAATTTTTCAATTAAATATTTATATTTTTTCGCAAGAGATTATGACGTCACCCCGATTGGATCTCTTTGCAATTTGGATTTGGCCGCATTTGACTATGACGAGGCCATCACGGCGGTAATCCAATAGGCTACGAATTCGTAGCAATCATCGCGAGTGGCGAGCAGTGGACTCACCTGACCCCACGAAAAGAACTGTCACGGGCAATGCCGTGCTGTACACGCAGTGGCTAGTAGGGATGCGACATCGATATCGATGTTTTCAAAACATCGGTGTTTTTAAAAAAACATCGATGTTTTTAATCGATGTTGTTACTGGAGTCGATGTTTTTGTAACATCGATGTTTATACTTGTCGATGTTTTGTTTTTAAATGAAAAAAGTACGTTATAAAAATTAAAAAAATAACCAAGTAGAATAATTTTCATAATCAGAAAATTGAACATGCTTTTTGACCAAAGTGGCCAAGGGTGAAGGGTCTGAACAGTAGGGATGCGACGTCGATGTCGATGTCTTCAAAACATTGATGTTTTATAAAAAACATCTATTTATTGGAGCCAATGTCACATCACTAGTTTCTAAACCAATTTTAAGGAATGAGGAAAAAAGTTTAAATACACTGAATTTTAAAAACATCGATGGTTTGGGGGCGATGCATTATCAACATCGATGTTTTAATTTTGAGCATCGATGTTTTGCTATCGCTGTTGCATCACTAGGTGCTTAACCAAGTTTTAAGAAATGGGGAAAAAAAGTTCAAATGCACTGAATTTTAAAAACATCGATGTTTTTGGGGCGATGTATTATCAACATCGATGTTTTAATTTTGAACATCGATGTTTCAAAACATCGATGTTTTGCTGTCGATGTCGCATCCCTAGTGGCTAGTAGTAAATATATCTTTTTTTTCTTTCGAAATTAACAAGCTGTTATCTCGCTTTATTCGAAAGCAAAAGTCCAGGGCTTTATAGCTTTATTAATATACTAGCAAAATACCCGACCTAACTCGGTTTCAATTGGTTTACTCTAGATTGAAGAGATAATCAAAATATATAATGACTTACGTTTTTTGTAGAATATAAATTTATTTTAACATCTTTCGCCATCTTTATATTTTCTACAACTTACTTTGGACACAAATCCTACACATGCATATCCATTCATTTAATTCATTTCACATACATCGCACAATTGCTGTATGACAAAGCTACAAAATGACGAAAGGTGATACTAAGGTTACTACTATAAAAGACGATTTATAGGAAGATTTGGAATTCCCTTTCTTAAGTTCTTTTCATGTTCAACTCAATTAATTAAAATTACGATTTACGGCGAGTGCTCTCGCACTCATAGTCAACAAAACAATATTTTTTTACTTGTGACACTCTTGCCTCCGGTATGCGACATTGTGACATTTTGCAACCTTCTCCTGTCATTATTACAACGAATTTTTTAATGTTGGAAAAAGTTCCAGTTTGGATTAATAAACATTATTATTCTTTCAATAACGGCATTATTCTTTAAATAACGGCATTATTCTTTCAATAATGGCATAACTACACTTAAAATTTACTGAAAATTTATACTGACTTACCTAACATTTTTAAGTCTAATACTTTGTGGTGCTGTTGCGTGTGATGAGAAGGAAAACACATTTATTAAAATAATAAATATTTAAAACAGGAAACAGCGAAGTAAAACAAAATAAAAGATATCGCAAAACATTGTTCTAAAGATATTAATTTGTGATTCAATTTTATCTCTTGATCTCGCGCAGTTGCCACAACTTACAACTAAAAGTGTACAAAATTTAGAAATGTGAAATTAATTCAGAGCGAAAGAACCAGAAAAAATATCACTGCTCGCGCGATCTTGTTCATTCTCGTTTCATTGAAAAATATCGTCTGTCCCAAATATTCGGAAATCGTTTTCATTGCGCAAAGAATAAAAATAAGAATCGCAATAAATGAAATATCAGAGATGAAATTCCATAAAAAAAAAATTTTTTTTTGAAGAATAATTACTTTTTAAGCAGTACTGGTAAAGCAATCGAAGTAATCGTAATATTCAATAGACATTCCAATTTTTCTAAAACTACCAATTTATGGTTGATTTAAGTATACTTACTCAGGTGTTTTAGCATGAAACTCAACTAAATATAAAATAAAGAAATGTTTAATATTGCATTCACTAAACTATTAGATAATGTATAAAATAAAATACAATGCAATCAAATATCTGGAATACAATTCATGTGATGTCTACACAAACACAAAATCGAGCATAGAACAGAAAGACGGACAGACAGACTTTCGCAACCAATGCCACTCACTAAATGAAGATAAGTACTTACTGTATGCAAATTTTCATGAAAATATCTTAAACCGCGTGGGCGTGTATAGGGCACAACATACAGACAGACAGACATACAGACAGACACCAAACGAGAAAAAGGCGGATTCGGCATCAGAAGGGTCCAAAACGGATAGAAAACTTGAAATGGGTCAAAAATATTGAATGTACAAACAAACACTCCATTCTTATTTATATAGATAATGTATGTTCGGTTTTATTTCATTAACCCTTCAAAAAGCTCCGACGAGATGTCTTCCATCAAGATCAGACCAATTTTACTTTTGGCGAGATATTTCGTCCCTGAGATACTGTCGTTTTTTTGATAACATCGTTTCAGTTTTTGATGATAACGAGATAAACGATCAGTTTTCTTCTAATGACGAGTTATCTCGTTCTTCAAGTTCTGGTCAGCTCTTGATTGATTATGACGAGATATCTCGTCGAGACAGCCACCAGGAGAGTTAAAATTTATATCCGTGGTATAAATTTTAATAATATACGAGCTTCAAGTCTTGTATGGGAATTGGTCCTTACCCCAAGGCTATCAGAAGGCAGTATCCACTATTTCATGAAGTAGCATACTACAAAACAAACTATCCAATTTTTCTTTTTCAGTGTATAGTTTGTATTCAATGAATGAGACACTTGTCTATGACTTGAATAATCTAAGAACCATACCGCACATTTTGCTAATTTTTAGTGTATACTAAAATCATGTAATCATCAGTGGATAAGTTCACGAAATAACATTTTGATTCCCATTGAAAACTTTAAATGAATACTTCTGATTTTTAGCGATGAGAAAATTAAGATCTAGTTTTTTTTTTTTCTGATGACGAGATATCTCGTCCATGGAGACATGATCGGCTTTGCTGATAACAAGATACCTCATCAAGATAATAACCAGGAGGGTTAATCTGCTCACTTAATCTTGTATACAAGATAAGTTTACTAATCATCAAATTATGCAGTAATAAATCTGCAGAGAAAAATTAGTTTCGTGACTATCTAAATAATTTATAGAATACTGAAACTGATAAAAAATATCTGTCACGCAAAATGTAACGCATACTAGAATCATGCAAGAACATATATGCATTTACTGAATGCCTGAAAAATGGAGAAATCAACAAACGAGCTTCCATAAAACCAGTATAATTATAAGGTATATTTCCTTTCCAATTATGAGATCCAAATGGCACTATAAGCATACATAAAAACGATCGATAAATAACATTTATTTCCACATTCACCATTTGCCTCGCCGTTAATTCCCTTCCTCAGTATTCAAGACTCTTTGAATTAACGTACTTAACACACAAAAGTCGATAGTCCATAAACTGTCCTGTGTGACATACATTAGACTTAGCCCGGATTACACTACTATTCCAGTGACCGTTTTCAGTGTTAAATTGCCCACTTCGGCGCTCTAGAAAAACAGAAATAAAAGCGAGTCTTAGGTGAGCAAGAAATTGCTTCTCACCGCGCAAAGAGCTCAGTTTTATCGGTATATATAGGAATAAAATAAAGGCAATTTGTGCTCCTGTCGCTTATTGACCAATCGATATATCGGTAGTAGATTGCGCGTCCGTGACAGAAGAAAGCAGGTCTATCCAGGCTAGGCTTTTAACCGCTTGTAGAAAATGGCGTGTCAACATATCCGTGGGCTACCGCTTCATGGAACTTGTCGATTTCTTTTCGCTTTTTTTTCTTCTTGTTGTATCGCCCTAACTTCCACTTCTATTTGTCCATTTCGTATCTTTCCTTAGAAAGTAACATATTGACCGTCGTCTGATAGGGGAATTTTCTCTTTTCCTTGGTGGCTGCGACAAGAACAGATGAGGTAGTAAGATCGTTCACCGCATTATCATTTATCACTTCTGACAGTCGAGATGTTCAAATTGGTCTGGGACATTTCGTTAGGAGAACGTCGGAATGGACAGACATCGCAGCCCAGAAACGTTTCTGCTCTACATTTTAAAATATTCCCCAGAGATACTTTTTGTGCTGTTACTTTTTGTACTCATTATCTATGGTATTTATCTTTTTTTATTATCTTTGTATTTTCTTCCCACGTCGAATGGAACTTCTATAGAAAGATGTTTTGGTAGTTAATTTAAATAAATGACCGAACTGCAACTTCAGTTTTCCCTTTGAAGGGCGCACTCGCATCGATATGCTGTCTTTACTGCATGTTGCCGAATATCTTATGATTATGGTATATTTACGAATCTCGTAGGATTAATAAACAACTATATGTAATAAAACTGATTTTTCTAAAGATTTGATAGAGTGGGTTTTGATATGTTAATATTGCTTTTAATCAAATATTCATCGAGAGGTTGAACACACACTTATTTAACAGAAAGTATACTCATTTGTACATAAAAGATCTGCTTATTCCGAAGACTTTTACAATACTTCTGAGCGACCCCCAAGGATCTGTTCTTTTTTTGGAGACCACTGATTGATATGATTGATCTTTGTTAACTTATTGTTGATAATTAAAAAATTTGTATGTGTATTTCATCTTGTCATAATAGTGAATTGATTGTATGATTGCTGGGGGGGGGAGGTAAAAATAAGCTTTCCTTGAATATAAATAAATCATCTCTGCAAGTTAACATTTTGAGTCCTGTTATCTTTGCTTATAACATTATGAGGACTTGATATTTCAGACCTAGGAATTAGGTAAAAATCCAAATTTACATTTAATAAGTATAGATTTGAACTAATCAAATAAAAAAGGCTTGGATTTTTGGAATGACTGCTTCAAAAATTAAAGACACCATGGTACATAAAATTCTCTTTTATTCTTTAGTAAGACCAATTTTGTAATATGACTGTGTCGTCTGGAATCCACCGTATAACTATCGCCGTTACGATATTGGAAAACATTCAAAATAGATTTAAGAAATATTTCTATAAAAGAGGTATCGTTTTTGTTTTGTGAAGATCAATTGTCATGTCCTCTTTCGAGATTCAGATACAATATGTCCTCATTAGAAGGCAGGAACTGTGTTTGTGTTTAATTTTGCCTTATAATTTGTTACATAATAAAATAAATACTAACAGCCTGTTGTGATAAATGTTAGTGTGCCCTCTTATAATACTCGCAATAAAATTATTTTGCTGGAAACTGTTTCAGCAAAAATTATTTGAAAAATCTACCAATGGCCAAATTTGTCAGAGCGATCACTTCTTTACCCCAACCCTTGATAATTTCTTGGACGATTTTATACATCTTAGAAATTTTATAACTAACGTTTGAAAATTGAGTTTATGATTTTTTCTGTGGAGTTTTGATCATGATGTTTTCGTTCATTTATTCTTTATTGTTCTATATAATTTGTTTTGTATTTATATAATGTAGTTCTGGTATAATTGTACCGTTTTTTCATGCCATGAAACTGGAGCGACCTGTCTGACAGTATGATTAAAAAAGTGACTTTAATCAGTTTTGAACTTCTTGACCAACAGAATCTTTCCTAGGATTATTTCAACAAATGTATGAATGTGATTATTTAGCCATTAAATGCGGGATATATGGTACAAATAATACTACATTACACAAAAATCTCATGACGCTCATAAGATTAAAGGCCTCTTTAAGTATGTCTGTTAAACAAAATGGCATATTTACACTTCACCGATAAAAAAAACCTGGCTTTTGAAACATGAATCCTGGGTATTTTTTAAAGTTTTGAGAAGTGCAAAACATTGTCTTAACTATGTATGCTTTAGCTGTTCTTCTATTGTGTTCAAATTATATTTTACAAGCATTAAACTAGATCTAAAGTGAAAAATAAGATTATGGACATCTAAAATAGAACATTTTGCATTACCTGTGTACTTTCAGCACGAAAGTTGTATTAGTCCAAAATGCCCTTTCTATACCAAAATAACCTTTCTATACCAAAATACCTTTTCTATACCAAAATATCCTTTCTATACAAAAATACCTTTCTTTGTTGCAGTGTGTGTAATAAATCCTCAACAATAGACAAGATAAACAACTGTCCAAAAGTATTTGTTTGACGTTTTACCTTAGCAGTTAACTTTTGAAAAACTTGCTTTAAAACTTCAGCGGATAATAGTGAAGATAAAAATGTTATCTAAAATACTTAAAAGCTGTTCTATAAAAACAAGCGTGATTTAATACCTTAAAACAAGAATAGTTTACTACGAATAAATACGGGTTTCGCATATATCATTATAAACGATAAAGAACGTTGCACAAACATGTTTGAATTCAATATAACATCGTTGTAATACATCTTAGTACATACATCTTTAAAGTCAATAAATACCTTTCGTTGCTCTGTGTGTCATATTTTTATAAATAATTTTAAATTATTCTTATGGATAAAGTGAAAAAGGTCAGTGTTATTTATAAAAATATTATGTACTTCAAACTTTTCTCCTAAATAAAGAAATATTTTATAGCTGTTATTCTAAGCAATTAAAGTGTAAAGTTGATCCACGCACATGTAACATTGTTCAAAAAGTACCGAATAGCTTTTAAACCAACCTTAATTATATTTCAGTGCAATATTTTATGGTTACACTACTTCTGAAAAATTGATACATAAAGAACAAAAGTTTTTAGCCCATGCTGTCTATTTTTTATAAGATAAAACTCTTAACCTTCCATATTTCATTAGTTTAACTTTACTTTATCAGGTTACAAAACGTAACAATTATTCCTTCTAGCTGTAAAGATGCCTCGACGTTATAGCTGTAATGACTCAACTTGGCTGACTTCCTATCAATTTGAGTAAACCTCGTCATTAACAAAAGAATAGGCGAGGTCCATTTTTGTCCATTAAATCTTTTTGCTGACATTAATACCAATCGAGAGTTTATGATTGTTTTTACGAACTTGTAAAATTTAAAAGCAGAATGTGGTTATCGGAGTTGGTACCTGGCCGCTTCCGAAGAAAACGTGTGCCAGACGCAGCTGTTTCCTAGTACCGTTCCGAGAGCCGAGCCAAAAGATTTATAAATACACAAAAAAACAAAAAATGCGTATGTTAATAGAGATGTTGAGCAATTTTCTTTCCCCACGCTGCATAGATTTAATGACAATCTTTTCCGGACGATTTCGAGAATTTGTGAAGCAATTTCAAAGAAACACTTCACGCCTTAAGGTAATGTCACAACATCGTGTTTAAAAGCCGAAAATGTAACTTAATTACAAAGAGAGCACACAATAAACATAAAACGAAAAGCACAAAAAAGTGTAAAAATAACAATAAAGAATGAAAGGAAGAATAATGGAGAGACAAAAAAGACTAAAGTATCTGGAGAAAGTATAAATCTAAGCCGACTTGTTTAATAATAACTTTTCTCGGTTCTTTTACAAATGAGTTTTAATGTCTAGGTAGTTTACTCATGATGAAGAACAGCCGTACATTTAATGAGCATTTAAAGTAAAGCAGCTGAATTTCTTACGCTTTAAATTAAAGCTCTTTTGTCTTCGAAAATTTAGAAACTCTTTCTTTCATTTTATTCTCCTCGGTTATTTCTTTTTACGGAGAAACCAATTAGGTGTTTGAAGTCACGGTCTTCTTTAATAATGCAGCTGCTGGTTTCGGGTTCTTTTCAGTTTCGGCGGTTGTTTTAAGCAAAATATATTGAATGAGCTCTCCCCTTCAATAAGATTAATGCGAACTTCATTCAGTATCCTAGTATTTATTACACGGGAAGATTTTCAACGGCTATTTTTATGGGGAACACTTTTTGTTGCATTGATTGCCTAGCTTTTCGTGACCCGTAGGTGGCTGGAAATTTGCATGGAAAGCAAATTAGAAAGATACGCGACAAATACAAGTTGGATACACACATTGAGTGTTGATATGTTCTAATTTGATTGGTCAAATTAGTTGTCTTTCTAGAAAAACTATATTTTGTGAGAAGGGTTATTTATCAAATTTTTTTAACGTACATGGATTATCATTCATAACACATTTCATGCTATTTAATACTAGTAGACAGATACATATAATTCAGAGCATTATTCCTATACATCTTTTAAACCTCTTGGTGGATATCTTGACGAGGAATCTGGTTATTATATAGAAAGAAACTGACCAGATCCTGATGGACGAGATATCTCGTCATTGAAAGAAAACTGACCTGACCTTTATCTCGTCATCATCACCAAAAAGTGGCAAAATTGGTCAGATTGCGATAAACAAGATATATCGATGAAGCCACACGTGGAGGATTAAAAACTTTTACATTTCTTATTGAGTTTCTATTCTGTAACTGGACCAATTTTTAGAAATTGAAGACACGAAGAAAAAGCTAAGAAAATCTATGTTTACAGTTTATCTTTACTCAAAATCTCACTAGTTTAAAAAAAAAAGTATATTGCTTTACTTTCTTGTAAAGAGGAACAGGTACAATTTACCTCTGGCTGAAATAGATATAATAGCTCTTGTAATAACGAACTGATAATCATTTTTTCCAAGAAAGACAAGTTATAAACTATGGATAAGATGTGATAACAAATCGTAACATAGTTTTGGGAATTAAATTCCTTATCTAAAAATAAATTCAAAAAAAGTAACTTAAGATTAGTTTAAAATAAAAATGTTGCTTAACTTTCGCATTTGATAATTGAGGCGTTGACGTTGAAAATGAGGTATGCGCAAAAACCCAAATTTTACATGACAAGCAAGTTGAAGGTTTCTCTTACCTCCTTAGAGCCAAGAGTGATCAAGTTTCCATTAGTGACATATTGTGGGCCTTTTCGGAACTGGACTTCGTGAGTTACGAAATTACCTCCGTTTCAATGTTAATGGCATTGGAACATACAATCATTTTAATGAAATAACCTATTTGACACTTTCCTCCTTTTCAATATTAACGCCTAACTATAAAATATGTATACAATAGAGAGGTTTAGTTCGAAAGTTATTGTTTCATCCAAATCCCCATTAATCATCTGCGAGTTGTAGGTAGAGCAGGTTCGATTCCATCCTGGTTGTATATCTCTCTTCTGAGTTAGTAAAATATTTTCTTGTGTGTGTATGTATATGTATATAACGGATATACATTACGTGATGTTGTCTGTTTTGTGTTTGGCTCAGCAAGACTAAATATGGCCATTGCGCCATAAAATACAATCCTATCAACTAGAGATGCGACATCGATGTCGATGTTTTCAAAACATCGATGTTTTTTAGAAAACATCGATGTATTGGTATCGATGTTTTAGTAACATCGATGTTTATACTTGTCGATGTTTTTACGTTGTCGATGTTTTATTTTTAAATGAAAAAAGTACCGTTATAAAAATTTTAAAAATAACCAAGTAGCATAATTTTCATAATCAGCAAATTGAACATACTTTTAGACCAAAGTGACCAAGGATGAAGGGCCTGAAAAGTAGGGATGTGACATTGATGTCGATGTTTTCTAAACATTGATGTTTTAGAAAAAAACATCGATGTATTGGAGCCGATGTCGCATCACTAGTTGCTAAACCAGTTTTAAGAAATGGGGAAACAAGTTTTAACACACTGAATTTTAAAAACATCGATGGTTTGGGGGCGATGTATTAACAACATCGATGTTTTAATTTAGAACATCGATGTTTTGCTATCGATGTCGCATCCCTACTATCGACCTCCATTATTCAAATTTCATTGGAGTACTGAAGTCTCACATACCTGACGACTAATTATGAAAAGCGGTAATTTCCAGAAAAACAAGCATTAGATATATGTTATTGAATATAGTGAGACACTCGCGAAATACGACAAAACAGCGCCATTTTGTTTTCGTGGAAAATCGTTCTTTGCTCACGACACATAAAATTCCTCAATTTTCCACAGCCCTCCGATTCCAGACAGTCCGCTCAATTAGTTTTTTTCCGAAACTATTGGCTTCCGAAGGAAACAGTTATCACTCAAAGCCAATTAAAGCTCAAGATATTTACGAGACGCGCAATCGCAGCATCGCTCTCAGAGACCCCAATCGAAAGGTCCTTCTGTAGCTTTTGTCAAAAAAATCCCCTCCGAACCGATGGCGAGATAATTAGCAACGTCACGGTTTCAAAACTGACGACTTTGGGCCATCGGAATAGGGCAACACAGGGAAATGTTTTTCATCTCCTCCAACCGTTCCTCGGTTTTTCTTCTGTTCTTTGTTTCGGACCCATGAGGGATTTTTCCCGGCCAGCTTTGCTAATTGAGCCTGTTGGTGGAAATCCCAGACTTTTCCGGACATTCCTCGTAAATTCGGGCTCTCAGCAGAGCGATTATCGCTGTGACTCAACGGCTCGCAAAAAGACGTGCGGGCGGAGAGTCGCATGTAATGAGTGCGCTTTATGGATGACGTTGCTCGTTGAGGACGAGAAATATGGGTGTCCATGCCGTCACTTCGCCACGGGACGTGTGTGCCTTCTTGCTGATGCGTGCGGTTGGACATGCCCTCTCGTAATAAATAAGTAAATAATAAGTAATGGTGAGGGTTGTTTTTTTGTCATTCGAAAAAACCGTTCTCTGTAATTGGGGCACCGGAGGAATTTGTATGTGGCTAAGAATTGTGGGTTTTTTGTGTCGCAATTGCGGAGGACGTGATTTAAAACTAGAGAATTTGGAAAAAAGGGTTGGAGAAGTTGTTTACAATGTGGGTGAAGAATTAATATACATGGGGATGTTGATGTTTGAGACAAATTTGAACAGATTTGATGAAGGGGTTGTGGCTTAAAGCTTTTTCAGATTGAAATCCATAGTGCACATCGTGTTGCTCACTGCGCCACCAACCTAACAGTTGCAGACAGAGCATGTTCCATGGATACATTTCTCTTCTGTATCAGTAAAACTTTCCTTGTGCATGCGTGATCATTACCTCATGTTGTCTGGCATGTATTTTGAGCAGCATAGCCAAATATGGCTCTTGCGGCATAAGACCCAAACCTACCATAGGGTGGAGACTTAGTAATATACATCTTAAACTAAAATTTTCTCGAACAAAGGATGCCATTGTGTCCTGGGCAAACGAACTAGTACAGATTTAGCAACGAGTAGATTTCTATAGCAATTCCTTGAACATAGTTTGTTTCGTCGTGTTGTGTTGGGACAAGCCAATAAGCAAGTCCAAGAAACTAGAACACCTCGACATCATTTCTTTGGAAAAAGAGGTTGGTTTGTCCTGAATATAGGACACCAAAGAAGATTAGTCAATGAGACTATTTAAATAGTAATCTTGTGCAAAATCTACTCTTGACTGTTTTGCGAGTGAGTGAACATTCAGGTATAAGAAAATTTAACTAGCCTTTTTTTAACAGATTTTCTTATTTTCTGTACAGGTTCGTTTTGATTCAGAATCCACTTTAAGCCGCAAGTTCTTGTTAAGTTAGATCTCATGTTCCAAAAAATGACCGTTGGCTGACAAACTGAACCTGTACATAGTGGCTGTTAAATATCTGGCACTAAAACATTCAAACATTTTTTAAGTAAAAGCTATTCGAAGATTACCATCGTTTTCCTGAATAAGTCTGATTAGCTTCCAACTCTATATGGATGTTCTCGGAGTATAACTGGACAGTTAATGGAACAACTAAAACGAAGAAGTACACGTTTGTAGATTAATTTTCATACTCGTCAGAGGAAAACTGTAGTTTCTGGTGATTGACATTTCTTCTGATATGATGGGGCAAAAGTTAAAATTAGCCTAGTTACCTCGTGTTACAGTTGAAAAAATTTCAATTTCTGAAGGTACATTTTTACTTTTATTACACTTTTGTTTTAATTCAACTAATTCTAATTTATCTCTTTCTTTTAACTACCTTTGTTCCAAATAACATTTATGGGTGTGTATGCCCATTACTTGATGTCGTTTGTCTTGTGTTTGGCTCCACATTGTCAAATATGATCCCTTTCGCCAGAAAGTCAAATCCAAACAACCAAATAACATTTACTTTTTGCATGTTATATTGGGTTGATGCAGAAGTCCATCTCGTTTTTTTTTGACAAAAATTGAAGAAAACCATTTTATTTACTAAAAGTTATATTTAATCAATATAGCATATGCTATTATGTTCGATGACCGTTCTCCATCTCACCGGTAGCTACATCATCCCGTGCTCATACAAGTTCTGAGGTTTCTGGCTAAAGAACTGATCAGTTTCGGATCAACTCAAGTTAGAAAAAAAGTTTCAAGAAAACTCTCATTAAGTTATTACCAAAAAAGAAAAGTAATCAAAAATTTCAAACCATGACACATTAAATAAATTTATTAAAAAACATATTTTTTACATGAATTTCCGTCTTACTTTATTTCTTGCAAACTCGTCAATTATTTTAGCAGATTCAATTCGGTTTAAAATTTCTTGCTCTATATATACAGAAGAATGGTCAGATTAATTAATCTTTCTTCTTCCATAGTACTCCTTGAATAATTTTTTACACACTTTAAAACAAAAAACGATATTTCTCCTGACACATTAGATAAGCGAATTGGTAAAAAAAAATTTCTATAATATTTCCACATTCGGAAATGTACAAGACATTTTCTCGATAGACATTTTTTCTGGTGTGGCTCTTATGATGTCCTCGTTTATTTTTAGAAATATTAAAAAATGGTCAACTTCATCTTCCAAAAGTACAAATATCAATGTCAAATATCTTTCAACTTTTTTATCGTGTTCTCTTTTTCCTTCCATTGATAAATCCCACTGAAATAAATATTCGAAAAGGCTCCACAACAACTTCATACGTCTGAGTTCTTTGAGATAATTCTGCCTTGGTGTTATCACATATGACATAAAATGAATTGACTATGAAATTTTCTCTTACTGTAAATTCACGCGTCCAATTTCTTTGTTTTGTTCAAAAAACATTTTTTTCTTTTATTGTCTGCGAGTTTGTCAATCTTCCACATTAAATGATAGCTCTGATAAATCAGTTGCCTCTTTTTCAATTTTTTGAAATTATTCTCTGAAATTTTTGATAAAATTTTCTAATGACCAGTAGAATACTTTCAATAGTTTTCATTCCACTGATTGCATTGATATACAAGTAGCATTTATTCTTTGTAAAACAGTATTCCAAATAGCTGTCATTAGAGCGGTTTCATATCTGTCCATTTTCTTCAGAAGTGAAATTGCCTCCACTATGGTAACTTTTTTTCTTCTGAATTAGAAATTTCATTTAAAGCCTCTTTTATATGGGTGAAACCAAGTTTCATAGCTAACACAGCATCTTCTCTCGGTGATCATCTTGTATTAGAAACTCTTTTCACTGCACTTAAAGACGCTGTCACAGCTTTCCTCGAACCCTAGTGAAAATACATTTTAAGACCTCGGGGGCCCCCTTTGGTATTCCGGGGCCCTACGCCGCCGCTTCGTCCGCTTATCGCTTAATCCGCCACTGGAACTGATCCAGATGACGAAACTTTCTGAACCACTTATGGCACATGCAATCATCAACGGCAACATCTCCTTACACAGTACATCTTCTTTTGCGCCTGCGAAGCATTCTTACCTTTTCGAAAACAAAAAAGTATACGTAGAAAATGCTCCTTATTTTCTGCCATTCTTAATGCTTAACATAATTTAAAAAACGCAACCAAATAACACAATTATTTCCTAAATACTCGCTGAAATACCTTTTTTCAAACAACATCAAAACTGCTTTTCTTGAGAAGTTGATAACACTTCGGTTTTGAGATGCAATGCCATCTAACGCTTAAAACGGGACGAACTTTTGCATCAAACGAATAATATAAGAATCGTGTGCTACAATACAGTTACGATTTTGTTAAATAACTAGCACTAAGTACAAGAAAATATCACATAATTTTTCCTGATATGATGTAGCTAAGGTAAAAAATGTCAAATACATAAAATAAAATCGAAATACCTGAAACAAATATATCTAAGCTATTTTCTACTGCGTCGTTGTCTTAACTTTCTTATAAACATGCATTCAACACAAATGCATGATAAAGATTTAAACTTCTTCAATCACCTTAACTTTCCTATTGTAAATTTAAAACAAGAATTAGGTGTATATTTTATCAGATTTTATGTTAGTAAGTACTTTTCACAGAAACAAATAATCTCCAAACACTTTTAGAAATTTAAGTTCAATAGTCATACAAAAGTGTTTATATCTACTTCTCTTGAATTGATGCTAGCAGGATCAGGTTTTCAAAATTCATAATAGATTTAGAAAGTTAAAACATGCTGGAATTGATCCACCATGGGAATGATTTTTCGTCTTCAAATACTTTTCGACCATTACTGCATCTAACATAGTAATGGCAGACAACAATTTTATATATGCAAACAGTCTATCAACTCCAACTATGATACGACGTATAAAGCATTCGAGTTTTGTGGTTGGCTAAGTTGAAACTCCTTTTCTCGCGATCGAGAATACGTCACGAGATCCGCGTCAACTTTCAAAATTTATTCGCTCCCGAAATTATCCCGACTTTCTAATAATTGCCCCCAGCAAATAAGCGAACAACTCTGCGTTGTCTTGAAGCGCCGGACAAATGATTTACGGACGGTTGAAATTTGGTTGAAAGTTTTTTGGTCGCAATGGATGGTACATAAATCTTCAGGAATCGTTTTCTCAATTTCCAACTGACGGGGGATTGATTTCCGTTAAAATATCGCCAACAGCACACACACTGTCATCTATAACTTATAAAGCTATCTTTAATGAATTATGAAGTACTTTCTCTGTTAGAGACAGCGTTCTAACGCAATAAAATATGATGTTTAAAAATCATTAGTTTTGTGCTGCTCGCCTCGCATCAGACTCTGATAAATGTCCCCTTACGCTATAATTAGTTAAAAGTTGAAACCGCACACTTCATGATATCGATATGATTATCGATAAAGATTTTTTCCCCGTCCTCCTGCCTTCAAGAAACGCAAGAATTCGATTCGATAATTAGACGCATATTGAGCGTCTTTTCCGCCACTTAACAATATCGTCAATTCGCTTAATGTTTCCGCGAATGGATGAATGAACAGCTTCCCAATGGTATTGGTTGCCCATTGGGAAGAAATAAAACTGGGGGAGGAGGCCTCCGTTTTGCTTCATTTTCCACAGATCGGAATGAAATTCATTATTGTTTTCTCTCTTGGCGTTGTAGGATTGTAAATCATCGGTGTTTGTTTATGGTGAAGGGCATTTCTGGCAATGATTACACACATGATTACTCGACGTAGGGGAAAGCTTAATCGAAGTGCTTTGTATCTAATATGAATACGGTAAGTTACGTGTAACCTGAAAATTCGGAAATATTATCCATTAGCAAAGGCCATCTGAGAGGATCTTAGGAAGTAGACTTGTGACTCAATGATTGTATAAGTCACCTATCTGTTCTAGCTTCTCAAGGGTATTGGTTGCCCATTGGAAAGAAATAAAACGAGCGAGACTTCCGGTTTATATAATTTTCCACAGATAGAAATGAAATTCATCGGTGTTTTTTTTTTCTCGTTGGCGTTGTAGGATTGTAAATCATCGGTGCTTGTTTATGGGGAATTTCATTTCTGGCAATGATTACACACGTGATTACTTGATGTAGGAGAAAGCTTTATTGAGTCTTTGCCTCGAATATCAATGCGGTGCGATATGTGTAGCATGAAATGTCGGCAACGTTATCCATCAGCAAAGTAATCTGAAAGGGCCTTAGCAAACAGACAGGTGACACAATGATTGTGTGAGTCACTTATCTGATCTCGTTACACTATGGTATTGGTTGCCCACTAGGAAGAAATGGGGAAATTGGGCCTCCCCCGCTTGCTTCAGTTTCAATTCAAAGAAAAGTGAAATTCATTACCCTTTTCCTTTCTTGACGATTCAGGATTGTAAATCATCGGTATTCGTTCATTTGTGTCAATTATACACACTTGATTACTGGACGTAGTATAAAACTGTTTCGATGCTTTAAATCTAATCTGAATGCCGTGTGATGTGTTATCTGAAACATATGCAACGTTATCCATTGTCAAAGCCATCTGAGAAGATCTTAGGAGATGGATAAGGCACGCATTGGTTGTGTGGGTCAAATGTACGAGATTTGGACCCCCGCAACCTCTGTATTGAGTACTGTAACTGAGATGAAATTTACAGAATACAGTGTGTTATGAGCTGCGCAAAATTGCCTGAGAGTAGATAGGGCTTTACCATATAGGACCTGAAAAAAAGGACATGTCACCCAATGATTGTATAGAAGATCGTATATAGAGGTGAAATGGAGAGGCATGAGAAATCTGTACCTTCCGTATCCTACGTACAGCAAGTTGTAATTAAGAGCAAAGTTGATAGAATAAAGTATGTCATTCCCAGGTGCAGAATTATATTCAGTGTTCTGCAACACAACTCCAAGTTATTGCAATTGTTCTGTAGGCATTTTGTCCGAATTTTGAAACCTGCAGCAAAATCAAAAACAAACGTAAAATACAATTATAGGCTAAATATACAATTCATATTTAAAATAAAACATCAAAATTAATTACCTTATTTTATTTTAAACCACGGCATACTTTCAGAATTTGTAATTCTGTCGATAACTTTTGAAGTTAAATATTTTGTCATTAACATAGATGATGTGTTATTTATAAAGCGTTTGTGGTAATTTGGGCGGAGTAGGGAGGTTGTTCCGTATCTAGATATGAAAAAAGGTGCGGCAAGAAGCGCGCTTTGCATTGCAGAACACCGTAACTCATGATTGAAAAAAATCTTGGCCTAAATTTTGATAAAATTAAGGAAAATTGTTCTGCGACATACGTCGTAGTTTTGAGTACTTTCTGCTCCAGGGTGTCATACAAGATTATCAGCAATAGAAGATGCGGTATTAGGCAAGATAGTATACGTCATCAGATCTATATCATAGTGTAGGAATGTTGGCAATCATTGAATGATCTCTATAAGAAAAATTGATGCACTGCTCAGACTTTTCGTAGAATTTTCTTGTAGCTGCAGTCAGTAACTCGTCATCTGACTGCGGTTCAAAATTACTTGGTGTTGTCATCGGATCTTTCCCTGGGGTTTGACCACAAACCATCGTCAATTACCCGTTCGTTGCTCCAGTTCGACGTTTATTAAAATACATATATACCTAATCAGTAAAATTTAATTGAAAAGGGTTTAGTACAAGAATGTTAATCTCTTACCAGCCAATCGTTAATCTTGCCTGTTGTATTATACATGTTATTACTCCACTTACCGTTATAGCTTGTCGAGTGTTATCTAGGCTCGCAGTTTATAGTTAAAAAACCATTTTCATCCGTTTAAGTATTTGCTGTATTCAACCACACGCATATTAAATATACAGTTATTAACTTTATAAAAAAGTATCGTTAAGTTTAACGATGAAATTTGTATTATGTAAGGCAGCTCTAAAATAAGTATTTGAATACGGTTAAGTAACTAGTTTTTAAATTTTAGTGTCCACTTTTTTACTATTAGTTTTCGGAAATAAGGTGCAATTTGTTTTAAGGTAGCTAAATCTCTTCTCATAGACTAATCTACAAAACCATAAAAACACTATTATCCGTCACGTAATCTTTGTTTAACCGAACTATGTTATTAGTGTCACAAAAAATAATCTTCCTTGCCTCTGGAATTTCCTGTGATGGAATGTTTGGATTCAAAATAAATACCTGTTGTTCGTCTCAACTAGCTATTAAACGGTAAAGGAATTCTTTTCACAAAACTTTTCAATAAAAATGGGTTACTAAATTCATACGTGTCGGTAGAATAATTCAAACACATTAGATATTAAAATTACGGATTATGTAAAAATCTATTAAGCATTTGCAGGTAAAACATTTAAGAAATGGAAATATTCGATACACTAAAAGAATATATACATCGTTATATAGTTTTATACCATTATTAAAACAAAATTGTCGTCACAACTGTTCATAATTATTATATTATTTTTAATTTTCGTGATAATGTTCGACTTTTTCTCTTGAAAATAATTTTTGCACTTGCATTTTCTCAGCAAGTTAAGCTAGAGTTTTGTATTTAAGCAAGGCAAATTAAAAAAGCTTGTTTCAACCCTCTTAGTGGTTGTCTCGACGAAGTATCCCGTCATTAGCACAATTGGTCAGATCTTGGTGGACGAGTTATCTCGTCATGGGAAGAAATCAGACCCTTTATCACGTCATTATCAAAAACAGAAACGATAACGTCATAAAAAAATCGGCAATATCTTGATGACAAAATATCTCGTCATTAGCAAAATTAGTCAGATCTTGAAGAACGACAAATCTGCTCGAAACCTCTTGAAGGGTTGAACAAATATGAGCACGGACTAGTATAAAAGCATAGCTTTTATCACTCATATCGTCGGATTAGAGCAGAAACTCATTAACTGACAAAAGAAAAATTGTTACACTACAAGTGTTTCAAGATTAACACTGTTAATTTTTAAGTAAAACAATCAGAATTGTGAGTATTTCGAAAGTGTTTACGTTTGAAATATAATTTCAATTTTAACAATATATTTCGCATCATTATGAAAACATGCATTTAATGTATTTGAAAAAATGACAAATACTGAATTTCTGCTCTAAGCCGACAATATCTGATCAGAATCGCAAGATCGACGATTGGTTTTAAGTTTGTTGTTGTTTCTCATGCCTACACTGGCAGACCAGAGGAGCGCCAGGCCCGTCGAAGACAGCAAGAGGCGAGGGGCCTTCCATGTTTTAGAGCTCCATTGGGAGGAAGTCCGACTTTGCTCGACATACATGACACATCCGTTTTACAGGAAGGTCCCTTTCATACATTCATTCACTCACACATATCGTAACTTAGATCCCAATCAGAGGCCGATAACCCCCTGATCAGGTACCCCCAGAGGTATTGATTTGGTATGGGAACATGGGGGGCTTTGTGACCACGACCTATTTAACGTGCCCCAGTCACCATTAGTTAACGCGAAAGTCTTTAACCAGGTCGAAGCGCCGATCTCTCGCAATCATCAGAATTGCAGGCTCCGCCGAGGACAGAACCCACAACCCTTCTGATGCGAGCCCGACGCTCTACTGACGGAGCTACCGCGGCTCGGTTTTAAGTTTACGTACATGAAGTAAAGCAGTGGTGGTGTTCGGATGTATCTGATGCGAACCGGTTCATAGATAGGTTGAATAGACCATGAGATTTCCAGAAAGAGCATGATAGACATGAATTTTGATTGAAATGTGTCTCATGTTCATATCGTGTTCATCTCAAGCAAAGATGAACACGGACTAATTTAAAATCGTAAGTTTTATCATACTCATATATGTTCAGATTAGAATGGGCGGTGATAGGTTTTAAGTTTGCCTACATGAGGCTAAACGATGAGTAGTCCAGATCAGCCTACCGGATCTTTCCCTTAAGGGACTGATCCCGGACCGTCGTGAATAGCACGTTGTGTTGCTCTAGCACGACGTTAACTAAAATTACCAATTATCAGATCAGCCTATCGGATCTTTCCCTTAAGGGACAGATCCCGGACCGTCGTCAATAGCCCGTTATGTTGCTCTAGCACGACGTTAACTAAAATTACCAATTACCAGATCAGCCTATCGGATCTTTCCCTTAAGGGACTGATCCCGGACCGTCGTCAATAGCCCATTCTGTTGCTCTAGAACGACGTTTACTAAAATTACCAATTACCAGATCAGCCTGATCCAGAGAGAGCATAATAGGCATGAATTTTGATTGAAATATATATCAGTTATACAGGCTTAGTACATACACAAAATATAATGGGTAGTTCATCCGTTTTTGGGCCTTGCTCCATTAAATACAACCACACAAAATATAAATAGACGCGAACAGTTTACAACTGTATATTTCAAGTAAGAGCCCTCTATATATCTGAAGAAAAAAAAATCTCGAACATTACAAATGAAATCAGAGTTTGAAAATTACATTTATGAGCATAAAATCTTAAAAAAGTACTCATGTTTCAGTGTGACTTTTAGCTGGTATCACGTAATAATTGTAATGAACTTTTATAGTAAACTTCAATAAGAGAGAATCGCATTCTGAATGAGCACAACTGTGCGCGTCCGTGTACAAATGTAAATAAATTATTAACATTTAGCTTTTGTCACCCGATTTACACTTAAATTCAAATGAAGCGCCACACAACTTAAGTACTCCCCTAAACTTTGTTCCACGCACACACACAAGAATAGCCGTATAAGTGGTTTCTTTATCCCCAAGAAAAAGAAGGCGGCATCTCTTAAAATTCACTTTGAAGCGGTTTTTGAAGCCATTGCAGAGGGTATTGTAAAAACATCATTGTACGGTTTGAAAAGAAAGCGTGGAAAAAGTCTGTGCATAAATAAATACCTTTTGAAAGGCCACGTCAAAGAATTCCCAGACATTGTTTGCGATCAAACAATCATTCGGAGCTTTTAGAGGCGAACGGGGAGACAAAAAAAGAGGAAAAAATGTATTAAAAGACTCGGAATCGATAACATTTACGAAGCTTTCCCACTGGAATGGAAGTAGCACTTCTTTTTCGCCTAAAGCATCCGCTAAAGCAAAACGTTAATTAGAAGCTGGCGAGTGCCCTACAAAAACGATGGAAAACAAGACCGTCAAAGCGCTGTGAAATGTAAGCGGGGGCCCAACATCACAGGAGCTGTTTCTAACAAAGACCTCCAGCCTCAGAGTGCTGATTTAATTACCAGAACTCCGTTTGGCCCTCCCTTTTCTTTTGTTCTTATTCTTTGAAGATCCGATGGCAGATTGGGCCCCGCTGTTTACATCGAAGCAGAGCTCTTTTTTCCCCTTTAGCGCGCGCGAGACTTCGTTTTTTTTGGATCCATCTATCTGTTCGGCGCGCTCCTTTTAATTCGAGGTTCAATTACTAATTGGGAATTTTGCGGAAAAGTAGTCATTGAAGAGAGCTGATATGAGGGCGCTTAGGGGCACGAGCGACGCTCGGCTGCCGAGAAAAAACAAGAAAACGAAAGAAATCCGAGAAAGATGTTCAATTTATCTCGGCCAGCTCGCTTTTATCTAGATCCTAGTTTGATGGAGAACTCCAGAAAAAGACGATAAAACTGACTTAAATGAGGGGAAAAAAGCGCCTGCACTAATTCCATCCGACGGTGAAGTTTTGCCAAGCGAACCACAATAAAAGATAAGAATTTCGGGGCTGCAATTGATGATTCCTGTTAATGTTTATTTAACATTGGGGCGCACTCCGTTCGAATCTTAATCGTTCCACTTGAGAGCTACTTTAAATTGTGCACCTTGTTGGCATTTTTTTTTTGCCGCCGCTCCCCCTTTCATAATTCGGTGGGAGTTGATAATTAAAGGGACGCAAAACAAGGAGCTGATTGGAAGGTTGTTCTGAGGACAACAGCAAGTGTAATGACTTAGTAATTATACAGACGTAAAAAATATTCTTTCGCGAAGCGGAAGGCGAGCGATTTGGACGTCACATGTATTCCGCGTCTCAAATTATACGGCTTACCTTTATTCTCGATGATTGAGTAATGTTCTGTTGTAGTTGATCACCTGATTTCAAAATTAAATTCCTTGCTATCAAGTATGAATTTAATTCTGTAATTCTGGTTTGATCCCGGACCGTCGCCTTAGCCGTTGTATTGCTCCAATAAAAATACCTATCTACCTTAATCTTTAGACTAGGTAATTGGTAATTTTTAGTTAACGTCGTACTAGAGCAACACAACGGGCTATTGACGACGGTCCGGGATCAGTCCCTTAAGGGAAAGATCCGAGGACAACACCTCGTAATTTTGAACCGCGGTCAGATGACGAAGCAACACCTGAGCTGGCACCCCACTCTCCAAACTTCCACGCCAACCCAACGTGAGGACTTTCGTCCACGACAGATTTAAGGTGCACCAGCCGCCTCTACACCATACGTTTACAAACATCCATGCCCGGACCCGGATTCGAACCAGGAACCTTCCGATCTAGAGGCTAACACCTTAACCACTATACCGGTTGGTCGGCTCTTTAGACTAGGATCGGTACAGTAGTTGTACCTTAATCGCGCGCCAAGTCGGAATTTAGACTACTGCCAGTACTGCAGTTGTACCTTGAAAGTAATAAGAACTGCGCCAAGAAAGAATTTAGACTACAGCCGGTACAGCACTTGTACCTTTGTAGTTAAAAGAATCGTGACAAGAAAGAATCGCACCTGTTATATTTATAGCCGTAGTTAAAAGGTTAATTCTGTAACAGGTAGGTATTTTAATTGTTGTCACACAGAAGCATTAAAACGGGCTATTGGCGACAGTCCGGGATCAAACCCGGAGGGACAGAACCGAGGAAAACACCACATACTTTTGAACCACTAATTCTATAATAGACTTCATAATATAACTATCGAAATCCCAATATCTAACTAGCCATTTAGTAAGTACTTTCTTTTGTTGGTTGGTTGGTTTTGGGTTCTATGTCGCAAGGGCTATACGTATTTGTTCAAGGCGGGCCAAACATAAGACATATAATGTCAAGCAACTGTGAAAAGAAAGGACGGAGAAGAGAAAGTAGAAAAAAAGGACCTGGGCATATTTTCTTTTGTATGTGTATCTTACGTTTCGGAATTTTATTCCCTACCAACCGGTATAGTGGTTAAGGTGTTAGCCTCTAGATAGGAAGGTTCCTGGTTCGAATCCGGGTCCGGGCATGGATGTTTGTAAGTGTATGGTGTAGAGGCGGCTTGTGCACCTTAAATCTGTCGTGGCCGAAAGTCCTCACATTGGGTTGGTGTGGAAGTTTGGAGAGTGGGGTGCCAGCTCAGGTGTTGCTTCGTCATCTGACCATGATTCAAAATTACTAGGTGTTGTCCTCGGATCTTTCCCTTAAGGGACTGATCTCGGAACGTCGTCAATAGCCCGTTATGTTGCTCTAGTACGACGTTAACTAATAATTACCAATTACCCTATCCACAATCACCTCAGTATAATTTCTCCAAAAAGTTTACAACTGGCTCAATTTTCTTGGCTTACTACAGGGTCTCCATAATGTCTCTTTACAACTAAAGCCGACCAACCGGTATAGTGGTTAAGGTGTTAGCCTCTAGATAGGAAGGTTCCTGGTTCGAATACGGGTCCGGGCATGAATGTTTGTTAGCGTATGGTGTAGAGGCGGTTGGTGCACCTTAAATCTGTCGTCGCCGAAAGTCCTCACGTTGGGTTGGTGTGGAAGTTTGGAGAGTGGGGTACCAGCTCAGGTGTTGCTTCGTCATCTGACCGTGGTTCAAAATTACGAAGTGTTGTCCTCTTATCGTTCCCTTAAGGAATTGATTCCGGATCGTAGCCAATAGCCGTTGTTTTGCTCTAGTACGACGTTAACTAAAAATTACTAACCAATTACTTTACAATTAAAAAAAACAAAGGCAAGTATGAAAAGACAAATAAGTAGAAATTATTATACAAAATAAAACGCATATATTTAAGTTTTATTGTTGTTGTCGTATGTTCTTCTGGGGAATACATATGAAAGCAAGGAATGAACAGAAACTTTCAAGACAAGTACAGAATAAGAATATTTTTTATTATTACAAACGATGATACCAGCAAAGAACAGAAGGGGGGTGCGCTGCTTTCCTTTCAAGACGGGAATCCATTCCAGGCGAAAGTCCGACTTCTTTTCCCAATTTTACATCCATGCTTTATCCGGGATTCGAACCCGGGTCCACTCGGTGACAACCGAGGATCATAACCACCATACTGGCTGGGCGGCTTTAAGATTTATTGCCTCATTTAATAGACGTCAAAAGAACACCATTATTTGCATGAAGCACGTCAAGACGGTACTCGATTTCATGCCATGTTCGCTGTAGTATACCGTCATCAATGGTGGCAATGGTATCAGTGATATTCTACTTTAGATTAGTGATGTCCCGTACCTTTGTTCGATACACCACATTGGCGACCGCATATTCGTGGGTTCCTAAATGAAACATATCAGACCAGTGAGGCCACCCCGTTCATCAGATATCACTTCCCTGAACTTCTTTCTATGGGGGTTATGTTAAAGACTTCGTGTATGCCATTGCCACCATTGATGAAAATATGATACAGGGAACATGACAAGAAAAAACCAGTACCGTCCAGATCAGGGGTGGCCAACCTGTGGCGCATTGGATGATTACAAGTGGCGCATTTTACCCTTAGGCCTACTTACTCTTTTGAAGTAGACGTCATAACTTAACCCATCTCCATATTTTCAACACCAGAGTGCTATCAGTTCAATTCATACAGTCTTCACCAATCCAGACTCTCCGGCACAGCGGTAGCACCATCAGTGGGGTCCAAGACAGCAATCGCCCTCTCGTGCAAGAGATCTTCTCTAATTTTTGTAGATTAGTGCTCCAATAAATGTGTATCTTTTGAACTGTTGTATATTAATTAATTTAGTCGGTGTGACTGAGTTATTTCTCTTCCACCCCTAAGCGAAGGATATATATCTATACAAATAAGAATGGAGTGTTTGTTTGTACATTCAATATTTTCGACCCATTTCAAGTTTTCTATCCGTTTTGGACCCTTCTGATGCCGAATCCGCCTTTTTCTCGTTTGGTGTCTGTCTGTCTGTCTGTCTGTCCGTCTGTCCGTCTGTCTGTCTGTCTGTCTGTCTGTCTGTCTGTATGTTGTGCCCTATACACGTCCACGCGGTATAGGGCACAACATACAGGCACAACAAGAGTAAGATATTTTCATGGAAATTTGCATACAGTGAGTACTTATCTTGATTTAGTGAGTAGAATTGGTTGCGAAAGTCTGTCTGTCCGTCTTTCTGTTCTATGCTCGATTTTGTGTTTGTGTGTTTGTGTACACATCATATGAATTGTATTCCAGATATTTGATTGCATTGTATTTTATTTTATACGTTATCTATTAGTTTAGTGAATGCAATATTAAACATTTCTTTATTGTTATATTTAGTTGAGTTTCATGCTAAAACACCTGAGTAAGTATACTTAAATCAACCATAATTTGGTAGTTTTGGAAAAATTGGAATGTCTATTGAATATTACGATTACTTCGATTGTTTTACCAGTACTTCTGAAAAAGTAATTATTCTTCAAAAAATTATATTTTTTAATGAAATTTCAGCTCTGATACTTCATTTATTTCGAGTCTTACTTTTGTTCTTAGCGCAATGAAAACGATTTCGGAATATTTGAGACAGACGATATTTATCAACGAAACGAGAATGAACAAGATCGCGTGAGCAATGATATTTTCTGTTTCTTTCGCTCTGAATTAATTTCACATTTCTAAATTTTGCGCACTTTTAGTTGTAAATTGTGGCAACTGTGCAAGATCAAGAGATAAAAATGAATCACAAATTAATATCTTTAGAACAATTTTTCCGGCATCTTTTATTTTGTTCTATTTTACTGTTTTCTGTTTTAAATATTTATTATTTTAATAAATGTGTTTTCCTTCTCATCACACCCAACAGCACCACAAAGTATTAGACTTGAAAATGTTAGGTAAGTCAGTATAAATTTTCAGTAAATTTTAAGTGTAGTTATGCCATTATTGAAAGAATAATGCCGTTATTTAAAGAATAATGCCGTTATTTAAAGAATAATGCCGTTATTTAAAGAATAATGCCGTTATTTAAAGAATAATGTCGTTATTGAAAGAATAATAATGTTTAAAAATCCAAACTAGAACTTTTTCCAACATTAAAAAAATTGTTGTAGTAATGACAGGAGAAGATTGCAAAATTTCACAATGTCGCATACCGGAGGCAAGAGTGCCACAAGTAAAAAAATATTGTTTTTCGCCGTAAATCGTAATTTTAATTAATTCAGTTGAACATGAAAAGAACTTAAGAAAGGGAATTCCAAATCTTCCTATAAATCGTCTTTTATAGTAGTAACCTTAGTATCACCTTTCGTCTTTTTGTAGCTTTGTCATACAGCAATTGTGCGATGTATGTGAAATGTATTACATGAATGGATATGCATGTGTAGGATTTGTGTCCAAAGTAAGTTGTAGAAAATATAAAGATGGCGAAAGGTGTTAAAATAAATTTTTATTCTACAAAAAACGTAAGTCATTATATATTTTGATTATCTCTTCAATCTAGAGTAAACGAATTCAAACCGAGTAAGGTCGGGTATTTTGCTAGTATATATATATAATAATTTCCACTAATCTGTCTTTTTATTTGCCTTTATAATAAATTTTCGAAATTGTAGAGACTTTATGGACACCCTGTATTTTGTTCTTTTTTCCAAGATACGATAAAGGCCACGGTAGCCCGCTTGGAAGAATAGGGATTACTAACCGTGGGGTTGTGAGTTCGAAATTCAATCCAACCAAAGACTGTCGTGTTGGGGCTGGTACACGTTAAATTTGTCGTGGTCTAAAATGTCTTCCTTTTGGAGTGGTGTGGAAGCTTGGAGACTGGGATACCAGCAAGTGTTGATCTCGTCATCCAACCGTGGTTCATAATTCCGAGATGTCCTCGGATCTTTGCCTTCGAGACTGATTTTGGACCTTCACCAACAGTCCGCTGTGTTACTCCAGTGAGAGGTTAATTCAACTACATATCTAACAAGATAGGATAAACCAATTTTAATGTAAATGTATAATTTATACAGTTGCTTTGTTATCAAGAGATTTTGCGCTTTTACATATTGTAACATATAGTACATTTTCAAACTGTATTATATTGACTCGCACTAGTCAAGCTCTAGTCTCATACTCTTTATTAACCCTCCAAGCGGTGTCCACAAACACAACCCAAAAAATTCAGTTGGAAAACAGCTCGCGAAAATTCGTGCATGGCAAAGCAGCTGACCGGAAATAGTCGGACATCTTACCCGGACAAATCGTTTATGAAATATATCTCATTCGGACTCTTGGACATCTCGCACGCTTTTATTGTTTTATCCTGCGCTTGGCGCAGTTTATCCGGTTTAGGACCGCATACCATTAAACACAACTAACCAACCTAGACATCTCGCAGGCCTTTACTGTTGTATCCTGCTCTTGGCGCAGCTTGTCCCCTTTAGGACCTTGTAGCATTAAACCCAACTAACCAAACTGGATATCTCAGACACTTTTATTGTTTTATCCTGCGCTTGGCGCAGTTTATCCCCGGTTTAGGACCGCATACCATTAAACTCAACTAACCAATCTATACATCTCGCAGGCCTTTACTGTTGCATCCTGCTCTTGGCGCAGCTTGTCCGTTTTAGGCCCTTGTACCATTAAACCCAACTAACCAAACTGGACATGTCGCTGCTCGAAATATCTCGGGCTTACCGCCCGCGTCACAGATCCCGTCGGAACTCTACTCAGGTATGCCGCTTGAAGTGTTAAAAGTTCAGACTGCTTACTGACAACAACTACTTCTGGGCCCATCTCCACAGAATAGGATGAGCTGATTCCTGACCTAGGACAGCCTATGTCTGGTGAACATTTGGACGAATGGTATTTAATCGCACTGTGGGGAAATAGTGGAAGGCACTAATGACACCTAGCGACCAAACAATCGGCATTTGTCAACAATGCTTACTTTATAAACAAATAAGAAGGAAATAAACCGATAAATCCTTCTATGATTGACTGCAAGAATCTCGTCCCTATTCGTATATAAATAGGGAAATCCATTAAAACGTCCTAGCAACCCATTCGAGGAGAGCAGTATTTAACTCGATAGATATTGCTCTGGTCTAGCAAATTAAAAACAAGTGCTCACAGTATTTGGGTAGTGTATTATATTTAGCAACAGGATCAATGCACTATTTGAATTGGGAAAATTACCGTCACGCACGCACATTGGGTAGATAAGTATTTAATTAATCTTGCACTGCAACAACACAACGGGATATTGTGTCAGTCCGTGATCAAACCCGAGGGTATTTTTGTATTTTTGTAACTAACGTCGCTTTGGAGCAACACAACTGGCTAATATTACTACACAACGGAGGACGTATTTTAAGTTTAAAATATAGGTAGGTATTTCAATTAAAACGTTGCATTGGAGAACAACACGCGGGCTATTGGCGTAGGTACGTGATCAATCAAGGGAAAGATCCGAGGACGACACCTCAAAATTTTGACCCATGGCCACACCAAGCATAACAAGGTCGTGATAAATTCACACCTGAGCTGGCATCCCACTCTCTAAACTTTCACACCAGTCCAACGTGAGGACATTTGTGGCCACGACGATTTAACGAGCACCAGCCCCTTTGTACATGACGGTCTTTGGTTGGCTTTGAACTCGTAACCTCCGATTACTAATACGTTACTCATCCAACAGTTACCATCATTGAATCAACTATGGTTGTGAAAGTATACTACAGACTATAATTATAATAATAATATTTAATTTCATTCCTTTCCATAAAGTATATCTGAATAGTTTACCAAACTGTGTCCAGCCAAAGACCATAGTGTACACGAGGACTGGTGCATGTTAAATCTATCGTGGGTTTAGATGTCTTTATGCTGGTATGGTGTGGAAGTTTGGAGAGTGGGATGTAGCTCAGTTGTTGTTCTCGTCATGTGACCTGGTTCAAAATTACGAGTCATTATAAGTTATATATTTTAATAATAGTATTTAATATCATTTCTTTCAATAACACATCTCTCAATAGCTTGGTGGAACGCTTATACTCCTTTTCAACTTTTAAGTTTAAAAATACCTCGATATTAATCTTTTTTTTTGACAGTCAATGTTTCATTGTCTTTTCATAAATCAAGATTAGCGACATTTTTGTGTAGTGTAAATTCATGTGCGAATTGCTCTTCACTTGTCGTTTCTAAATAACTTGAAAGGCGTCTCATGCTCTCAGAAGAGTGTTGCCAAATATGCCTCTCCAAATAAACCAGACCTTTATCTGTTAAGGCCATTGGCAGGAAATTTAGCAGGAAGAGGGGGCGAGTAAATAAGCGATTATGAATGAATGAGTCGGATAAATTTAACTCGGCCATTTCGTATATGTTTCTTCAAGCAAGTTAGCTCTTTATTCGTGGTACCTTTAAGAAAGGCAATCGAAAAGTCCGAATGAAAGATAAGAGTTATAAAAGGAAACCACCCTCCAAACGGATCCTTTTGATGAACAAGCCAGTTGGATAATCAGGGTGACAGACAGCTTCATCTGAATGTGACGATGAATTGGCTGCTCAAAAGCGACGAGCGCTTACGCTCTTTCTTTGAGGGGCTATCTCCAAATGCAAATATTTCTCATAAAAAAACGCAAAATATATTCACCAACCACGCATGAAGCCTTGCAGTTGAAAGTTGAAGACTGCAAGTTGTCAAAAATGCAGGCAGATATAAGCATTTAAAAGGCATTGCATTCGTTAATTGGTAGTCCTTTATACGATTTTATGTATCTTTGAATAGTGTATACTTAAATTCGTTAATTTACTGACTTGCTGCATCCGTTATTAATTTGTAAAAGTATCAAAGTAGTTGTTTTAAAACATGCGGACAAAAAAGACATGCAAATTTATGAAATATACTCGAAATTTCTAAATAGGGAATTTTCTAATAAGCTTGCTTCAAAATAAAGAATTTTCATGGAAGTGTCGACTTGTGACAAAATCAATCCCCAGCTTGTGATTGGTCATTGAAATTGCGTCATAATGTTTGATACTAATTAGTTTGTTTAGCTTGCAGGACATGCAGTTTGCATTTCTGGAACACGGCATGTATCAGTCTATGGATAATCTTAAATAAAGCTATCACGCTCACCTCTTTTCCATTCGATCTAACTCCAACTGAACCTCTGGATGTTTTTCTATAGGTGCATGCTGAACTCCTCCAAACTCCTCGTCGCTCTCATAAATTAGTCCGATTGAATTCATGGGAAGTATGTATCGGTGTAAGTTATTTTTATGAAGATGACGGACACTTCATTCAGGTAGTTGCACGAGATAGGAATGTGGTGTTTTTACCTCGATTATATCACCCGGCCCTTACCATCTTGAATAAATTTCGTCCGTTGATTCGGGGATAAGCACCTGGGTTGGCAAGAGAACCCCCAGAACATTAGAAAAGCTGTCTAGCTATGTCTTTTTTTCGTACGTGAGTGAATATGCCCAGGCTGTGCTTCACTAACTAGTACACTTATTGTATATAAAGCCACTGTATGACATTTAAAATTGTAAAATAGAAACATATTTCATATGATATATTTAAATTGCTATTGAAATGGATAGTTCAAAACGTGTCTTATCGTGCTCTGATTTTTAAATTTCGGATTTTCTTTTGACATTGCTAGTCTAAGAGATATTGAATTGCTCGTTGCGTTAGTCCAGGGCTACGTTAATTAAAATACCTCTACCTACCTAATAAATAATACATCAAAAATAAAATATGTTTTTACATAGAAAATTGATCAGCACACTCACAGGTGGTAAGTAGTTTGGTATTTTATTTAACGTCACACTGGAGCAAAACAACCGACTGTTGGCAACGGTCCGGGGAAATATCCGATTATCCTTTACACCACGTAATTTTAAACGATAGTCAGATGACGAGGTCACGCCTGAACTGGCACCCCACTATCCACACTTCCACACTACGCCAATGGGAGAACATTTGAGGCTCGACAGTTTTAATGTGCACCAGCCCCCGCATGCATGAAAGTATTTGGCTGGATCTAGTTTCGAATTCACGACCTGGTTGTGAATCCGTTACTCTTCCAACTGGGCTACCGTGGCTCGTCAGACAGAAGAGAAAAATACACGGTAAGAAAATACACGAAAAAAATAACCAAATATGAATTTTTCTCATATTAAAATATAAATTTACTTTTCCGTATCAACAATATACGAGTGAAAAATGTTTCGCTATATCGATTCAGGGTAGTGACGCCCCAGTCCTGTGGACAGTTCGAAGCACATCAGCATATTCAAATTCCAACCCCCTCTCATTCGTCGACATGTTTTCAATTACTCGCCCCCCGCGATCTTAATTTCGGAGAACTCACGCCATAAAAATCTCAAGCGTCACAATTAGATTTCAGGCTCGGTTTCTCTTCTAAACGTCCGCTAATCACGAATTGGACCGCAAAGTTAGAAAAATAGTCTCCATTTCCCCATCTGCCGCTATCGGATATGTAGTTAGTTGATAGTCCACTAACTCTGCCAAGTAATTAGAGGTTGGTCGCCACAGCAGCATGAGAATCGGTGGACAGACTGCCTGCTATAGACGACCTACGGATTTTCGTCTTCAACCACTGGGTTCATCACCCTTAATGAGTGCCAAGGGTTGCCTCATTTAGACAAGTTAAATGAGGGGCCATATAATGAGAATTTAATGCACACTCTTAATAAATTTATAATGCCCGTTCCGCCGAAGGAGGACCGCTGGTTGACGCCATCAAAACGAAGTCTCTTCTATCCGACTGTCTTTTAATTAGAGTGCCACTTAGGAAAGATTCGGTGTCCACAGACGTCAAAGAAAACAATCGACTCCTGCTTCCTGAGAGCGTAGTGCTCTGGAAAGGCTAATGGGGATATGAATCATGGCTCCTAAGAACTTATCTAAAGACAAAAGCTCCTGCTTTTCATTCCCTTGTCAATTTCTTCAATAGACGAAACCTTTCGTCAGTAGGGTAAAGGCAAGTAATATCAAACACTTGATTTCGAAAGATTTTTAAAGGTGGGGAATAGGATTTTTTGGTGCATCAAAAGCCACATCATGACTAAGTTATCTAAGATTCATATGGGTGTACACAATAATATATCAAACATTGAAAACTTTCAAGCTATACTATAAGAAGTAATCATATAAGAATTGCCGATTTGAAAAAAAATATATCTTAGAATACAACGAATTTTTCCCAACACATAGAAAACTACTTGGAAAAACGGCTATGGAAAGGCTGATGGGGATATGAATCATTACTCGCAAGAACTAATCTAGAAACTAAGGTTCCTGTTTTTGAGTTCCTGTTTCCCAAGTTAATTTCTTCAATAGACGAACCTTTCGTCCGTAGGGTAAAAGCACGTTTTATGGAACATATGATTTTGAAATATTTTCAAATGTAGGATGTTTTTTGGGTCCATCAAATTCCAAGTCATGACGAAATTATCTGAGATTCATATGTGGAGGAAATAATTACTCAAATATCAAACACTTTTAACCCTCCATGTAGTTTCAACGACGTATCTCGACAGTCAAGTTCTGAACAATTTCGTTAATGGAAAGGTACCTCGTTATCAAGAGTGTTTTTTTAAGATAACGAGATCAAGATATGGTCAATTTTCTTCTAATGACGAGATACCTCTTCAAGATAACCACCAGGAGGGTTAAGTGATCCTAAATGAAGTAACCAGGTAAGAATTGCTGATAAAAAAAAAACAGTACCTAATGTGGAACACTCGTACAAATTTATTCCAAGTACACCACAAAACTTCCTTTACTTCAAAAACCGTATATTTACTCAGTCATGAAGAATGAAAACAAATACATTTCATGTTTTTACGCTTACATTTCACTACAATTACTTTTTTAACATTGATATAAGAGTTGTTTTACACTTACATCTCATAATATAAACCTTTTTAACATCGATAAGAGATCGGATGTTTTTTGATACGGCATTCAAAGTACGAGGAAAGAATTCAATAAAGAATGATGATAATTTTTTTTAAAGGTGATTAAAAAAATCAAGAAAAATAAAATTTATATTGAATGTGTAGCGGGATCAGTGGAGAATAGATGGCGCAAGTTTCACGGTCATGACGTCATTGCTGAGGCCTTGGCAGCCGGCCAAGAACGCCTAATTTAACTTTCGCTTTCGGCAAAAATGGATGTGACACGCGAAGTGCAATACCATTGAAATTTTGTTTTCGCCTTAAAAAATCATAAGATCGTCAGATCTTTCAAAAACCAATGTGATGTGTGTTCCCCATCCTCCATATAGTATTGATGTAGCACCATGCGATTTTTTTTATTTTCCAGAATTTGAAGAAACACCTCCGGGAAAAGTTTCATCAGCACAGGCAGTGGTAAAAGTTGCCTTGGCGATTTTGAAGGACCTGTCAAAAAATGGCTCCCAGCAGGTGTTTAAAGACTGAAAAAGTAGTGGGATAAGTGCATTGCATGTAATGGAGAGTCTTTTGAGAAAGACCATAAAAATTTGGAGGATTAGTACAGGAAATTATTTTTTTATTAATTTATGATCATTCTTTATTGAACAGCCCTCGTACTTCAAATAGCATTCTTCCTCCTTAAACAAAATGGTGCGGGTTAAAACTGTCGTGGCCGCACATGTCCTCACGTTAGCAGGATGTTGAAGTTTGGAGAAGGGGGGGGGGTGCAATCTGAGGGGTTAAAAATTACTTGTTGTTGTCCTCAATCTGTCCCTTAGGGATATATCCGGGACCGTTGCCAATAGCCCGTCGTGTTGCTTCAGTGGGACGTTATTGAAAATACCTACCTACCTTAAACGAAAATATCGTTATCCAAATCTATGCTATATTTGACCAGCTTTACTTCCCAAATCGCAGGTGGTTCCCCACAAAATCCCAGTTCAATCTTAACCAGCACCACGGGAAATATACGTCTCATGCTTTTTTTTATAAATACATCTTGAGCTTTCATATGCAAAGAATAACAACGGTAACTCTGAGCTACGTAATAGATTGTAATTCAATAATATGCAGCAGAATCCGTGTTACCAAAAGACAATACGTCTGTTGCTTGTGGAATCTACAGAAGAAAGTTCTGGATAAGGTCTTGAACTTTTATATGGATATAGTATTTTAGCCAAACTCAATTCTCCAAGATTGGGTTTAGAAAACTGATGCGTTAGTTTCAATTAACTAAAAACAAAAATTTCCAATTGAGAATGCTTTTTATAACACGAATATTCCATCCTTTTAAAAATATAGTGAAGAATATGCGGAAAATGCACGGAATATATGATAGAATATCTTCATACTGCGTACAGCCGAGGTGTTCCACATTACATACACATGTGTTTCGACAGAAAAATTACCCTAGTTTCAAGAAAAATAAAACTTAGCTGAAAACTGAACGTAAGAGCAGTCACAAACAAATGTATTTTGGGGAAAATCAAAATATTTGTGAACTTATTTTCTCTTTAATAATTGGCCTTCTAATTAACATTCAAAAATATGTTCGTAGCTCAAAATACCCAAAACAGTTTCTATTTGAAAAACAGATTATCTGGTTGGCGCTGACAACAGAATAAGGGACATGTTCTATTTAAAGAGAATCATTTAAAAAAATTCCTGATAATAAGTTCCCGAGATGCTGCGATGTTTCATGTTACGTGTACACAAACATAAATATACATTCTGACACTTCAAATCACAAGAAAAATATTTTCTTTGTTGCGATATTTACAAATACCTTGCAATAAAACTTTTCATTAAACAATATTTGGAATTGTTCAGGCCAGGTCAAGGTAGGTATTTTTAATTAAAGTCGCATTGTACCAACACAAAGGGCTTTGGGATCAATCTCCAAGGGAAAGATTCGAGGACAAAAGCACGTAATTTGGAACCACGGTCAGATAACGAGGCCACCACCTGAGCTGACACCCCACTCTTCAAACTTCCAGGTCAACGTGAGGACATTTGCGGCCACGACAGATTTAACATTCACAGAACCCTTTGTACACGACGGCCTTTGGTTGGATTCGAGCTACCCTTCCAGATCCAGGAAGCTTTATTTTCTACTCTCCTTTCTGGTTTTCTCCGGTTTATCTCTAATATTATAAAAGGAAATGTTTGTCTGTCTCTTTTTTCGCGGCCGCAAAATCCTGACGATTCTATGGCACTTACAGCAATGAGATTTAGCATACAGGTAGTCCAAATTTTTTGAAATTTTTGGGTCGTGGCGAATTTTAAAATTCAATCTAGAAGATTTTTAAATGAATTTAATAGTTTTATCCTCCATCGGGTTTTTCTACACCTTTCTTCCACGAAAGAAGAAACATCGGAATCTAGACTTTTCTACCCACGTGACCTTGACGTGAGCGGAGACTTTGATTTTTCACTTTGTCTGATGACCAACACAATTTTTTAATTATATTTTTACTATCGTTCAAGTATGTTTTTTTTAATAACACTGTTTTTACAGTATTTTTCTACCAGTTTAATTTTAATCCAAATGTTTGAGAACCATTTTTGTTTTACATAACGAATATTCGCAGTCATATAATCTGCTGATGTTCATTTCCCTCTATAAACCTTGTTGCACAACGCTCACAAAATACAAATTCAAACTTGTTTCTTAATATATTTACATTATAACATCTTTGAAATTCTGGGTAAGCTCAAAACTATGTCAAAATAGGCTGATATCCACTTTCAATGGATCCCTTCTCATGTTACCATTAAAGGAAATGGCAGACGACGGGATGGCTAAAGAAGGTTCCTTGAAGACTCGTCATTGAACCAATTAACCATAACGTCATGGAAATTAACCATAGCGTCACTGAAACAATTAACGTCTCATGAAATTTTCAAAGTCCAAGATCTGCAGTAATATTATATGGAGAACTTCTACTCACATGATTGGTATAGTAGAAATCTCTCTGACTTTGTTTTGTAGGTGTCATGCGATCGAAAATCACAGACGGCTTTGTCGAGATTCAGAAGTGGCCATACTAACACTCTCAAATTTCAAAATGGACATGAAATTTTTCCTGTTCGTCCTAAATGCACGAACAGGCTTCTCCGGATCATATGCTTTCGTGTGTCGATTTGAATTTCCATGACTTTTTTAAGTCTTTTGAAGGTTTAGGACATTTTAAAGACAAAAGTTTCATAGACTTTGTCTAACATGTACAGGTAACCCTCGTATAGCTCGGTTAATTGGTACCATGTTATAAGGAAACCGTGCTATACAAAACATGGGGTCATACAATTTTGTATATTTGGTACCGTGTTATATGGAAACCGTGCTATAGGATACTTCGCGTTGTATAAAAATCGTGCTAAGCTAAACTTAGGAATTAGTAATTAGTAGAGATTGCGTTCCATGTAATAAGGAAACTAAAACCGTGTTAGACGGAGTACTAAAAACATAGAAAAAGTTAACACATTTATTTGTATTTTAAATAAAGTTACATAAGGGATCATTAAATAATATAAGTAAATTCATATAAGTTTTAAAAACATTTTAACTATATATTAAACCGTGTGGACGTGTATAGGGCACACATAACAGACAGACAGATGAACGGACAGACTAGACAGACGAGACAAGACAGACAACACAGACGAGACAAGACAGACTTAACAGACCAGACAGACAGAACAGACAAGGCAGGCAGAACAGACAGAAAAGACAAGACAGACTTAACAGACAAGACAGACAGAACAAACAAGACAGACAGAACAGACAAGACAGACAGAATGGACAGAACATACAAACAAAATATAACAGAACGGATAGAACAAGACAGTACAAGACAGATCATACAGACTGAACAGACAGGACAGACAGACTGAACAGACAGACAGGACAGACATACTGAACAGACAGGAAAGACAGATAGAACAGACAGACTGGACAGACAGACAGAACAGACAGGACATGCAAACAGGATAGACATGTGAAAAACTCTAACGGGTCTCTATTTAACCGTTCAATTGACCAACAATAGGTAAAAATTAAAAAGTGTTATATAGAAACTATTATCGTGTTATACGAGGGTAGTCGCAATTTTAGTACCGTGTTGCAGAGGGTCACCTATACTAGACCAAAGGTTAGAAACAACAACAGTACAACATACACTTACCTAGCATCCACTTTGCATCTATTGGGTATGCGTTGAGTTCTCTATTATCATCGAAATATTGCATCAAATTTGGCTAAACGCATGAGCGCGGGAACAATTTTTCCTTATTTTTATCAAAATCTTGTATGATTTTTTTTAATCATAATTGACGATGTTCTGCAATGCAAAGCGAGCTCCTTACCCCACTTTTTTTTTCTTTTCTAGCTACAGAACAACCTACCTACACCGCCCAAATTACCACAAACACTTTATAAATAACACATCTTCTATGTCATTAACAAAATATTGAACTTCAAAAGTTATCGACAGAATTACAAATTCTGAAAGTATGCCCTAGTTTTAAATAAAGTAAGTTAATTAATTTTGATGTTTTATTACAAATATGTAATACATATTTAAACAGCCGATAATTGTGTTTGACGTCTGTTTTTGATTTTACTGCCGTTTTTAAAATTTGGACAAAAATGCCTGCAGAACAATTGCAATTGCTTGGAGTGTTGCAGAACACTGAATATAATTCTGCATCTGGGCGTAAGAGTACTGAGTAATTTTATGTATACCCGTGATTCACTTTAACTTTAACATACTAGCATTTCACAATCAATCACAGCTGATCTTAAAATAAAAACTTTTACTGTCTTACTTCCTACAATTTGTATTTTTGAAATTAACGTATATTTAAAAACGGAATTTATTTGACAATGAATGAATCATAGTATAAATAAACTAACCTGTCATGTACTTTGAGTTTAGATGAATATAGCCTATTGAACAGAACAGTTCTCATGCTAACACACCTAAAGTTTAGAAAAATGACTGTGGAGTAGTATTTAAAGTATGATGTACTTTGGAAAACGCTAAGAAAGATTTAATTCTATTTAAATGGTTTCAGGATAGAAATTTCAGCACTCAAAATTTTCGAAATTCTAGGCCCCCTAAATCCTGTTAAATGTAATGCAAATAATTTATTTTTACTGTCTTCAAGTCGTTCAATTCTATAAAAATACAACAAATCGTCTAAAATATTTCATTTTTAACTACGATGTACTTAGAAGTGCTAATAACTGCAAATATTATATAAATGTTATACGTCCTTTACTTTATTTTGATGTTTTTAACACTGGAAACTTTCAAAATTCGAATTCCCTCAGACCTGTCAAATGTAAGCAGACAGTTCATCTTGATCAATTCTCCAAACGCAATGGAAATACCCTAAAGTATGGCCCATCTACGAGAGGCTTACTTTACCCTTCATAGTTCCGAGATATCAAAACACGCAAGAAGTCAACACAACTTTTTTACGTCTTCTGCTTTGTAAGTAAGTTTATGCGTAATTACGACAGTAAATTTGTCAAGATTAGATCGTAAAGAAGTGATATTTTCCAAAATGACCCCCAGGGCTCTTCAGGATGGAATGCAGTTTCCCCTAGAGCGCACTCCGGCTCTGAAGCTACAGCTAGTATCTGAGGATCTTAAGTGTTTTTCTTCCTTTTCAGAGAAAAAATGGGGCGACCATCCGAAGAGGTGAAAAGAGCTGTAAGGATGATGGAAGCGATTTTAATGATTCAAACACAGAAAAGAAATGCGCCCTAACTAGAGAGAGTATTTAGACATGTCTACACTTTAATCACGACATCGATTCATGGAGAATATGGAAGAATCTTTTCTATTCGTGTCTATTATGTCTAAGCAAAAGGAAAAATAGGAAGTGGCGCAGAAGGCTTGGATATGAATAAAAGTCTCCCCCGTAAACTTCACCATAAAATATTTTATGTGAATCGAGCATTTAACATTAAAAATAAAGCATCTTTAAATCTTCCTCTTGTCTTTTTGAATGGTTAGATCGACATGTATTGGCTTATGTGAATAGGAGGGATTTTCTGTGCGTATCAACAAACCAAACTGTCTGCCAAGATGTTACTTCTGCTATCCAAGTGCTCTAGCATGATGCGTGTCGGGTTACCTTAAAATGTAGTGAATTGCCGTTTTGACAACGTTTGGCATTTAAGGTGTGTATACACTAGAAATGGCGAAAATCGACAAGAATATCGGTATTTTTTAATGCTTCAAAATAATTTATAACTTTTCAGCTTATCCTTCAATGCTTACCCAAAAAATACCAAGATTTTGTAAGCAAACGGAACATTTTTCTAGTTACAACGGCTTTCGTTAGGTGCTGTCACCATGATCAAAAGTGTTTCCAATACTTTAAACTAATTTTCTGAATAGCTGTGTTTTTGCAATATGATACTTTGTTCAACAGTGAGATAATAATTATAAGTAATTATTTTTTTTGTCATTATAATTATACAATACAGTGGATATTTTGACCCTCAGTCAGAATTATTAGTAACAAATTGAATTTTTCTGGTTACAACGGCTTTCGCTAGGTACTGTCACCATGATCAAAAGTGTTTCCAATACTTTAAACTCAATTTCTGAAAAACTGTGTTTTTGCAATATGATACTTTGTTCAACAGTGAGATAATAATTATAAGTAATTATTTTTTTGTCATTATAATTATACAATACAGTGGATATTTTGACCCTCAGTCAGAATTATTAGTAACAAATTGAATTTTTCTAGTTACAACGGCTTTCGCTAGGTACTGTCACCATGATCAAAAGTGTTTCCAATACTTTAAACTCAATTTCTGAAAAACTGTGTTTTTGCAATATGATACTTTGTTCAACAGTGAGATAATAATTATAAATAATTTTTTTTTGTCATTATAATCTATACAATACAGTGGATGTTTTGACCCTCAGTCAGAATTATTAGTAACAAATTGAATTTTTAATTGATTTTTAAATAGTAAAATTCTTTAAAAAATCTTGATTTTTTATGCTTTTTATAGAAAAAATTGTTAAAAAAGCCTATTTATTCTAGCGGGAGGCACAAACATATAGAATAACATTAGAAATAATTTCCAACAGGAATTGTATTTTTGAACGAATTAGAATTTGAGATATCACTGTTAAAAAGCATGCTATTTAGCTAATTATATCCCAATTAGATAATTAATGAATATCATAGTCAGATTTTTTCATAGGAAATGAGTTCAAGCACAAAACAATGGGGTGCCAGCTCAAGTGTTGCTTCGTCAACTGACCGCGTGGTTCAAAATTACGAGGTGTTGTCCTCGGATCTTTCCCTTATTAGACTGATTCCGGACCGTCGTCAATAGCCCGTTGTGTTGCTCTAGTACGAAGGTAATTAAAATTACCATTACCATTACAATTCAAGCAATTGGTTGATATTTATGGCACTGAGTCCTCTTGGGATATATTTTGCCAAGCGCAAGATATATATTTCACACAAAAGAGAGATTTTTCTATAACAAACATTTATATATGCGCATTACATGCATTTTAAGTAGGTATTTGTAAAGCTTATTTTCGGAAAATTTTTATTTGGAAAATTTATATTATTCTCAAAAATTTTTCTCCTTTGTAAAAGACTTGCAAAATTAAATTTTCTAATTGTAAGTTTTCAATCCTATCCTTTCCTATATCCAATAACTTTCTCCGAGTCAATAGTTTTGTCCCCGGCAACCCTGCACATAATTGCTGTCTGATAGTTCTGGAAGCAGAGCTCCAAATTGCCTTTAATCCAATTTCAGACTACCGTGGAGTGGCTAAGGCAATGATTTTAGGGATACGAGTCAACAGATATCGCGATTTCATCCTCTATAAATAGCTTTAGTTCGTTTTGTGTTAAATATTGACGTTCCTGTGTTTCAGTTTATCTCTGAAAGATTTTCTGTATGTCCATTTGAAATAAAGGAAGTAATTGGTAATTTTTTAGTTAACGTCGTACTAGAGCAACACAACGGGCTATTGACGACGGTCCGGGATCAGTCCCTTAAGGGAAAGATCCGAGGACAACACCTCGTAATTTTGAACCACGGTCAGATGACGAAGCAACACCTGAGCTGGCACCCCACTCTCCAAACTTCCACGCCAACCCAACGTGAGGACTTTCGGCCACGACAGATTTAAGGTGCACCAGCCGCCTCTACACCAAACGCTTACAAACATCCATGCCCGGACCCGGATTCGAACCAGGAACCTTCCGATCTAGAGGCTAACACCTTAACCACTATACCGGTTGGTCGGCTGAAATAAAGGAAGATCTGTTGGAAGAAAAAAAGTTCCAATAAATTGTATCAAAAACGAAAAGATTTACTTTGGCTCGATTTTCTCGTCATCTGACCGAGGTTCAAAATTAGGAGGTGCTGTCTTCGGATTGTCGCCAATAGCCCATTTCGACGCAAATTCAACTACTTACCTTAATTCAATTGACGGTCTATGGTCACTTATTGTTGCACGAGTAACAGCACAAAAGGGAATAACATAAACTAATAATATGTGGCCTTAACAACACGTATTGAAATTCAGATTGCAGCAATTACGAACATTTTAAAATTAATAAAACTGGTTTATTCATGATCATAAGGTATCCTACTTATTCATGAGCATGAGGTATCCTATTTATTTTTGAGCATATTGTATCCTATTTATTCACGAGCATAAGATTATATTTATTCATGAGCTGAAGGTCTCCCATTTATTCACTAGCATTTGATCCGGTAGAAAAGTATAAAAGGTTACACATAAGTAAATAAAAATTTCCAATCTTTACAGAAAACAAATTAATGGATTTCGTACTTGAAATGTTTTGGTCTTGAGGGAGTTATTTTTTTATTTCTAACTGTGTGCATGGATGATATACATAGCAGAACAATAATTTCTATTATTTTTTTCCATTTATTTATAATTTTATTGCACAGCATGCAGAATCCGTGGTGCCTTGCTAGTTAAAGAAATCATCTAGTTAGTACATTGTTTACAGTGGTAATTCAGCACGAATTAAAGTTGATAAGGAACCAATTAGGCAGTTAATGTAACTAAGAAACATGCATGGTAAGTTCTCAAGTATTAAAAATATCCCAATATGACAACATATTAAAGTTTTCTTTCAGTCTTGTTGTTATACTCTTAATAATTACAATCACATTCTAAAAACTGGTGAACTTCTAGCGATTCAAAATTTTGGTGAACCAGTCGTTTTAGTACTACAAAAAGCATCACCAAAGAAGTTCAAATCTGCAAAATTATAGTTCTTCAAAATCCATGGATATCTTTCAATTTACAATAACGACAGCTGAATTAACTCCTGCGACACGTTATTATATCGTGTCGCATAAGTCATTCCAACTGAATTCATTATTTGGCAGATTCAAAACCATTGTGAAGAATTAATTTTAAGGACTTCAAATAATTATTAATGCGGATCCAACGAAACTTTTACTGCGACCGAAGATTGAAGATAATGCTCTTTTTAACCTCTTTCCAATTCATAGGAATGCGAGGATACCATTAATATCTATCATATTTTAAGAAATCTGCTGTATACCGGGAGGTTTGAAAAATTCCCATACAGCATAGGAAGCAGTTGGGAAACTAATGAATCATTCCATACAAGAAAAAGCTGCTTACAACTCGTTAGCCCCATCGACTTAACCATATCTAAATCATCAGTTAGCTGCAGTGCTGATAAAGCTTGGCAACCCATTCCTTTCGGAAAAGACAAGGATGTGGCATGGAAATCGTATAAACAGGCATGATAGGGCGAAGAAACGCTTTGCCAAGTGGAGTGAAGCTGATTCACCGGGAATTAAAAGTGAACGGGTCTGGCAGCACAAAGCGAATGAATTGTCAACATGGTCCTAAAACAGTTACTGACTCCGCTGTTAACAGGGTGCGACGAATCCGTCCTGTTTGTTTTGGCGAAAAAATACGAATTTTTTTCTCTTATTATGCTTCTTGAAGTTTATTTGGGTCATTTCGAAAGCCAAATACTTGCTGCGGAGACACTAGCGCACATTCAGTTTCGGCATTGAGCGTGGGAGAGTTGGAATTTTTGAATTCCTGACTTTTTAGATATTTTTACTTTGAAACTCTCCTAAAGCATTAGGATACTTGATGTGCAAACCAGAAAGAGTTTTGCCGTGGATAGCATATTTATTAAAACTTCATCCACAATGGATAATTTTTGTGATTTATAGCAATGTATTCAATAGTGCTTTGTTTAACATATGCTTACTATAATCTTCCAATGATAGCTTTTGGGTGAAAGTATAGATGACTATCCTGAAAGGTTTTAAGAAGTATGCTACTTTAAGTACATTCTGTTAATTTTTTTCTGTCGCCATCACTTTCAAAATTATAAAATTATAATTTCAAAGTTAATATGTCAAGGAATTTCTTGCCGATCTACCAGTCTGGAGTTAAGGTGTTAGCCTTTAGATCGGAAGGTTACTGATTCGAATCCGGGTCAGTGCATGGATATTATATGTAAGCGTATGGTGTAGAGGCGGCTGGTGCACCTTAAATCTATCCTGGTCGAAAGTCATCACGTTGCGTTGGTGTGGTAATTTGAAGAATGGGGTGTCAGCTCAGGTGTTGCCTTGTCATCTGAACGTAGTTCAAAATTGCGTGGTGTTGTCCTCGAATCTTTCCCTTGGGGGATTGATCCCAGGCAGTCGTCAATAGCCAGTTGTGTTGCTCTAGTACGACGTTAATTAAAATTACCTTACCTTACAAGGAATTTCTTTTGGATTTCAAAATAAGTAGCCATATTAATGTGTAATCTTTCTCATTTGAAAAAAAAATTGCTACATCTTTATTAATTTTTGAGGCCTTCTATTTACATTGTAAGACAGAGTTCTAGAGACTGAAAATATTAAAATATCCCACGTAATGATTTTGTAAGGATTTGTATTTTTAATGTGCATTGATGGTTTTACATATGTAAAACTCGTTTTTCAATCCAGTTGAATAAAATAGTTTTATTTTTCGCTTCATGATTTCTAATAAAAATTAAAAAAAAAAATAATAATAATTGCTTTAAAGATTTTAGAAATTTTCTTTATTCTCAACATTTTTCAACAATATCTGTTGTAGACCTTCAAGTACGTTAAATTTAGCGCGATTTGATATTTTAGCTAATATAAAGTGCTGTCACGTAGCACGAAAACTCAAAGTGAAAGAAGTGAGGGAGAAGAAAATGTATTTGACGCCATAGGTAAGGAAGAAATTGACTTGTCAAGAGATTTATGAACCAGCCAATACAAAGCTTTGGAAAACTTTCCCCGCCATCTGAAAGTGCTTTAGATTTTCATCTTGAACTGGTTTTATCCTCTTTCAATTATGTTAGATGCTATCAAAAGAACACATTTGAAAGCGAAAGGTGAACCAAGCATGGACAATAAGTGAAGTTGATAGGATTATAAAACGGTCCTTCTTTATTTTTTTTATGCGATTTTGTTATTTTTGTTTAAAACTTTTTTGTCAACTAATTGGGTTGTTTTCAAATTTGTAGAATCTCGGTTCCTCATTTCCTCGTGTTGCTGATTACAACATGAGGAAAACACATCACTGATATTTGGAAATACTGTTTATAGAAGGCTGAGGATACTAAATATATCTGATGGACGTTGATATCAGTTTCCACATCAATAGAATTATTAATGAATATTACATAACAAACCGAAATATCCAGGAATATATAAAAAAGATCGTTAAAGTATAGAAACGTTTTCGTATTTTTGATATTAAAAAAATACGAATTCAAAGTCGACCAAGCTGTTTTCCACGTTCAAAATATCTGTACTTCGGGCCTAGTACCAGTTGAGATAACATGCCTCACATGAAATATGTATCCCAAGTACAATGTACCATTTGCATAAATACATTCATTTTTATTCTTTTCCTTTACACAATGATGTACACCTGTATAATCATAATGAAATATGAATAACTTTTGAAACTCGGTAAATGATCCAAGTACAATGTACCACTTGCAGAAATACATTCATTTTTCTTCTTTTCCTTTACACAGTTGCTGTACACCTGTATAAACATAATGAAATATGAATAACTTTTGAAACTCGGTAAATGATCCAAGTACAATGTACCACTTGCAGAAATGCATTAATTTTTCTTCTTTTCCTTTACACAATTGCTGTACACCTACATAAACTTTATAGAATATGAATAACTTTTGAAATTCGGTAAATGACTCCCTTGAAGTACAAAAATGTCACATTTCTCGGGGCCTTTTTAGACCTAGGGTCCCGATACCATGATAAAGTCGACCCCTATGTAGAACATCGTTGTATTTGAGCAGAAATACATTTTTACGTTTTGGTGACGTATTAAGCACTTGATGTATTCATGCTAAACTGGATTTATTGTGAAACAGAATAATAAATAATTTAGATTGGTTGTAAGTCGCTATCTACGATACACAAATCTAAAATATGATAAGCCCTCAAGAGCACATTTCCTTTAGGTGTGTACGGGCTTCATAGGCCCGAGGAAATCTAGTTATCTTCTTTTCCCATAGGATTTACTGTCTTTAGTAAAACGCAGTTGTGTTCCCGGAATACCCAAGCAATCATTTTCTGCTTTCATCCCATTTATTCTATTCCCCAATCCCTCTTTTATTCCCTTTCACATTTTTTGCTTGAAGTTAATTGGCTTTCTTTTGTTATTTGGGCGCAACTTGGCCAAATATGGCCCTTGCACCATAAAACTCTTAAACAACCATGCATCCAACCTTCATGAAATTAAGCATCTTTTCAATGATGAAATGTTTGTGTATCTCAGTTTTAATTGAATATACATTTTAATTTTCCCCTCCAGTTTCAAAGCAAGGTCACCTGAGTGCACTTTTCACAATTTCACGGCGTATCATGTGACGCATCTGCTATACACAGATCTTAAACAAGGACGTTTCTCATAGACCAGAGTTCTACATTTACCACAAGTGTGCTATAAATTACTGAGAGATTAAAGATAGCTGTAACTTTCCACTCCTACGAACAGAAAAATTGAATGAATACTCGTAACTCCAAATAGTTTATTCCCTTTTTTCAATAGCGAAATTAACCATAGTTTCTGAAAAACACGAAAAGCATTCTTCATAACGTTTATCCCACAAACACGAAGCTAATTGGAACTACCCCAATTGGTCATACATACACTCTCATCAAAGACAAGAAGTACCCGAAGTACGTTCCTCGTAGACCAGAGTTCTACATACTACAAGTGTGCTATAAATTACTGAGAGATTAAAGATATCTGTAACTTTCCACTCCTACGAACAGAAAAATTGAATGAATACTCATAACTCCAAATAGTTTATTCCCTTTTTTCAATAGCGAAATTAACCATAGTTTCTGAAAAATACGAAAGCATTCTTCATAACATTTATCCCACAAACACGAAGCTATTGGAACTACCCCAATTGGTCATACATACACTCTCATCAAAGACAAGAAGTACCCGAAGTACGTTCCTCGTAGACCAGAGTTCTACATACGACAAGTGTGCTATAAATTACTGAGAGATTAAAGATAGCTGTAACTTTCCACTCCTACGAACAGAAAAATTGAATGAATATTCAAAACTCCAATTAGTTTATTCCCTTTTTTTTTCAATAGCGAAGTTAACCATAATTTCTGAAAAATACGAAAGCATTTTTCATAACTTTTATCCCACAACAACGAAGCTAATTGGAACTACCCATTCTGCCATACATACACCCTCATCAAAGACAAGACGTCGCCACTGCGGAAAATACTGCTATAGATATATAACAGGCCAATCACAATAAATAAATGGAACTGTATTTATTTCCTCTTAAAGTGCATCTTTTCATCGAGCCTTTAGGAGGAAGTTCACGAATCCAAACTAGAAGCCGAGATTACTGAAAGATAACGGTGGCGAAGAAAGAGATTTTTCCGTTTGGGGGAATGTCTTTTTCTCTTTTTAAAAGCCAACTGTCTAAATCGTCGTAAATATGTAAGAAAATGAGACGTTGTTTGTCTTCGAGAGTTGATAGATGAGTGCAAGAGGACTAAGGGTGTCGAATCTTTAGCTGAAGCTGTCTTGGTGATGCCAATAAACCAAATACTACAGAGGATTTTTATCTCGTTTCATCCCAAAATGAAAAAATACTGTTTGTGATAAGCAGTGGCATGAAAAAAGAACTGAACTTGTGAGGAATACCAGAGATATAGATGTGACAGCTGTGTCTAATGAGCTCCCTTGTTCAGTTGCTGCGGAAGGTTGTTAACCAGATGATGTTCATGTTGCTCATAACCATTCACTGAACCTGCTCATATTGTAAATGTGGTGATTTCTATTTGATACATCTTACGAATGTGCACGGATGCAAGCGTGCTTTAGACCTGTAAAACGTATTAAAATAGGATTTCATGAAAAGGGCAGACTTACATACGACACGATTGCGAGTTATTTATTTCTAATATTATAAGAGGAAGTGTTCACGTGGGGAAGGGCTGTTGTCTCAAGGAACAATTTGTCAGAAGACTACAAAAAAAAAAAACGAAGTTTATTTTTTTTATTTTTTCTATCTCATAGATCGTTAAAGATAGAGTAAACATTTCAACGGTTTTGAAATCTGCGGAACATTTCACGTTTGATCGATTCTTAAAAATATGATTTCCTTTAAATAAATAATTTTAAATTGAAATTTTTATATATTTTTTTCCAGTACGATCGCCGTTGCGCAGAATGACCTTCATATGATAACAGAAATCAGACTTCATTTCCTGAGCTCAGCAAAACAAATAAAAAAAATTTGACTGGCATTGCTTAGTTTTTTTTTTTTTTTTTTTTTTTTTTGTAAAATCGGGATGGTTAAATATAGATAAAATTTCAACGGATTTGAAATCTACGGAAAATTTTACACCAGATCGATACCTTGTATTTAATTTTCTTTTAATAAATAATTTTTCAAATAAATATTTATATTTTCGCAAGAGATTGTGACGTCACGCCGATTGGATCTCTTCGCAATTGGAATTTGGCCGAATTTGACAATGACAAGGCCATCACGGCGTTCCCCGTGGTGTTGGTTTGCGATGCAAACCATAATTCATAATATTCATAATTTGGCTTGCGAAGCAACCAAAGCCGTGCAGGCCACGCAGTGGCTAGTAATTTTATTCGTTTAAGTAGTCTTACATTTCGTACTATCAACTCTCCCGAAGGTTTCGTCCCGATATATCAAGGACCGACCAATTCTATCAATGACGTCATCGTCATCAAGAAGGCCAATATAATTCCGAATGATGAAGGTATTGGTGTTTTTTTAACAATAACGTTATCAAGATCACATCAGTTTTTTCTGATTACGAGAAACCTCGTCAAAAAGATCTGGCCAGTTTTTCTAATGACGAGATACCAGGTCAAGACAACCAGCAGACGAGAGCAACTCTCGTGGTAGAATAGCAGAACCAGCTTACTTAAATTAGCAGTATGACAATTTCAAGACAATTGGTACCCAAATAAATTAAACAGCCTCTAAGCCGATGTTCCATAAGAATGAAACTTGGCATGCGAGATGTATATGAAGTGATAACGAACTTAATTCAATAGTAATCTAAACTACTCCTTTGTTATAGTAGAATTACATCAGGAAGGTCATCAACTTGCAAAGACCCATTTGGTGGTGATACGTGGGGACATGTAGTCTGATATGGAGTCGAACTGAGTGTCTCCACGGTGTTGAAACCCTTCATTGACCAGCGAGATCCCCAGATCTGTCACCCATTGAGAATGTTTGAGATGTGTTAGACCATTAACATCACCATCCCCGAAATATAAAGGATTTATAACAGCAGCTACATAATGCTTGGCATCATTTGCCACATAACATAAGGTTTCCATTTGACACAATCAGACGTCCAATATCAGCACCTATTGCCATGAGGGGGCTGTACAACGTTCTGTATTATGACCCATCTGATGTAATTCTACATTAATAAAGAGTTCTTTAGATTTGATATTGAGAAAATTTCTTTAACCTAGTAGCCCAATTGAAAAAGCAATTTTTTTTTACAACCGGAGGGTTCCGGGGATCAAATCTCGGTCTAGTCAAAGACCGTCGTTTACACGAAGGCTGGAGCAGGTTAAATCTGCTGTGGCCTCAAATGTCCTCACGTTGGCTTGGTGTGGAAGCTTGGAGGTGGGGTGCCAGATCAGGTGTTGCCTCGTCATCTGACCGTGGTTCAAAATTAAGTGGTGTAGTCCTCGATCTTTCTCTTCGGGATTGACCAATTGCCAATTCTCGCCAATTGCCCATTGTGCGACGCAAATTAACTACCTCCTTCTTTATCTTTTCATGTACATTACTCATGCTAAGTTTCATTCCTACCTTCTGTTTCGATTTTTGTGCGTAAGACGTATTTCTGAGTGTGTGAAATGTGCTAATATGTTTGAAATAAAATCGAGGTTAAATATATATAAGTTAATTAGAGATAGAGTTCTTATATTCTATTAGAAAACTCGACAGATTTTTATAAATCGTTTACTAATCAAGAATAATTTCGTTCAACCGTAATCGCACTTCCCCGAAATTTCTCCTTTGACTCTCAAATCGCGCAGGAACTACCAACATTATTTCTTTGAATCCCTCCTTTCGCCCAACTTTCTTTTGAGAAGAGCACGCTTGTTTCATCCCTCAGAAAATCCGCCGTTGTCGAATGAATAATTCAGTTACCCGATACCGCGAATACGAGCTTGATAGCTTATTAAACCGAGTCTCGCAATAAGTATTCCATAAAAATCAGGGCCCAACACGCGAGGATTAAAAGTCCTTTTCTAATCGGCGAGATAAAGTGTAAGAAATCTGGCCAAAGTCACTTTGGGGCGGCCCGAATGGTAGAAAACGGCGGAGAGAAAGAGTGGTTGAGCGGCTCCCAAAAAGAAGAACCCCCAAAGAACGAAAAAAGAGCGTAAAGGTGAGAAGGAAGAATGGGTGAAAAATAGAGCGAGGCACCAGCTGTACAAGATAATGACCAGAATCTTACACAAATGAAATCACGGAAAATCTGTTATGGGCAACTTCTTGGAATCTTAATGACATTAAAAGTTGGAAAGACTGCGGATGGGGAGAATTAAAAAAAGGGAAAAAGTTCTCATATTGGCTTGGGAGTAGTTTTCAAGAAGGCGGAGGGAAAATAAATGCGGGATAATTAAGTTATGCCTCCACCAGGGAGCCTGCTGTGATAGTTTGAACACTTGCCTCCGCCGAGGTCTCATTTTCTTCGAGTTTAATATCCTCCTGCTTTACGGATGACTCATTAACTCTACAATTATTAGTTAACTTGTTATTTTTCTTCTCCTCTTAATTGACCTTATGGTGCGAAACGACAACGGAAGCACCGCTTACAGCGAACTTTAGTTTCTTGTTTTGGGTTATTTCTTTATCGGAGCGGATTAATCAATGCCTTCCGCGTCCAATACTTGCTCTTGTTCTTCATGGAGGAGAAAATCGACAATAGACGGATGGGATGGGTGGCATTTATTGCCGAGAAGCTTCGCTCGAGTTTTTAAAGGGAGCCAGGTCCCCAAATTCTCAAAAATGCCGGCTTTGATATTTTTAGATGTTTGGGCAGTCTATTTAGAGGCAATATACGGCTGGGACGGGTGGCATTAATTGCTGCAAAATTCAACTGCAGTTTTCAAAGGACGATGGATTCCACAATTTTGAAACATATTGATTTTGAAATTTTTAGAAATTCGGTTAGTCTATTTCGAGGCAATAGACGGCTGGGATGTGTGGATGGCATTTATTGCCGAGAAGCTTCGCTCGAGTTTTTAGAAGGAGCCAGGTCCCCAAATTCTCAAAAATGCCGGTTTTGATATTTTTAGATGTTTGGGCAGTTTATTTAGGGGCAATATACGGCTTTGTGATGGATGGCATTAATTGCCGCAAAATTTAACTGCAGTTTTTAAAGGAGGCTGGATTCCACAATTTTCAAACATATAGATTTTGAAATTTTTAGAAATTTGGTTAGTCTATTTAGAGGCAATAGACGGCTGGGATGTGTGGATGGCATTTATTGCCGAGAAGCTTCGCTCGAGTTTTTAGAAGGAGCCAGGTGCCACAAATTCTCAAAAATGCCGGTTTTGATATTTTTAGATCTTTGGGCAGTTTATTTAGAGGCAATATACGGCTGGGACGGGTGGCATTAATTGCCGCAAAATTCAACTGCAGTTTTCAAAGGAGGCTGAATTCCGCAATTTTCAAATATTGATTTTGAAATTTTTAGAAATTTGGTTAGTCTATTTAGAGGCAATAGACGGCTGGGATGTGTGGATGGCATTTATTGCCGAGAAGCTTCGCTCGAGTTTTTAGAAGGAGCCAGGTCCCCAAATTCTCAAAAATGCCGGTTTTGATATTTTTAGATCTTTGGGCAGTTTATTTAGAGGCAATATACGGCTGGGACGGGTGGCATTAATTGCCGCAAAATTCAACTGCAGTTTTCAAAGGAGGCTGAATTCCGCAATTTTCAAATATTGATTTTGAAATTTTTAGAAATTTGGTTAGTTTATTTAGAGGCAATAGACGGCTGGGATGTGTGGATGGCATTTATTGCCGAGAAGCTTCGCTCGAGTTTTTAGAAGGAGCCAGGTCCCCAAATTCTCAAAAATGCCGGTTTTGATATTTTTAGATCTTTGGGCAGTTTATTTAGAGGCAATATACGGCTGGGACGGGTGGCATTAATTGCCGCAAAATTCAACTGCAGTTTTCAAAGGAGGCTGAATTCCGCAATTTTCAAATATTGATTTTGAAATTTTTAGAAATTTGGTTAGTTTATTTAGAGGCAATAGACGGCTGGGATGTGTGGATGGCATTTATTGCCGAGAAGCTTCGCTCGAGTTTTTAGAAGGAGCCAGGTCCCCAAATTCTCAAAAATGCCGGTTTTGATATTTTTAGATCTTTGGGCAGTTTATTTAGGGGCATATATGGCTGGGATAGGTGGCGTTAATTGCCGAAAAAATAAGCAGTTTTTAAAGGTGGCTAAATTCTAGTTTTCAAAAACATCGATTTTGAAATTTTTAGAAATTTGGTTAGTCTATTTAGAAGCAATAGACAGCTGGATTGCGTGGATGAAATTGAAGCTTCGCTCGTGTTTTTAAAGGGAACTGAATCCCCAAATTCTCACAAATACAGATTTAGAAATTTAGGTTGTCTATTTAGAGGATATAGACGGCTGGAACTTGGGTGGCATTAATTTCTACAAAATTTAACTGCAGTTTTCAACGGAAGCTCAATTCCAAACTTTTCTAAAATCCCGATTTTAATATTTTTAGAAATTTGGTTAGTCTATTTAGAGGCAATAGCCGGTTGGGATGAACGGCATCAACTACCGCAAAATTTAACTGCAGTTTTTAAAGGAAACTCGATTCCAAATTGTTTAGAAATTTGGGCAGTCTATTTAGAAGCGATAGATAGCTGGGATAGATAGCATTAATTACCCAAAACTAAACATTAGTTTTTGGGAGCTCAATCCCCAAATTCTCAAAATATCCATTTTGAGATTTTTAGATATTTGGGTAGTTTATTTGGAGACAATACAATACACGCGGGCAAGGTTGGCTGGAATTTGTTTCACAAATCTTAATTGGAGCTTTTAAAAAGAGTAGAAACCGAAAACTTTAGATATTGATGTAGTATTTTTTAGCTCTTTTAAATGATGTACTTCATTTTGTTGGAATTAAGTTTTATACAAATTCTGAGTGCAGGCCTTTTAAATACTATTTCAAAAGTAAACTATTTTAGCTTTCAGACTCAAAAATAAGTCTTTCTAAATGATAAATTTACACTTAGTCAACATTGCGAATTTATGACATCACGGGAAATACATGTATGTAATACCTAAATTATATTTTTAATAGTTTCAACTGAAGAAATTATTAAAAATCCCTTGAAAAGTAATACACGAATGAAACTTTTGTTTTGATAAAATTTTTGCCATTTAATCTTATCTCCAAATTAAAAATCATGTGGCATTCCCTCTTTAAATTCACATAAAAGGATACTTATTCCACTATATTTAAGGATACCTATTTTATAATCTACATCAAATTTTTAACATGCTACAGATAAGAAGCTAACATGTTAAGAGCAGTTGGAACCCGAAATTCTTAAAAATATAGATTTTGTGAGGTTGTTTATTTTATGTTCTTTCAAATTATAATAATTTTAAGAAGAGAAGTTAAAAGATTAAAGCTAGAAGTTTAAAAATATAAATAAAAATAATAAGAAACTCAATTAAACAAGCTTCAATTTTGCACTGAATACGGGATTTTTTAATTTTTTATTTCCAATGGCAAGGCTGGGTACAGATTGCAAGGACAAATACAATACATAATACAATACAGTACAGAGTTGACCGAAGTCATTGTAGCCTTATACAAGGCCAGAAGTGATGGTCACTTGTGAAGGGGCACCCAGTGGGTGGACCGACCATTATTGTCCCTAACAAAGGACAGCACAATTTACATCCATGCCTTGATCCGGATTCGAACCAGGAACCTTCCGATCCAGAGGCAAACACCTTGAGCCCTAGACCGGTTGGTTGGCAATTCGGGATTCTAAAAATTGACATTTTCCATAACCTACGTACCTTTTCTAGGAAAATGTCTAAAGTTGGGTAGATAGGTAAGAAGTTGAATTAACGTCACACTGGAGTAACACAACAGGCTATTGGCGAAGGTTCGGGATGAACCCCAAAGGGAAAGATCCGAGGACAACACCAAGTAATTTTGAACCACAGTGAGATGACGAAGTCAACACCTGAGCTTGAACTCTACTACCCGCCAATGTGAGAATATTTGAGACCACGACAGATTAAACTTGGATCCCCCCTCACCACCACCACCACATACAAGACGGTCTTTGGTTGGTTCGAGTTTCGAACTCGCAAACCTCCTGTTGCTAATCCGCTACTCTTCCAACCGTCTTCCACTCACCCCCTTGTTAAAGCTGTGAAGAACCAGTATGTTCGAGCCTTAGATTATACTGTGAAGTGACTGTTTTGCTGTATGTGTAATACCCTCTTCACTACCAACCATATAAAAATTGTTTAAAAATCAGTTATTTTCTGATAAATGTTAAGAAATACTTCAAAGTTGTCAAGTAAATTCCTCTTTTAGGTGGTGGCATCATAGGAGGCTAAACATTTTAGATACACATGTGTACCTCGGGTCTCAATTATGCTGAAAGCATAATAATTTTCAAATGATAAGATATTGTTTAAGAACTCATTCTTAAGAACTCAGAATTTGTCAACAAAGACACATTAACTAAAAGATTTTGAAATAATTAAAAACAAATGAAATTTATTTACTTTTACAAGCATGTTTAGCCCACATGGCAGAGCAACGTATTAGCAACCGGAGGGTTGTGAGTTCAAATCCAACCGAAGATCGCCGTGTACAAAGGAGGCTAGCGCACGTGTTGACCTCGTCATCTGACCGTGGCTAAAAATGACGAGGCGTTGTCCTTGAACCTTTTCCTTCGGTATTGATCCCGCACCGTCGCCAATAGCCCGTTGTGTTGTTTAAGTGTTGCGTTAAATAGCTACCTACCTTTTCATATTCCTTCATTTTTCTATTCTGAGAATTTTATAAGGATACTCTAATAATTAAGCGTTGAATGAACAACTTATAGTTTAGGAAGAACGAAACATTGAGTAATTTACGTTCACTCGCATTTTTACTTTATTGAATTTCCTTACACTTTTCAAAGTCAACTTCTCTCCACTTTCATCATACCTGTGTCCTTAAAATACGTGGGAAAAAATTCTCTGCTCTAGCTTTAGTCACTTACTCAAAAGCTCAGAAACTAATTGACGTGTGAAAATCAATGGAATACAGCTGAATCTCCAGGGCTGTGTGAAAGTTGTTTCTCGGTTTATCTTAATTGAATTGCCAAGGTCGATTAAGATAATACACTTACACTCACACACACACATGAAGCTCGTCAGGTCGAAAATTTCTTTCAGAACTCGCCTTGTTATAAAGTATTTAAAGTTTTATGTAATCCTCTAGATTAAAAAAAATGTCACTTATGCAAATTTCTCTATTAACTTCTAATATCTACTTTTTCCCATCTGCATTTTACTCCATCGTTCTCTTCACTATTTCCTAAATTTTAGTTTCCTTCCTCTGTATCTTCTGTCATTTACTTTTTCTTACCTGCTTTTATTTCTATCTTCCATTTCTTTCATCTATGTATGCAATTTTCTCTCCTCTATTTCCTGAATTATAGTTGCTTTCTCTTAATTTTCCATCACTTCCTTTGTCTTACCTGATGTTATTTCTATCTTCTCTTTCTTTCATCTATATATGCAATTTTCTCTCCTCCATATCTTGAATTTTAGTTTCCTTTCTCTTAATTTTCCGTCACTTCATTTTTCTTACCTGTTTTTATTTCCATCTTCACTTTCTCCTCATCTATATATACAATATAGAATTACAAATATCATCCTCGATTTTCCTGGAATTTTGGCACTATTTGTGTTTACGTTATTTTATGTTATTTACGTTATATTTACCATGCTTTTATTTTCGTGAGGTATCTCTTTTCGTACACTATCTGTTTATTCTCATTCTGACCTTTACAATGTGTTAATTCCATCTTCATTACAGTTCTATCTGTGCTATATATCCTCCTCTATTTCCTGAATTTTAGTTCCTTTCTCTTAATTTTCCATCACTTCCTTTGTCTTACCTGCTACTATTTCTATCTTCTCCTTCTTTCATCTATATATGCAATTTTCTCTCCTCCATATCTTGAATTTTAGTTTCCTTTCTCTTAATCTTCCGTCACTTCATTTTTCTTACCTGTTTTTATTTTCATCTTCTATTTCTCCTCATCTATATATGCAATATAGAATTACAAATATCATCCTCGATTTTCCTGGAATTTTGGCACTGTTTGTGTTTACGTTATTTTTCGTTATTTACGTTATATTTACCATGCTTTTATTTTTCGTGAGGTATCTCTTTTCATACACTATCTGTTTATTCTCCTTCTGACCTTTACAATGCGTTAATTCCATCTTCATTACAGTTCTATCTGTGCTATATATCCTATCAATCTCCCTTATGTTATATACTAGCCACTGCGTGGCTAGCCCGGCATTGCCCGTGCCTGTGGTGTAAGTTATTAACCTGGTGTAAAATCTTCTGCAGATTTCAAATTTGTTGAAATTTTTAATCTATCTTTAGCGATTCCGATTTTACGAAAAAGAATTATGCCATCCCAGTCAAAATGTTTTTTATTTTTTGCTCTCATTCTCGGAATGGAATAGGACAGGAAATGTAATCTGTTATTTTTAACGCGAAGGGCAGAAGTTGGAATCTGTTTCACGTGACGTCACAATCTCTTGCGAAAATATAAAAGATATAGTCAATTTAAAAATTATTTATTTAAAGAAAATCATATTTTTAGGTATCGATCTAAAGTGAAATTTTCTGCAGATTTCAAATCCGTTGAAATTTTTACTATATCTTTAACGGTCTAGGAGATAGAAAAAAAAAGAACTACATAACTAAAGTTAAAACTTTTTTTTATCCTCTGCTGGAAAATCATTCCTCCACGCAAAATGAAATGCGGAAACTGAAAAAATAAATTTTGAATCTTGTCCGCGTTCGTACCGCGATGAAAAAAACTTGGCATGGTTCCGGCAAGGACACGTGGGTAGAAAAAGTCCAGATTGGGGTGTTTCTTCTCTCTCTGGTAGAAACGCGTTGAAGGACTGTTGGAGAATAAAACTATTAAATTCATTTAAAAATCTTCTAGACTGAATTTTAAAATTCGCCGCGACCCAAAAATTGCAAAAAATTCGGACTACCTATGTGCCAAATCTCATTGCTGTAAGTGCCATAGAATCGTCAAGATTTTGCGACCGCGAAAAAAACAGACAAACACTTCCTTTTATAATATTAGAGGTCAGGGGTGACCATAGATCGACCCTCTCATTCAAGTGGTGCGGCTCTTATGCAAATAAAATGTATAGTGAAGTAAGGTAAACTAAATAACATAAATGTATGTATGAAGTATGGTAAACTAAAATTGATCAATGTCCAGAAGTAATTCTTTTATTTTATTTCTTGTTATAAAGTTGTTCAAACATGCAGATAAAAATGTTATTAAAAAATTTTGTTGATTCTATCAAATAATTTTGAAAATAAAATCTTTAAAAATTAGATTTTATGCGTGTGGATACTTTACGAATGTTGTCTATCTTAACAGTTTGCTGCTGAAAGTTCGGTTGTTGATTTGTTAGTGCAGTTTGAACCAGCTCAGTTAAATGCTGATAATTTGAAAGAGACTGATGCTTATTTTTAACAATTTTAGTTTCCCACTGTTTGTCTTGTTAGAAAAGGTAAATTAAAAAAAATGTCTCTTTCAATTATTCCTTCTTGAAATGTGGCTGCCAAAGGTGGCGTAGCTGGCTACCCCTGTTGTATATGGTTAACTTACTAATGAAACACATTAAGTCAACTAAAGTAGTTCTGATAAAACGAAGGATGGGAATCCTACTCCCAAAGAATTACTCGCTCAGCGTGCTCCTCAAGAAGAAATCTAACCTACATGCAAATAAAAAAAACTAAATTGACACACACTTCACCAGTTTAAAAATCACTACATTCTGGTCTAGAAACGAAAAAAAATTCAGATCTTGCAAATTTTGACTTCACTAAAATATCAACACTATCTTCTTTACATCTTTCTTGTGTTATAAACATCTTTGTCACATTTCTTTATGTATTATAGTACATCCCGTCATCACTCTATATATGCTGTATGCATTTTTCAGATTTCTGAGTTCTTTATCACTCACATAATTCTCTGTACACTTTATAACATTTTATCACATCTCTGAGTTGCATGCTTCAGTTTCACCGCTCTGTTTCCGATTTGTTTGCCGCCTATACCAGTAGAGTGAATCTGAAAGAAATTATTTTAAAGAACTCAATGGACGTGATTGCGTAGTTTCTACCTCAAATATTCTTCCTTATAAGAAATGTCGCACATCCAATTTATGATTTTAAATATTTTTACATGAAAACTGACGTTATACGCATGTTTAATTCTACTTCTCATGAATGTCATCCAGTTACGGAATGTCGTCCACAAATGAATCAAAACCCGGCTGTTCTCTTTCTCTCTCTCTTCCCTATTCGTAAAATGAGACGTTCAAAAAAACCCGAAAAGAATTAACGATTTTAAACATTTTTACACGCAAATCAAAGCAACACACGTACTTATTTCTATACTTGATGGATGTCATCCAGATGTGTCGTATCAAGAATGAATCTGAATGTCGTCCAGAAATGAATCAAAACTGGCTGTACTCTCTCCCTTCCCGATTCGTAAAACAAGACGTTCAAAAAAGCGAAAAGAATTAACGATTTTACATATTTTTTACACGCAAATCAAAGCTACACACGTATTTATTTCTATACTTGATGGATGTCATCCAGATGTCGTATCAAGAATGAATCCAAATGTCTGAATGTCGTCCCGAAATGAATCAAAACTGGCTGTACTCTCTCCCTTCCCGATTCGTAAAACGAGACGTTCAAAAAAGCGAAACATAAATGACTGCTCCGAGAGTGGAAATGACAGTGATGAGAAAAAATAGTGTATCGTGATGCCTGGAATCGGAAGGGGAGCTGTGTGGGCCCTCGCGTTTCCATAGCCTGAAGTGGTGTGGAAAATATGAAACTGTTTTCTGCACCACTTTTGATGGATGATGACCAATAAAAATGGCTTTTTCAACTGAAAGCAAGCGCTATCTCAACGGATATGAGTGATTCCTTTAACATGCTGACCCTTCGGTAGATGCAACCCCTAGTGGAGTTATTTGCTTTTGTACTTTTTGGTGTTCATTGCTTTGTTTAACCAGCGATCCTGTTTCATTTTTAATGTTTTGAGATGTCGCGATATTTCAAGTCGAACAACTCAGATGCTCCGGTTCATGCTTGAATTCGGTTTTCCGTAGGGTTACCAATCAGCTTACTAAACTATTAGATGAAAAATCTGTAATTAAAAATATTAATATGCCTTTCCTATATAAAGTGAGGAATTTCGAATTAAAACACCAAACGGGATCTTGTCACCAAATGAAAATCGTAATGATTAAAGAGATATCGTCGGCTTAGAGCACTAACTGACATTTTTTCACAGATACTCAATGCTTATTTCCACGTTGATGAGAAATACATTGTCTTGTATTAATACATTTAAAAGGTTAACACTTTCGGAAATACTATAATTGAGTTACTTCATGACCAAAAAGCTAATAGTTTTTAAGCAGCTGTATTGCAAAAATATTTTTAAGGTTTATAAGTTTCTGCTCTAAGCCGATGTATACGAATCAACCAACTGGGGTAATTATTTTCATGACAATTCTTTTACAAGTTTTGGTGTCTGACCAAATTGTATTCATAATAATCCATTCAATTTACACTTTAGAGCCTGTCTTGTATTTATTGATAGAGTACAGATATATTTAGACTGTGTGTTTAGTTGTCTAAAATTATCATAGTCTATTACATTTATTCCTTATAAACGGTTTCATTTATTTAAACCTTATCCTTTATAGATGGAAATACAAAATTTTATGTACACTGGTTTAGCAACTTGGTTTGTCACTCCGATATATATATATATATATATATATATATATATATATTTTTTTTTTGCCACATAAGGGTTTGGTAGATTTAACCCTCTACGCGGTTTTGACGAGTTATCTCTTAGTCTAGATCTTATCAAGTTCTTATCAAGATCTTATCAAGTTTGCAAATGACGAGGTAATTCGTCCTTCAAGATTTTGTCTTTTTTTATGATGACTAGATAAAGATCTGGTTAGTTTTGCTTATGACGAAATACCTCGAGACAACCACCAGAGACGGTAAATATATACACTGGTGTGCAAAATGATTCCATGAGATTAAACACAAAAATTGAAACACAAAACCTTGTGGTGATTCGCATAACGATATCTGATTGGTAGTTAGACGATGCGTATGCAAATTTCCGAAACGTGATGTAATACGTCACGTACAGCGCTGAACTTGATAAAATAATATTTTCTAAGCGAGGTTCGGAAGTGGAAAGCAAGTGTGTGCATCGTTATAAGCGGTTTAAGTGAATCGTTATTGTGTTACAGTCGATACAATTTCACGTAGGACATTATATCGCCTATAACACATATTTATTTTAGATGACTTTATGACTTTACGAGTCGTCGAAGAATTGGTAAGCTGGAGGAAGGACGAAGTGTGAATAATGAAGCCTAAGAGTATTGTATACCCCATAGCATTCGGGTCAAACCTTCAAATAAACAGAAACATCTGTTAGAAAGGTCGATGATGGTCGCTCAAGAAAAACAACGCCAAGGGATAACCAATATATAGCCCTGCAGCCAAAAGAGATCGACGCCAGACGGCAGGCATTATTGCAAAGTGCCTACAGATGACCTCGAGAAGCACAGTATCCCAGTTCACTTTGGTGAGACGTTTGCAAAGTAAGTAATATTGTGCTCAGGAAAGATTCTTTTATCAAGTTCTGCGCTGTACGTGACGTGTAGCATCACTGTTCAGAAATTTGCATACGTAAGTCTTTCTACTACGACTATTTGCTCGCTGCATCTCGTTAACGCATATGCATTGGAGATATCGTTTACAATGGTATAATGACCACAACGAATGGACCATACAGCAATTAGGTACGATACTCTTCAGTGATGAGAGACGCTTCAGTCTAACGAATAATTTTGGATGTCATATCATCTAGAGAGAGATAGGAACCTGGTATCATCCGGCAGGATGGAAGTGTCTGGGGAGACAGCATGCTGAATGGTCGTGCTACGCCACGCTTTCAAAAGTGGTTCAGTTATCGGAAACCTCTTCTGCTATCATGTGATCCTTCCCCATGCACATCTTTTCCGAGGTGCCATGATTTCTTAGTTCCCTTTTACGCATGATAATACCAGACTACATCGTACAAATGCTGTAGATGAACTGTTGAAAAGTGAGGATATAACTTGTCTCACAGTGTATTCCCATGATTTGAATTGTATAAAACATGTGGGTGACGCTCTTGAGAGACGTCTTGTGGCACGCCCACATCCACTGATAAATGTCCATCAACTAAAAAGAACACTAACAGAGGAGTGGACAATGTTGCTCCAATATCTCATCGACCAACTAGTGTTGAACATGGTTAGACACTACAAAACAGCCATTGCAGTTATCAAATCCCCTACTGAACATCCTTTTTGCTTTATTCCATCTCTAGGAAAGATTCCTCTGTACCTTGGTAAGCTAGGAAAGATTCCTCTGTACCAGCTCTTTCTTAATAAATCACCGTTTTAATCTCAGTTCATTTTTACATGTATATTTCATTCATCAATGTGGTGCATACTGAAGTCTCTCTCTCTCTCTCTCTCTCTCTGGTATGAATTTCATTTATTCAGGCTGCTCCATTGCGAAGGTACAGCGAAAAATCACAACGGTCCTTACGATCCCTTTTATTTTCTCCATTTGCATTGAACCCAATAAATATCTTTGTTAATGCGTGTTCTTCTTTTGTGTCACACAAACAAGCTGATGAAAAAGTATTGTTTTATACCGTTAAATCAGAATGAGTGTAGATCTATTTTGGATCCACCTATGCTCTTTACTTAAGACAAATAACATTTTTTTGTCTTGGCTTATTTTAAATCCCTCTTTATTTTAAATGTAGAGATACTTCGATTGCTAGAGTAATTCTAAGATTTCAATCTTTGTAAACTATAGTTTGTTGTTTAGGGGAATACCTCAAGATTCAAACAAACTAATCTCCCTTACATAAGATTTATTTTATTTTATTTTATTAGTGAAATTATGTTAGACGAGAACCGATCAGAGGTTTTCTAAAGTAGGATTTAATTTAGGTTGATTTCTCGACTATATCAGATTACAGGGCTGCCGTCTTATATTTCCAATTTCATGCAAATCTCTTTTAGACGAAAAAACGCTATAGATAAAATAAAATCTACATTGAGTTTTCATACATGGTCAATGTCTTTATATGTACTTCCATAATCCTTACATTTTTAGAAAAATCATATTACTATTTTTCTTCACATCTATTTATGTGCAATACATATGATAAAAATTTAAGACAAAATTGCAAACAAATAAAACATTTTCAATAAGTTAGTACATTTTATAAGTATTGTTTAAAAAACTCGTAAATTTTAATTCTCAAAATTACTTAATAATTTTAATGCAAGATTAACGCAAACCGTTTCCAATGAAATGAAAGTAATACTCGGTTGCCTAAAGGATTCATTCTATTGTCTAAATGCGTTTTCAAAATTTGTAGCATAAATAACAATATTTTGATATTACAAGATGCATTCAATAATTTGCTAACCCCTCAGGCAACCCTTATAATCACATTAACATTTTCGGTTAAAATGATTGACACCTTATGCACTAAAAGAAGTAATTTTTAATTTATTGATTTTTTGAAATAAATATATATTGCAGGAAATGCAAAAAGAAAATGAATTGTACAGTTTAAAGGTTACTATTTAATGGTTTATCATCTGACATTTTCCAACTGACTTTCATTTCCTTTCGGCAACATTAAAAGACTAAGCTGTCCCATTTTCCTCACTTTTTAAAGCAAATGAAGATAAATAGCATGTAATAAAGAACGTTTAGCTTTTAAGTGACCTGAGATAAGGAGAAGACTGTATCTTGTAGCTTTTAATAGTTGCGTAAGTCGGAAATTACAGCCTCGAGATATAAAAGAAATAACTGGCTTCAAAAAGAAAGACACGAAAAAAAAATTGTATTTGTATACAGAACTGTGAAATAAATGGATGTCAGTGAAGAATTTTGTTAAGTGTTTTGACATATTTCTGAAGATGTGAATTTGAGAGATAAAGTTCCTTCTTAAGAGATCGCGCCTTCGTATTGTGAATTTCCTCTGATAGTTCATAAAACGTGTCCTGAAAATCGACAACACATACATAGTACTTGAAAGTCAACAACACATACATAGTACTTGAAAGTCAACAAAACATTGCACTATTTTCGATTTGACATGATTGATTTACCTCCTACTTTGGCTGAATGACTAAAAATTGGTCCATTTCCTTTGATAGAATAAACAGAACTAGGGGGCCCGCCCCCTGCTCGCTGACGCTCGCCAATCCTCATTGGTTTGCTGCGCGATCCTTGCTCGCTTCACTCGCATCAATGAAGACATTGTTTGCAAAATATATTTAAAAAAAAAAAAAAAATTTTAAACATAAATTTGTTGTACTACAGAACTCGAACAATTTGGAATTCAAATTAAAATACCCAGAACTTTGAGCAAATTTTGACTCGAAATGTGAGCGCTGCTTTGGAAATCGAATACCCAGCATATTGTTTGTAAGCTGCAACAACTCGACTAACATTCATTTTTTTTTTCAATAAAATTTTTATCCGATAACGCTATAAATTCAACTGAGGCGCGAAACTTCGTGGTAAGCAAACAATCGAACAGTGTTGCCAAAACGCGATTACAAATAACGTCTTTTATGCGCCACGTAATAGAATTATATATATAGACTATGAAATTGCAACTCTGCAGTTTCAGATTTGAACACTGTGATTTAAGGGCACCAGTGCAGTCCTATCCCCGTAATGTTAAAATCGTCAAATTTTAAAGAACATTTTATCTTTTATGTGTATTGCTTTGAATTTTTTTATGCAGGTTATGAAGAAATTTTTAAACCCTTTAACATAAAGATTTAAAAAAAATTTTACATTTGAAGTTTTGAGATTTTTTTTCTTTATTATTTTTTATTTATTATTATTATTATTTTGTTTTTAATTTATTTTTTTTGAAAAATGACTAATTTTTATCCTTTTTAACAGTCAAAATGAACTTTTCTAAGCAGATAAAAAAAAAGCCCGTGTTAAAATATGTTATAAGGTATGTTACACTTGCAAACCAATTCTTTTTACATTTGCTTGAATACACTTCGAAAAAATATTTCTTTTATATAAAAAATACACATTTTGGATATTGAATTTTAAAGAATAAATTGACCTTACTTCAGGGATGTACAGGCATATATTTTTCAAAACATTATTTAAAATACTTCTACTCAACGTATCTCCATAAATATAATCTAATTTTAAACAGAATTGTATAAACAATTATTTAAATTTATAAAAGTATGATCGAAATTTTGAAAGATTTTTGTGCACTGGTTCCCTTAAAATTATTTGATATTATATTTATAGTTTTTCCGATCAACTCTTCAAAGGTATAATATCTTCATGTGTGACATAACGATAGAGCTTTTGCTTTTTTAATCAGTATAAATCACATAAAGACAGTATTGAGCATACGGAAAAAGCTTAAAATAATTAAGATAGTTATTTTTGATGTCAGTAGAGCGGTAGGATTCTTTCTTTTTTCTAATTTTTTTTTTCTAACCTATGCATTGAAAATTTGTAATTCAACATATTTGTCCTTATTTTTCTTAAGCAATATTCTCCCAAGAGTTGAAACCATAACTGCAGGTAGCGTTTTAATAATCATAATGTTTTCATATCCTATCATATTTTTGTTTTTCCTTACAGTTATATATTATTATATCCTTTTTAACTTAATATCTGAGATATGAGGTCTTTGTGATCTGATTTTCAAGTTATACTTGATGAAGGTCTAAGATTTATAGTTCAAGTTAAGTTGACAATATCATATTTATTAGTCTTTAACTTTTACGATAAAGTTATGAATCATCACATGTACTATATACCTCGGAGGCGTAGAACAGTATGTCACAAAATAAAACTTTTCAAGAGAGCAGTTTAAAGGTTTTTCTACTTCTTCCTCAGCTACTCGATTATTTTTTGAAGAGACATACCTTTTTTGCATATTGAGACTGGACTAGTGTTCATATCATTAAAAAGAGAAAAACAAGTTGGACGGGATTATTGCAAAGCGTCTATTTAAAAAAAAATTGGCTATAGTGTAATCCAGATACAGTTTAACATTTATTTTTTATAAAGTTCATTGAAATGTGATTTTCCCAGGTTTAGGCTATTGCCAACTGAGCTGTTATTAGAATCTAAAGGACTATTTTTGACGAAGTCATCAGCCATTAACTTCTTATCCTCATTAGTTGCTGGAGCAAAAGCCCTTGCTAAGCAATTTTCCAGGAGAGTTATAAGTTGTAGGAACAAGCGAAAGACATCGTCTACAGCCGCTGCGGAGAACAAAGAAGCATCAGTCAGTGCAAAAAGGACAATGCGAAGCTGAGAGTATGGCTTTCAGAAGAGCTGTATATACGAATGCAGGGGACTGTTGAGAATCGGTTTCTGAACAAAAGCGTCTGGGCGGTTGTTCTCTCTGTCTTTTGCACACGAAGCTCTTTGTACTCGCTCATTTAGGTGAGATGATCGACGGGTATCAGGTAGAATTCCTTCTGCTACAAAACAATCTGAAGGTATAATGGATGGCTGTAATCGAGGCGAGAAAACGCGTGCGAGGTACAATGGTTAAATTTAACTGCGTTATTTTAATTGACTATAGTTTTAGGTGACAAGTTCAGGTGACATTTTAGTGGTTAAAAGAAAATTTCCTTTACAGACCGCATTTCTCATATTTTCAACGATAGTTTTTGGTATTGCATCGTACAGGCCAAACAACAAAGGCAAAAGCAGAAAATGTTTTATGATTAAATATTTTTGTTTCAAGTGTCTACATTAAAACTTTAAAGCTGTACAGTTTATTCGCTGTACATGGCCTTCGCCAGGATCTTTGACTGGTGATGGGCTTGAGATAGAAATTACATGAGTTGTAACAAATAGTTTACTGGGCGAGAAACATAATTTTTATTTTTCAATATTGTAAAGGGAAAAAATTGAATACGTTCCCAAACTGTGTAAACCCGTGGATTGGGATTCAATTTTAAAATCCACGAAAAAAATTTCGGAAATTAAAATTTTTTTATGTAGCCAGAACAAATATTGCGAAGTGAAAGCAGAATATGGAAACATAGAAAGAGCAAAACTTAAAATTGTTTATTCTGCCTTTCATAGAGTTGGTGAAACAGACAAATTCGATATATTTTTTGGATATGGCTTGTAAAACAGTTAGGGATTCAAGTCCCCATCCCTCCCCAAAAAAAGGACTAACAACACCACTGATTACATAAAACATTTGTTTCACAATCTTAATGGCAGCAAAATATCTCAGTAAAAAACAAAGCTTATCAATTACAACACTTAAACCAAAGGAAGTCTTTAATGTGAACCATTGGTGTTTTGGGGAACATGTAGAAGATAATGTCCCCTACCAGAGTATCTGTGAATGACTACTATCAAGACGTGTTACCGCAAATTTTCATTATATGAATGCAAACAGCCGGGGTGGAATGGAATATATTTCAAATTCCAATGCATAGTTTGTGGTTCCTTGGAATTAAATGCATTCTCTATTTCTCAGCTGCTGAAATTTTTAAAAAATACACATTTTTTTACTATCAGAATTCATATTTCCAATCATGATCACCTCCATACTCTTTACTGTAACCACGTATTTTCTGTATTTCAGGTTTAAAAACGAATTAATTTTGAGGTTCAAATGACATGATCAATGGACCCAAAATACATGCTTGCAGTCCAGAATACACGCATTTCTTTCGCAGTTTTTGTTATTACCTACAAGTTATATCGATAAATAAAAAATTTTACTGATGGTTGATGACTAATTATTCTATACATAATTCCGACAAAAAATATTACTAAACAGAGCTTTATACATTATTGATATTGATATTACGATATTCAAACAACACGGCCTTCCCTTCCTTATTGCTGTTATTGACAGAAATTGAAACACAAAAATGCACTACTCGAATCCCCAAGAACAGAATGTAGTCAACTTATCAGGTCACAACTTTTAAAGCCTCATAAAGTATTCCTTTTACTTCCGAAATGGCATACAAGCAGACACTTATTTGCATATTTAAACGGAAAGTTTCGCCCCAGAATCACTTTGCATTTGACCTTAACACTTGACACGCATCATTCGAAGAACATATCTATATTCCGTTTTCTAACAACGCAGATTTAGATGATTATTCGTTTCACGCTACGGTAGAAATTAATTGATTCGAAGGGGGAAAAAACGGGAGTGCTGAAATTTTCCTGTGACAGGAACTTGAGTGGCAGACATTCCTCATGAAATACTTTCGTTAATTCAATAGTCCATTGATTTCCTCTTTACTAGGTGCGACAAATAACTTATTCCCTCTGAATAATAAACTTAATTTAGACGATGCGTAACATTAAAGGCAAGCCTCAATAAGTGCTTTAAGTGCGCATTGGTTTAGCTTGTGATAAGGAAAGAGATTTTTAATTACCGGAAAGAGGGTTGAGAGGAAAAAAAACACTTTTCGGAATTCGCCGACGATTCCCGTCGTGGGAATTTTTTCGTTCCTTCTTTTCATTCTGCAGTAAAGTTGGGATTGATTTTGGAAAATCCGAACGCTGGCCGAATTGCGAAACGAGTTCTTGCTGGATAGACGTAGCGGGACTTGTTTTGTTAAATTAACAAAACAACAAAAGCCTCCTATTGTTTCGTGATATGAACACAGCGAAAGGACAAGCAGAGCGTGAACTGGTGGAAGTGGTATTTATTGTTGACTGGAATTTTACTTTTTTGCGTCCAGCTTAGGGCTCTTAATGCTTAATTGATTCTCACCTCTAATGACGACCAGAATTGGTGATATTTGAGCCATTGTGCGTAGTATTAGAGGAATATTCTCATTAAACTAGAGTATATTTTATAATATATGTCGCAAACCATAAGGCAATGTTTACCAAGTTACGATTCTCATCAAATTTCTCCAACTTAAATTTAAATCAGCTTAAACTTTTGCTTATAGATCTGTATTTCAAATACAATCTAGACCATTTCTTCATTTTGAAGCTCAAATAACTTGTATACCTGTGACTAAATTTAACGGAAAAATCTCCTACAATTTTGGAAATTCTATTTAGATACATTTTACTATTACGAGTGGCTCTCAGAGTTACATCTTTAGGTGAGTACAGGCATCACAACCCTGAGGTACCCGAGTTATCTTTGCTCCCTTTCATTTTTACCCACTCCAACACTTCTGCTTTTTGTTTTTCTTCCTCTCTTATTGTGTTGAGTGTATTGTGTTTTGCGCAGCTTCGCCGAATATGGCCTTTTGCACCATAAAACCCGAAAACAAAACAACCAACCTATTACGAGTTTACACTTTGGAACACTGTCATTCTTGTTTGAATACACAATAATGTTTGGTCTGTTATTGCTTTAACCCACCTGCAAAGATTGGTCTGATATTAAATTACAAAAATTAGATATATCGTCTCCTTACAAGTGAAACACTAAATCAAAAAGCATGATTCTGAGGACACGAAGAAGAAAATATACTAAGCTAAATTTAACTGTGTGCTTCTCAAGCGAAATCTGACCTTCGTGCAAAGAAAAGACGACTTAGTGAACTTCACCAGTCTAAAGATCATCCCATTCTCTGGTTTTGGAAAGGTCTTATCTAGAAATTTCTGACTTAGTGTGTTTTACTTGTAAGCTGACGGTATGCTGCAGACAGATTGAGCCCAACAACGACAGTCTGCGGGAGTCCACGCGTGCCATTCCGAGTCAAGGTTATTTCGTTAAGAGCAACAGTTCCTGCTTTAGAAAAAGCCTTTGTACCTAACTGCGAAGAATAATTGTAAAAACGAAAAAGAAAGCTTCTTGAAATCATGCAATTAAAATGCAACAACTTTCCTCATATTTCCGGGCACAAAGAGATAGAATAATTTCCTCAATATTTCCGGGCTAAAAACCAGGCGCTGACGTCCACATTTCGCTGGCTATTAAGTCGAATGCACTAAGAGGACTAAATGGCTTTTCAAGTATCGCCATCATTGATGAGGCTTAGTCACGGCAGGTCTGGCCTCCAAAAGTCTAATCGACTGCCCGGCTGACAAGTGACGCGAGAAAGTCAAGGGTCATTCTATTTACTGGGAAGGTGGGGTCTTTTTTAGAGCCTAACCTGACATTTCATTAACTTTGGAGGGGCCTCCTCAGCACCCACGGAAACAAAAAAAGATTAAGTACCCTACTTCTTATCTGCAGACGGAAGGGCATCCATGCTTTCTGGAATGTGGATGGCCCACTCACTTTGCCACTGGCCAATAAATGCTTCCATCAAGAACGATCACTATTTAAGTGGTGTGCATGTATTTTCACCATACTCCATTACTTCCCGTCTTAAATTGTCTTTTATCTAGTAGCAACCAAGTGTGGTATAAACGTCGATTGAAATAGATTAATGAAGGGAGAGCAACCTCTGGGTGTTCATCAACAGACATTGACGAACCTTAAGTGTACAATAGGGTGAACCGTTCATATAGGTGAAGTAAAAATATTTTCGAATTTGAATTTGCAATAGGATGCCTCTTAGCCTAAAATATATGCCTAATTTTAATACTTTTTATTTGACGTCTTGATCCCTTCTAGCAGACTCTATTCAATGTTTTAGCTGAAAAAAAAACTATGTCTTTGAATAAAAAAATTGCATGTTGAAAAATTTACAAACTCTTCAAACCTAAGAAGGTTTGGCATATAAACTCATAGCATGTAAAAATATTTCATAAAATACTCAGTATATATATATATATATATACAGTCACAGATGTTCTATGTGTGCACCCTTAGTCACACTACACACATCGAACCGGTAACCCATTTCTGCCCAGACGAGTATTACGGTATCTGAAGCAAGTTCAGTGATAGTGGTTGCGATACGCTGTTTCAACTCTGCTAGATCAACATGAAGAGGAGGGTTGTTAAATACGTTATCCTTTATGTAGCCTCAAAGAAAAAGTCCCATGGTGTTAAATCAGTGCATCTAGGCGGCCATTGGGTTAGTGGTATTCTGTAGTCGGCGCTTCGTCCAATCCAGCGGTAAAGAAGATAATAGAGGTAATTTCGCATGTCAACTGACCAGTGTGGTGATGCACCATCCAATTGGAGAATGAAGTTTTTGACGACATCTGCCGGTACACTCGGTCGTCCTGTCTTTCAAACTTTGCACAAACAGCCCGTAGTTTCAAAATTTTTAAACCAATCGTAAATTAATTTTCTGGTTGGAGGTTCTTATTCAAATCGTGATAAAAAATGCAGTTGCTCAACAGTGGCAGATTCCGTTTTGTTCAATTCAAGAACACAAAACGCCTTCTCCACTGCAAACGCAGCCATTTCCACTGACTAGTCACTTGACACGCTCACTATCACCTACGTCACTTTGCTCTGGAATGGGGACACAAACTTTATGAGTATACCTAGCTAACAGTTCGCATTTTGGGACCGTGTCTTAATCTGTTACTGTTTTACAGCACCTGGAAACTGTATACGTACTTATGAATCACCCTGTATATATATAACACACTAATATATATATATATATATATATATATATATATATATATATATATATATATATATACTTGTTTAATATTACATATTGAAATTCTAATTTGTATTTTAGTTATTTTAAAGATCGCGTTAAAAACGCATTTTTCCATTTTTTGTTCATTTTGTCATGGTAGAGTGCTAATGATTTCAAATGTTTTTTATAATACAGTCATTTATTTAAAGGTAATACGCAACTACACTTTCTACCGTATGAAAAATGTGATTCGTAAAAAAAAAAAGGCGCACCCTTGTTTACAGTTATATATTATGCATAATTTATTTTTCAACATATCTCATAGATCTACGGTCTCAATCGTCTTTATCCAGTGGCAACCAAGTATGTTAAAAACATTAATTGAAATAGATCAATGAAAAGAAAGCATCCTTTATTCATCAAGAGGTATTGGCAAACCTTATATGTACAAAAACGTCATATATTTTTCATCTACTCTATCATTATCCACCATCATTACCTTGTAGAGATCAAGTGTAACAGAACGACAGGGATGGAAATTGATTGATAAAGTGAGTGAAGTACTCTCTTGAACTTTTCGTTAAAGGACACAGCAAAATATTGATGCATGAACTAACGCGTAATCAATGAGTATATATATATACTCGTATTCCATCTGTCTATCATCATTTCCCAGTTGACTAAGAAAGCGAACAGTTTAATTGAAGTGGATTAACCAAATTAGGCAGGATGTAATTGTTTATACGTAATCCTTTCAAAAGATTCGGACTCATGGGAATTCTGTCGCTAAAATTAAAATTTAGGAGCTACAGTTGAATCAAATAATTAAATCTGCTTTGCTATTGCGGGAGCTTTTGAATGCATTTAATATCAGAATAAGTTTCCTTAAAGAAGAAAAGTACATTTTTTCTTGGAAAAATAAGTCTATGAGAAGGAGATAATTTCATCTTAATGTGGGTTTTTTAAAACAATGGTAATTTTGGTAAATGATGCATAAAACCACCGAGTCCACGAAACCATGTTTGAATTATTTTGCATTAAATGATTCTTCCATTAGCTCATCAATATTAAAGCGTTTGATATGTGTTTCAATTTCAATGCGCCTATTATCCTATTTTTATGAAATTTGTAGACTGTCTGTATCTTACTAAAAAAAGTCTATAAAGTTTGATCCGAAACATTAAATCATTCTAAAGTTGTTACATAAACGCAGTCAAAAATTTTGATAACTTATTGAATTTTAGATGCATTGTCAAAATTTTAATTCGTATAATCGTCTGTATATAGATAAATCAAATTAACTCCCCCATTTGGTAAGTGTACTCAATTGTAAAGCAAAAAAATTTGTAGAGAGACAACTAAAAATTTGCAAAAATAGCAGAGGTTAGGTAACATTTTAATCAAATTTTAAAATTTTGAAGCAGGACGAATTTCTTATATGTATTTGGATACATGCAAAAGGCTTCAGGATTGTCCGAAAATTTTTCAAAAAAATCAATTAAAACCAGATGCGCAGAGAACAGTTCGGAAATCAGAAGAATGCAAAAAATCTCAGTCGGAGAAAACACATTTTTGAAGTAGATTTTCTATACTTAGTTATTAATGTCTTTAATGTACATATGTAACTCTGTCAAAAGTGATCGTACTTGAAAAGTATTTTTGATATATACAGAATTTTATATCAGATAATTTTTAACCCAATTAAAATATTGATTTTTCGATCGATTTTGTTTATTTTATAAAAGTCTACTGTCCCTTAATTTAACAAGTGTTTTAGTTGGTTTTTAATAATATACTTATTATTATTGCTTATACTTATTTAATTATACTTATTTAATTATACTTATTTAATTATGTACTTATTGTTTTCATTGCATACTTATTATTAATTATGTATTTAATATAAATATAGCATACATTGGTAAGAATTTAATCCATACAAATAATCTCGCGATAAAATTAATTCCGTGATTTGAAACAGTTAAATAATAAGAGTTTTCAATTCAACTACAAATATATTGCTTTTTGAAATAAGGTAGAATCTTTAATATTGACCTGATCATATCCCGTTTAGAAAAATGCTAAATGAGTTACGTTTACACTGCATTCGGTTAGATAGGTTTTGTCACTCTGGTTATTTTTTGCTTCTCGGAGGCTAATTAAAATGCTCTTGGAACTTTACTTCAACAACCTGAAAAAAATTAATAGCATGCATATAGTATTTACGCCCTACATCTCACCAAAAGCTGTGGCTGCAACTATTTGCTCAACGTGTAACTATTAACTAGAGCTCAAGCTATTAACTCTATGCCTTGCCTATTTAATTATTATGCCTTGCCTATAAATCCACTGTCTATTTAACTCTTACATCTTACCAAAAGCTGTGACTGTAACTATTGAAGTCCTATATCTTACCAAAAGCTGTGGTTGTAACCCCGACAGCAGAAAGTGCTTAAAACTGCGACTTACGTCGCAGAACAGTCTTTGGAAAACAATTTGTCCTTAATTTTATAAAAATGTTGGCCAATTTTTTTTTAATCATAAGTTTGACCAGTGCAAAGTGCGCTCCTTACCACACCTTTTTTTCTTCTCTAGTTACGGATCAACCTCCCTACTTCGCCCAAATTATAACAAACACTTTATAAATAACACATCTTCTATGTCAATGACAAAATATTTAACTTCAAAAGTTATCGACGGAATTGTAAATTCTGAAAGAATGCCTTGGTTTTAAATAAAGTAAGTTAATTAATTTTGATGTTTTATTATAAATATGTAATACATATTTAGCCGATAATTGTGATCTAACTCTTTTGATTTGACTGCAGTTTTAAAAATTCGGACAAAATGCCTGTAGAACAATTGTAACTGTTACAGAACACTGAATATAATTATGCACCTGGAGTTGTAACTATTACCTATGAACTCTTTGGTGCGGTATAATACGTATGCGTCAACAGACCACAGGTTAAAACATCCGTTGCCTATTCAAGTCCTACATCTTTCCAAAAGCTGTGGCTGTAACTATTTGCTATGAACTCTTTGGTGCGGTATAATACGTATGCGTCAACAAACCACAGGTTAAAAATTCCCTTGCCTAGTCAATTCATTAGCGATGTTCCGCTTAAATGACAATTGTATCGTTTTGAAACAAAAGTATGCTTTCTCTGAATTCACTTTCCCCGTCCCCTTTCATCAACAGCCCTCCTGTGCCAGCAGACCTCCCTAATAGCTAGAGTGGCGATTATCACTCAAAGCCTGTATCCCTCGGGGAGCTTCAGGAATGGCGATAATCTCTCTGCAGGTTATTATAAAGCTGCTTCTATAACTCAACGTAACCGCAATCGAAGTGGACTGCTTTATTTTATGGTGTTGGTCACGAGCGAACAGTAGTCAAGCATATCGATTATCTTTTGAAGGCGTGCAAACAGTCATGCGACAAGCTACGTCATTACCGGTAGCCGTCTCTCTTTTTGCTATCTTTGGAAGCAGTCTTGCTCGAGTATTACGATCGCATGGGAGGGCATGACCGTCGTAAATAGCGTTTTGCTAGCCCGTTTTTATGGAGAGTCGTTGCTTTACGCGGTATTTATAGGTCGCCTTCTCTTTTTAACAGCGTGCACTGCCACCGTTTCCGAACCTGATTATTAACTGCTCAGATAGGGCACGGGTTCTGCGACGGCATGAACTGGCCTCTTGTTAATCTCTAGAAAAGTCCATCTCAAGGAAACCCAGACGCTGCACTTAAATAGTACTGTTAATAAATGTCACAGAAAAAAGTATTGTACGCGTGGCATGTGGGACTTGCTTATTTATTTAGTAGCTTTTCGTGGTGAAAAGAATGTGAAAGAACTCAACTGATTCAATACTTGAAATATTAATTCCAAATATTGAAGGAAGACAAGAATGTAAACGTTAAAGCACAAGAGTAGTACGGGTTGTTTGGTTGTTTTGGGGTTTTATGGCGCGAGGGTCTTATTTGGCCATTTATTTTACCAAACTCAGATGCACAATGTCAAGTCATTGCGCAAATAAAGGACTGCGAGGAGAAAAATCGCTTGTGGGGGATCCTGGAGGTTGCGATCCCCATGTTTACCAGAGACAGTAAACCCCATGGGTGGGTTGGTTGGTTTTAGATAGCATGTCGCAATGGTCGTATTTGGCCAAGCTACATCAAACGCAAGAAAAACAATGTCAGATCATTCTGAAAAGAAAAGACGGAGAGGAGAAAGATCGCTTGGGCATCCTGGAGGTTGCGAGCCCCATGTTTACCAATGACAGTAAACCCCATGGGTGGGTTGGTTAGTTTAAGATAGTGTGGCGCAACGGTCGTATATGGCCAAGCTGCATCAAACGCAAGACAAACAATGTCAGGTCATTGTGAAAAGAAAGCATGGAGAGGAGAAAGATCGCTTGGGTATCCTGGAGGTTGCGATCCCCATGTTTACCAGAGGCAGTATAAACCCCATGAGAAACGAATAGATCACTAGGGTATCTCAGGTTTGTAAGTATCGGAAACAACTAATGAAGATGAGGGCCTAAGGGGAGTGTAGTGTGAGAATATGTTTTGCGCAGCTTGGCCAAATCTGGCCAAAAATTTCTAAATCAACCAACCTCTCGAGCACACGACACAAAAGAAGGAAACCAATTTATCTTTATTTTCATGAATTAGTAATTCAGAAATTATATTTTAGTGAATAGTTTTCATGAATTAGTAATCAATATTCATAATTTTTTGATAAATTATTTCAGCTTTATTCGACTCTTTTTATGTACTTGTGTGATACAAACTGTCCGTTTTTAAGTTTCTTAGGCACTTTTGTCTTCTTCTTTTTGTAGGTAGTTTAATTAACGTCGCACTAGAACACCACAGCAGAGCTATTGACAACGCCAATTCCCAAGTAGAAGAACCGAGGACAGCGCGTTATTTTGAACCAGGATAAAGACGAAGAGATCGCATCTGAGTTGGCACCCCACTGTCAAAACTTCCACACCACGCCAACGTTAGACCATTTGAGGCCACGACAAACTGAACTTGCACCAGACACCTTGTACACGACGGTGCTGGTTGGATTAAAATTCTCAACCCCTTGACCCTGGTTGCTAATCCGTTAATCTTACAGCCAGGCGACCGAGGACCTTTATCTTTTGGTTATTGCACTCTGTGATTATCATGAGGCATGGATTATCATTAAGTGGGATGAAAGCAGACAAAGATGGCTTGAGTATCCACGACCCCAGTGTTTCTTTTAAAGACAGTAAGCCCCACCCGAAAAGAAAAGATCACTAAAGTACTTCGAGTTCGGGAAGCTGGTACACACCAATAATATTACATCTGTTGATCTGAGATCTCTAGGATCTCTGTTGTACTAAGGGTGTTTTAGCTGAGATCTGTAAGAAAGAGGGTAATTATTTAGGTATTTGTAATTAACGTCACACTGGAGCAACACAACGGGCTATTGACGACGGTCGGGATCAATCTAGAAGAGAAATGTCCGAGGACAACACCAGGTAATTTTAAGCCACGGTCAGATGACGAGGTCACACCTGAGCTGGCAGCAGACTCAAACTTCCACACTACGCCAACGTGAGGATATTTGAGGCTACGGCAGATTTAACGTGCACCAGCCCCCTTTGTACACGATGGTCTTTGGCTGGATTCGAACTCGCAAACCTCTGGTTGCTAATCCGTTACTCTAGCGATCGGGATAGAAAGAGGGAACATAATGAACCGAAAGAAAAGCAGTTTGTTGATAGGAATAGTTGTAGATCCCTACGCAAATGCGAAAGACAATATTGTAAACCTAAAAGAGGTTACAAATTATAAAATAAATTATAATTTAATTATAAGAAACACAAATATTTTTGATTCATATACGAAAAGTGAGGATAACAAGTTATATAACAGAGCGAGAAACGAGTAATTAAAACGGATAGAATAATTTGATTTTTAAATATAAATATTGCTTGAATAACATTATTCAAGCACGAAATTTAACCTTGGATTCGCTTTACCTTTATACTACGGCCGGCACAGCAATTGTACATTGATCGCGCCAAGAAAGAATTTAGACTACAGTCAGTGTAGCAGTTGTACCTTGAAAGTTATAAGAATCACGCGAAGAAAGAATCGCTTCAGTTTTATTTATAGCAATAGTCAAAAGGTTAAATGAAAACTTAACATTATAAAATGTTAGGGATAAAATGGTAAACATAAATTAATAAAAGAACAAAACCGATAGTAAAACAACCGAATTATGTCTTGAAAATATGTTTATTTTTAGAAAGTTTAAAAATCTCATCTCTTTATGCAATAAAAAAACATACAAATTTAAACACAAGTTCTGTCTACACATACAAGTAAAAATTTATGAAACAGGCAGTAGATTAAAAAGCTTTGAAAGTGTCTAGTAAGATATGAACTAACATATAACATAAAATGTACTCATGGATTATACGACCTTTGTGAGATACACGCTCAGTTATAAGAGGTTTGATTTTGACCTTGCAGATTTTAGCACTCATCAGTAGAAAAACGCAGTTGAACGCTTATTTCTAAACATTTTAGAAATTTACTTGAATCTACTAACTTTAATACACCTGAGAAACATGTCTATAAAATTTACTTTGAAAACATTTCCCACAAAGCTATCATTTACATATCAAAATTACTTTTAAAAAAATTATTTTTACCGACAATGAAAAGCAGCATTTGATACCATCCGTGAAGTAAAAGTCTGAGTACATTATGCAAAAGGCAGTTAAGTGCGAAATATAATACTCTGGCGTTCGGTCACTCCTCAGCATCGCACCGATACGGAAGAATTGTTAATATTTGAGCCGTCCCTGGTGGGTTAGAGATTTCTTTTATGAGGTCGGAGTATTGCATGAGGAAATTAATCTCCGTCCATTGTGCCTTTCACTCCAACCTGTGCACTGGATGTTAAACGTCAGCATCTGTCCATTGACATGATGCTGGTCTTCATTTTGATTCCATCCTTCATCAGATTTACTTCAAAGTTGAATTTTTTCAGCCCCTAGGCAACAATCTCTTCTTTCCTTGTCGATTCAATAAGAAATATAGAGATGAATTCAACTTTGAACTTATATACATGGCTTTTCTACTCGACCTGAAAAAGACTCAGCTGAAAGTTTAAAATGTATAAAATCTATTCATACATATTATAATAAAAACAATGATTATAAGGGTGATGCAAAAGTTCACCCCCTTTTTGGCGCTAGATGGTATTGCATCGCAAATCCGAAGTGATATCCATTTCATACGTGTAAAGTTTTGACGTTGTTTGAAAGAGGGAATTTCAGCGAGTACTCGGGGAGAAATTTCCCATACCGGCAAGAAAAGTGACACAACTCAAAATTTCAGAATTTGAGAAACATCAACTTAAATGATATATTAAAATAGGTATACGCTTCTTTTAAATTTTAAGTAAGTATTTATGGTGGTAACTTCTATTATTTTCTATAGCATAGTAATATAACGTGTTGGGGGCACCTCATACATATTTTTCAATGACATAACATCACAAATTTTTTTGACTTGTGTCACTTTTCTTACCGGGATGCGATATGTTATTTGGTTGCGTTTTTTGAATTTTGTTTAAGCATTGAAAATGGCAGAAAATAAGGAGCATTTTCGTTATAATATGTTTTTTTATTTCCGAAAAGGCAAGAATGCTTCGTAGACGCAAAAGGAGATATGTGTTGTGCAGGGTGACATGCCGTTGAGTGGTTTAGAAAGTTTTGTCACCTGAATCAGTTCTTTAGCCAAAACCACTATGAAAAACCTCAGAACTTCTATAAGCGTGGGATGAGGCAGCTACCGGAGAAACGGAGAAAGGTTAGCGAATATTGATTAAATGTAATTTAATCAATATTAATGATGATTAAATGTAAATTTTAGTAAATTAAATGATTTTTTCAATTTTTGCCACAAAAAAAAACTGGACGAACTTTTTTTATCAACACAATACATCATGCAAAAGGTAAATGTTATTTGGTTGCTTGGATTTGGCTTTCTGGTGAAAGGGATCATATTTTTTGCTACAATTTTTGGTCATAAAAAAGGGACGAACTTTTGCATACACAGGCACACACAATATAATTCAGACATTTTCATGTCATGTGAAACGAAATCAAACATTTGAAATTATTTGAAAGTTAGTATAATGATAAGCCACTTAATAATTGTATTACTACAACCTACAACTGAAATTAAAGACGAAAATTGAGTCAAAACTGATCTAAAAATCGTTAACCTGTCGCATAAAAAAGTAATTCTGCTTAAATTGTAAAGGAACCTTTAAAACGTATAGGAAGTTTTTTTGGCAATATAAGGCAATTTTCAAATATTTCCGGAGAGAAATTTCAAATTTTATAAAATTCCTAAATTATAATGTTTTATTCACTCTCCCTCTGTATTCAAGGTGTTGTTATTTTAAACTTTCAAGTATTAAATACCATTCAAACAATCAACAATTATTTTGATCCTCCTGAATATTTAGTTCATAATTTTTTAAATTACAGTAAATAGATAGGTATTTTAACTAAGAAAATTAAGTCAACACTGATCCATCTTAAACCTGACGCGTAAAATAGGAATTCTGTTTAAATTGTAATTGAACCCTTAAAACCTATATGAAGAGCTTTTGTCTACTTCAGCCAGCTTTCAGAATTTTCACTCAATACTCATTCAAATATCAGGAATTCTTTGGATCCTCTTGAATATTGAGTTTATAATATGAACACATTTCATATTTGATGTCATGATGATGATCTGATTGCTAATCCGGAAGACCATCGGATTAGCAACCGGAGTGCTGCGAGTTCAAATCCATCCAAAGAACGTCCTGCAGAAGGTGGCCGCTACACGTTAAATATGCAGTGTTCTAAAATGTACTCACGTTGCTGTGGTGTGGAAGTTTGGAGAGTGGGGTTCCAGCTCAGGTGTTACTTCGTCATCTGACAGTGGTTCAAAATTACGTGGTGTTGTCCTCCTCAGATCTTTACCTTCGGGATTTATCCCGGACCGTCTCAAAAAGCCCCTTGTGTTGCTCCAGTGTGATGTTAAATAATATACCTACCAAGATTAGGTTTTTAAATTAACGTCATACTGGAGGTACACAACGGTATATGGATGACTGTCCGGGATCAATCCCGCCGGAAAGAACCGAGTACAATGCCATGTAATTCTGAAACACTTTCAGATGTCGAGGCAACACCTGAGGAGCTGGCACCCAATTCTCCAAACTTCCCCACCAATGTTGAGACCACGATAGATTTAACGTGCACCAGCCCCCTTTGTACACGATGGATGGTTGGATCAGTTTACGAACTCGTAACCCTTCGCTTACTAATCCGCTTCTCTTTCAACCGTTTTCCCACGGCCCTGACATGAAAAGCAAAACAAGTTGTAGGATCTTCTACCGTTGTGTTGTCAAACTAACTATATCCTACCATTACTAAAGGTGACGGCATACCGCATTTCATGGTTAGTGATGATGGTGCTTCGATCTTTTTTGCACAGACCAATGCTCTGAGCTTCAATTTGAACGCATTACACTCGCTTGAGTACGGTTAAGCCTTCTTTATCGCAGTGTTGAAAACTCGATAAGAGCTGTCTTTGTTTTCAGTAAATTTCCAATCTCTCGGTCAAATCCTTTGATGTGATGCTAGGGTCAAGAGCTTTTCATTTACCACCTATCTTTATTTTCATTCGAAGAACTGCTGACAAATCAACCACTTGCTGATACGCGATCTCTAGCATGTGCAATGCGTAAGGCGATACAGGGATTATCCGGTGACTGATTTAATGCGCGGTGAAAAATTTCCAGTTTATGTATTTTTTCACATCCGTTAAGACCTGAATGTTAGCAAGGCAAGCGCGGGAGCTTTGATCCATTAATTGATTAATAGGTCCTTTCTTAAGAGAATGAAAGATAAGCATTTGGGAATGAATCGGAATCATTATGGTTAGTGTCCCGAGGGGGGAGATAGATTTGTTTTATCTGCGGATATTCTAAAATGCAAGTTTTCAAAAATTGTCTCTGAATCAGTGATTCTGATACCTCAATGGTGGTATGCTTTTACCAAATCATTTAGTCATCATTGAATGGGCCGACCAACCGGACTGCGGGATGAGGTGTTAGCCTCTGGATCGGAAGCTTCCTGGATAGAATCCGGGTCAGTGTATGGATGTTTGTAAGCGTATGGTGTAGAGACCGGCTGGTGCACCTTAAATCTCTCGTGGCCGAGAGTCCTGTTGGGTTAGTGTGGATGTTTGGAGAGTGAGATGCTAGCTCAGGTGTTGCCTCGTCATCTGAAAGTGGCTCAAAATAACGTGGTGTTATACTCGGATCTTTCTCTTGAGGGATTGATCCCAAACCGTCGTCAATAGCCCGTTGTGTTGCTGTAGTATGACATTAATTAAAAATTACCATTACCATCTAAAATGTAAGTTTTCAAAAATTGTCTCTGAATCAGTGATTCTGATTTCTCAATGGTGGTATGTATGCTTTTACAAAGTCATTTAGTCATCATTGAATGTACCGACCAACTGGTCTGCGGGTTAAGGTGTTAGCCTTTAGATCGGAAGGTTCCTGCATAGAATCCGGGTCAGCGCATAGATGTTTGTAAACGTATGGTGTAGAGGCGGCTGGTGCACCTTAAATCTCTAGTGGTCGTGAGTCCTCATGTTGGGTTAGTGTGGAAGTTTGGAGAGTGAGGTGCTAGCTCAGGTGTTGCCTCGTCATCTGACCATGGTTCAAAATTACGTAGTTTTATCCTTAGGGATTGATCCCGGACCGTCGTGAAAATTCCGTTGTGTTGCTCTAGTACGACGTTAAATAAAAATTACGAAATTACTATCATTGAATTGTTTGATTTAAAAATATTATAAATTACTCTTGTTAAAACTGACGTGGGAGAAGGTGTTGTACCAGAGGTATAAAATTTTATTTTTATTTTTCTTATTTTTTCTATCAAAGTTAGAGTTTTAACTAGAGGTATTTTGCTAACTACTTCTTATTTTAGTTGAGGCTATTTTCATTTTTATCAATATGGAAATTGTTAACCTATTCCACTGTCCCTTGGAACGACATCCCTTCCATACCTAGGGACGGGGAGGGGGTGAAAGAAAGCGGAGAAAAAAAACATTTAGACAATTTTTCAACTCATACTTAAATAGACCAACGTTATTGAAGAATCAAGAAGAATGTTTTTTTTCCGATAGTTAAGATTATTTACAAAAATATCAAGTACTTATGCAAAAATAATATCATAAGGCTTTGATTTTACTTAAAAGCTTGAGACTTAAATTTAGTACAAAATCACAGCTCGGTGAAATTTTTCTTCATGGTCACAATCATGTCAGACTTCTTCATTAACAATAAAATAGCAGCGAAAGAACTTGTACTTTTCTCAACATGTCACTTTTGAGTGCTTCAAAAAATGTGAAAAACCTTACACAAAAAACCTTATCCTAACACAAAATTGGTAATAGAAACAGAAAACTTGAAGGTTTTAATCATTTTATCAGTAAATTTTTGTTTTACATAAGCACACACTAAATAATTTTACCCATATTACATTCTGAAAAATTCAAAGTAGCTAGGAAACAGATCATTGACTATCCGCTGTCGTACATAGGGACTGCAGCGTAAGACAGGTAAAAGTGTACCAACAGCTGGCCATTTTGAATTCGATCGCCAATATGGCAGGGTTGAAACTGGATGAACGATACAAAATAATAGGAATCAACTCTTTAAAGGTAGTAAAATTTATTGCTGAACTGTGTGTCTGTAAAGTACACTGTCAATGATGAAAATTCGAGAAAAACTACTTCAAAATCTTACTTTAGGTAGACAAAAATAGAAAAATGCAAAATACGACTTATCTGTTGAAGTCGCCATCTTCAAACAAAATTCCCTCCTTGTCTTCTATTTTTTACAGCGACTGTCCCTAGGTATGACTGAACCTTAGGCACAACAGTCTCCTCAAAACTATTTGCTCCCCTATACCAAAAAACTCTGAACAATTACTAAACTTCTTAAAGAGATACAGTAGTACATTGCAAAAGAAATAAATCAATTTTACATTCAGAAAAACTAAAAAAAAACAAGTCTCAAATTTTACAATTCCTACTACGTCTGCAAATTGTAATTTTTTTCAAATATTTTTTAAGCACCCTGCATGAAGAGTTTCCCAAATTGTGTGCATGGTATCATATGTACCACTGTTACTCATTTTTTTACAAATATTTTTGTGACAATTTAAAAAACAGGAAAAAGTTATGGTTGATTTCATTAATTTTTGAAAATCAATTCCTCCAAATCCTAATGCCATGTACGCGCTGTATGTTTTTATAATCTCTTTTTAACAAAACTGGTGTGGTGTGGAAATTTGGAGAGTGGGGGTGCTAGCTCAGGTGTTGCCTCGTATTCTGATCATGGCTCAAAATTATGTGGTGGTGTCCTCGGATCTATCCTTTTGGGTTTTATCCCGGACCATCGCAATAGCCCGTTGTGTTGCTCAAGTGTGACGTTAGTTAAAATATATATCTAGAAATATTTTTACAGTTCATTTTGATTTGTAAGCATATTTTGTAGCTATTTGGGTCATAAAGGCATTTTTATTGCCATTTTTTGTAATGTCGTGGGACATTTAAAGCATTTTAATGCATTTTTATTGTCATTCTCTAGCTACTTTAACAAAATCCTTGCCCTGCTGATATGACTCAACGGGGTTCATCAATTTTAAGAGCGTAAATGTTTCATGCAAAGGTTCATGACCCAACCAAGATTAGGAAGGTTCACACATCCCCGAGTTATGTACAGAAGTCAAACTTGCAACTTGCTTTAGCATTAAGATTTCCAGGGTGGTGAGTGGCAATCAGACCAATTCGTGGACCGTCTGAACGAGTCCAAGCAGTTTCTAAAACTTTCGGAGTATTGCCACCATGGATCAACTAGGCTCCACAGACCATAAGTCAAAAGTTCACATTGTATGAAATAAAATAATCAGATTTTTCTAAAAAAAAGTAATTGTCATCTTACCGTGGCTGAAAATTACGTGGTGTTGTCCTTTAATCTTTCCCTTGGGGGTTTGATCCCGAACCATCGTCAATAACCCATTGTGGTGCTCCAGTACGACGTTAATTAAAGCACCTACCATACCATGCTCAAAGATGTAAATCAATCCACTTAAAAATGAAATTAATTATCGAAACTACATCAAATTTTAACACAGAAAATAAACCAATATGATGTATTTAACTATTGCACCCACAAAACTAAAACGCTGTAATTTCTTTTGTCGAAAAGGTTTGTTGGTTTTGACCATGCTGTGCCAAACACAAGACAGATATTGTCACGCAATGGGATTGAACACACCTTGAAGTTTTACTTATACAGACGGGAGAAATAACTCGTTTCTTGCAGAAACTGAGCCTGCATCTCCTACAATGGGAAAACCCACTGAGCCTCAAAATTATTTGTTTGAATCTATCTCTTCTGGACACACAAAATTTAAAGGGCTTCATGAAACTCAATTAATTTTCAAGTAAAAACTTTAACTAAACCTATAATTAAGTGGTTTTGACACAATATCTCATCCATCAAGATCTGACCAATTTTGTTAATGACGAGGTATTTCGTCATCGAGGTATTGCTGATTTTCTGACAACCATGAGATCAAGATCTAGTCAGTTTTCTTCTAATGACGTTATATTTCGTCAATCAATATCTTGTCAGTTTTCTTTTAATGACAATACATTTCGTTCATCAAGATCTGGTCAGTCTTATTCTAATGACGACCTATTTTGTCCATCTAATTCTGGTCAGTTTTCTTCTACTGACGAAATATTTCGTCCATCAATATCCTGTCATTTTCTTCTAATGACGAAAAATTTCGTCCATCAAGATCCTGTCATTTAATTCTAATGACGAAAAATTTCGTCCATCAAGATCCTGTCATTTAATTCTAATGACGAAAAATTTCGTCCAACAAGATCCTGTCATTTACTTCTAATGACTACATAATTTCGTTCATCAAGATCTGGACAGTTTTCTTGTAATGGCGAGAGATCCCTCGTCGACACCAGGAGGGATAAATAGCCGAAGAAAATATATTTCGTATATTCGTTCTTGCATAAATGATATGTTGACTTGGAAAAATTTCTTCGTCATTTCATTTATCCCCTCTCGGAAGTCAATCCATCCTGTGCTCTCTGATGTCCTGAACACGACGGGGAAACAAATCCTATTTTAAAATTTAGTCCATCAAGATCCTGTCATTTACTTCTGATGACTACATAATTTTGTTCATCAAGATCTGGACAGCTTTCTTGTAATAGCGAGATGGATAAATAGCCGAAGAAAATATATATCGTACATTCGTTCTTGCATAAATGATATGTTGACTTGGAAAAATTTCTTCGTCATTTCATTTACCCCCTCTCGGAAGTCAATCCATCCTGTGCTCTCTGATGTCCTGAACACGACGGGGAAACAAATCCTATTTTAAAATTTAGTCCATCAAGATCCTGTCATTTACTTCTGATGACTACATAATTTTGTTCATCAAGATCTGGACAGCTTACTTGTAATAGCGAGATGGATAAATAGCCGAAGAAAATATATATCGTACATTCGTTCTTGCATAAATGATATGTTGACTTGGAAAAATTTCTTCGTCATTTCATTTATCCCCTCTCGGAAGTCAATCCATCCTGTGCTCTCCGATGTCCTGAACACGACGGGGAAACAAATCCTATAATTCCCCTACCTCTTCGCAATATTCTTGTTTGATTGAGCTTTTCCACCCGAAGAAAATGTACATAAACCCTTCATATCTAAGAGAAGAAATGTTGAGAGTGATACGATCAGCGTAGCTAATAATCTAAGATAAACGACGTAGCGTTCCCCGCTCTAGGCACGGGGCAATTCCCCGAGTGCAGTATGTAGTTTCTACAAGAAATTGCCCGCGATAATTTCGCCAAATAATGGCTTACAAAATGATACTCTTGTTCCGTCAACTCCTAAACAGCTCGACCTCCTGTAAATCATTTTTATTATAATAAGAAATAAAAATGTCCCATTTCTGTGGGAAATTTTAAGTGAGATCTGGGATGGTCTTCCCCCGGGATGTTGTTCCGAGAGTAATCACAGAATCAGCTCACTTTCATGGCGCTTCTACTTTTGTCTCATCGCCATTTAATTAACGTTCTGCTAGGTTGTTATACTTTCGCTCCTCTCGGGTTTCAAGAATTGATGGTAATTCTTTGGTGTAACGTCCAATAACAATCAACGTGCAATTACAGTATCACGTGAAATAAGAGAATTAAACCATTTTTATTTCAGAAAAATATTTTTTTATCTCTTCTCAGCCAATTTGGGGAATTGCTTTGTGACTAAAATATTATAAAAATGTAGATTTTTACTATAAATAGTACAAATTAGAAAAAACAACATACATATATTAAAACATAATGAATGTATGTTGATGTTTAGGCTGGGTAAGAGATAAGTTATCAAACAAGGTAGGCAGTCAATTAACGTGGCAATGGACAACACAACAGGATACTGGCAATGGTCCGGAATCAATATCAGGACATTTTAACGTGCACCAGCCCCCTTGAATATCAAACAAGGAAATATGTATGTCAGAAAAAGATGTGTACGGAGAATGTATATAAAATGTTTATAAAAATAGATGAATAAGAAGGGGAGAATCACACAGAACCAACTCACTTTCACGGTTTAATGGTATCTTATAGCCGTTTAATTAACGATCTGTACAAAATTTGCATACACTGGCTTCTCTCAGAATTTAAGAAATTATGTTAATTCCTTGGTAGTGTACAATAATACTCATTATGCAATTACGGTACTGAGAATGTAAATAAAATATTTATAAAAAATAGATGAATAAGAAGTAGAAAATCACACAGAACTAACTCACTTTCATGGTTCAATGGTATATTATAACCATTTAATTAACGATCTGTACAAAGTTTGCATACACTGGCTTCTCTCAGAATTTAAGAAATTATGATAATTCCTTGGTAGTGTACAATAATACTCATTATGTAATTACGGTATTGTATGAAAAAACATTAAAAATTTTAATTTCAGAAAAAATATTTTTTCATCTCTTCTCCCAAAATAAGTTTTTTAAATTGGTTTATGGGGGGGGGGGGAATTCAATTCAAAAAATGATGTCTGAGTTGGTATAAATTAGAATAAGAGAAAAACTTTTTTTGAAATATTATGCATGTATGTTAATGGCTGTGAAGGAGTTAAGTTATCAAACAAGAAAAGACGTGTTTCGAAAATATTTGGCCAAATTGGTATAGGCAGGTTGTAGAAGGGCCCGAAATAAACATTTTTTGTCAAAGAACCTGTCTGGAAATGCCACGTTCCAGTGGTAAAGGGCGCTGTTTTGGTCAGTCGATAACATAGTTTCTATGGTGTGAAACGTCTTTCCCCGCTACATAGCTACACGAATTCGGAGCTTGTCGTTGAAAATCCTAGAGGGGAAGGACGTCTTACGCCACAGAAACAATGTCATCGACTGACCAAAACAGCGCCCTCTACCACCTAAACGCGGCTTTTCCGGACACATATTATTTGACAAAAATTTTTATTAACAGACCTTCTACCACCTCATACAATTTGACCAGGGATTTTCGAAACACTGTATACGAGACAAGATGTGTAAGAAGTATATAAGGTGAATAAGAAAGGGGATAATGAATAGATTCGATAATGTAGAAAGTTTACTAACTGCATTTATATCTAATGTAGAATAACTCTATTTAAGGCATACTAATAACGAAAACATGTTTGAGAGATGTTACTGATAAGATTTTATGCACTTTTATAGAAGAAATTCTGCGTTGACCCTCAAATTTAAGATAATATTATATGCAAATTTGGTCAAAACAAGCATTTTTTTCCATCAGTTAAGTGTTAAGATAAAACTCAAAACATATTTTTAGATAAAAGTTTTCGATACTAATTATTTTTACTTGTTGTTGACTAGAGAATTAATTAATCCAAACAAACTCCATTTTCTGAAGTCTGAAGCTTAAAAGATTTTTTGAAAATATTATCAAAAAACAAGAGAGAAGACACAGTTCTATAAACACTTAGTTTGTGCTACTCTGTTATTTTTGCAAGAACGAAAATTACTGTCTGTATGGGAAAAGGGATAGTATTTCGCTGTGATTGGCCCAATCTCAAGATAAGTACCACCGAATCTTGTGTTACATCTGATGTTCAGTATATCCATTACAAGTAGAAACGTAAGAGCAAAACAATTTGGTACTAAATTAGTATGGATTGAAATCTAAGTATAAGCTGAATCTTTTAAATTTTATTTATCTCGTTTTCTGCAAGTTTAATAAACGCTGACAAAATCGAGATTATTTTTGCAGTTATGGGGTTTGATACTTATTCCTTACTTGGACTTAGAAAGCTACTACACAAAAACAATAAATTTCTGTCATTCTTGTGTTTTGCATTAACAAAAATTACTATGTTTATGTGTATGTGCGTCGTAGGATAAGATTTTGCAATGACTGCCCAATCTTAAGATAAGTCCAACAGAATCTTGTGTGGGTATCTGACACTCAGATTTTTCAAAATAGAAACGTAATAGGCAAAACAACTTATTTATAGTCCTAAATTGATAAGTACGAATTAAAGTATGTGCAGTAAGCTAAATCTATCAAATGTATTTTTTCTTATTTTCTGTAATTCTAATAAAAGCTGACATAGAAAATCTTTATTCATTTTGCAACGATGTTTATTTCTTATTTTAATTCAGTAGGTTTATTTTCAGAATGAATGAACACAATTGATCGTTCATTGTTATGTTTGTTAAATTTGTCTATCAAAATCACTGTAATAATTATTGCTGACAAAAATATAGTATAACACAATATAAAAAAGCATAAAGTTAGTCAAAACTTAATGAAAAGTCCGAAATGATAAACTTCATTGCATTAAACAAATCTTCTTCATCTAAATTACTTTAAATCACTAAAAACTTTCTATACCGCTTCTACGTTCTCAGCGATATTGTAAAATAATATTTTGAAAAGAGGTAAATTTTATTAATATTTAAAATTGAATGAATACTAATGAAGTAGGTATTATAGCACCTGCGTATTAGCAAACAGCCTGTTAATATTCTAAAATAATATTTGATCCCTGCGGATCCATTTCAAAGAACTCTTCAAAAGCTTGAAGTTGATAGACGAGATTTCTAAAAACCGTAATGTGATGCATGGGGTCAATGCCAAAAAGTTCGTCCTATATTTTTGACAAAAAATGAAAAAACATTATTTTATTTATACTAAAAATTACGTTTAATATGCGTCGTCTTTCTCCATCTCTCCGGTAGCTACATATTTCAGTGCTCATACAAGTTCTAAGGTTTCTGGCTAAAGACTTGATTCAGGTGACAAAACTTTCTAAACCACTCAATGGCATGTCACCCTACACAACACATATCTTCTTTTGCGTCTGCGTATTGTTGCCTTTTCGGAAATAAAAAAAAGCATAGTATGTCTAAAATACTCCTTATTTTTGCCATTTTTAATGATTAACAAAACTTAAAAAACACAACCAAATAGCACAAGGTATCTCCCTTTCATGTCCATGTTTTATTTCAGATAGGATATTTATGCAGGGTGTTTCGAAATATCTAGCCAAATTGTAAAGGTAATAGTAGGGCCCAAAATAATCATTTTTGTCAAGAAAAGTAGTATTGACAACATCCTTTCTGTGGCGTAATTTCTCCCTCGGATTTTCAACGGCAAGCGCCGAATTCGTGAAGCGATTGTTTAGCGATGAAAATCCGATTGGGTTATTACGCCTTACGCCAGAGAAACGATATTATTGACTGACCTAAACAGCGCCCTCTACCACCAAAATGCGACTTTTCTGGACAAACATTCTTTGCCACAATTTCTTTTACTTTGGGCCCCTCTAATACGTTTGCAATTGGATCAGATATATTCAAAACATCCTGTCGATCGTATGCTTAGAGCAGAAACTCATTCAATGTTTTTTGAGACACTAGATGCTTACTTTCACGATGATAAATACATTCTCATATCGTAATCTGTTTGAAGGTCTTTTTTGAAACATAACACCAGCAAAATGCTTATGATTTTTAGTTTGTGACCTAAAAGCTACTCGTCTTAAAACAGCTGTAAATTAAAATTTGTTTTGTCAGTTCATACATTCCTGCTATAAACCGACGATATCCGAATAGGATGTACCTATATTCATATTCATATTTCATATATATGTAAGAAACCAAAACTCACAAGAGCAGTTTTAAATAATACATACTTCACAAAAGCGTGGCAAATCTGGAAACTTGAAATACCTCTCATGAAAACTCGCGATTGTAGAAGAATGCCGTTGTTGTAGTGTTATATATGCACAAATCACACACTCCCTCTGCCACTGAAGTTTTAAAGTGTACTTTTAAAGTATATATTTTGGCACTACTATATTCATAGAACCGAACAAACGAATTCTCCCCTTCCCCTTATCCTTCGATTTTTGGCATGAAAATTTCCATATTCATAAGCATCCAGAACGTGATTGGACCGTATCTCTGATATATTTAACTTTCCCCCGGGTGTATATTCTGTTCAACCTTCCCATTCCTGGAAACGGGAGTTTTTCGCGTCGAAATTTGTTCCCGGCTCCCGCTCGGCTGTATACATCGTTCCCGGTGGAGCAGACTGGAAACGGTTCCTACAACGACTCATTTGTGTCCCCGTCTTCCCCTTAGATGGACTATAAATGTCCTCGAATGGCTGAAGTAAAGTCAATTCAAGCCGCATCTAATACCGCGGTCTTGCGTCTTAGATGGGGACTTTCTCCTCGACAATTGATTGAAAATGGAGCAGGGAGCTTCTCTCAAAGGATTAGTAAAGAGCAGCAAGACGGGATGCTTTATCCGAAGAAAATTGCGCCGGCAATGAATAATTTCTGTGTTTAGTGCATCTGCTCCGGAGTCCCTGCGAGTCGTTTATTGGAGTACTAAATATATACTTATTCTTTATATATATACTCGTTAACTCTTTTAAATAAAGAATTCGATAGGGTATATTCGTCTTTATTTTTCCTTTCAGCGTTTTGATTTGCCTAATGACAGCTATTTATTGTCATGCCACTTTAGTTCATCTCATTTTGAAGCCGTTTCGACCCGTCCGTAAATTGAGTTTCATCTGATTAGGGCTTTCCTTTTATGCGTGAGGATGGGTTCGGGAATCGGCTTTTAACTGTTGAACCTTCAGTTAGGAACTTCGTTTGACGTATGCTTTGGCTTAATTTGTAGTTTGTTGGATACTTTGACTGTATACGTTTTCAATTAGAACACGTAAAACACTTGTAAACAAAAATAGGGAAGTTTTACAGTAGTAGCACGTAAATTCTTTATACCAAGCTTTAAGTCTCCTGGTGATGAATCGACAAGATTACTCGTCTTTAGGAAATCTGACCTGACCTTGATGAACTGGACATTTCGTCATCAGAAGAAAACTGGCCATACCTTGATGGACTAGATATCTCGTCATTAGAATAAAATGGATCATATCTTGATCTCGACTTCATAAAAATTGGCAATATCATGAAGATGAGATATATGGTCATTAGCGAAATTTTTCATATCTTGATAGACTATATATCTCGTCATTAGAAGAAATTGACCAGATCTTGAACTCGACATCATCAAAAATCGGCAATATCATGAAGATGAGATATATGCTCATTAGCGATATTTTTCAGATCTTGATGGACGATATATCTCATCAAAACCACTTGGAAGTTTAAGTAAATAAATTATCAGTGAGTAAAATCAATGAATTTTCGAAGCTTAATATTTTTTCTGATGCCAAACTACTCACCTCCTCGGTGTTTGTTATTTCCAGTGACGAACTGATGGCTATTTGTGGAGGATCATCCAGTGGGTAAGCCACCTTTACCATGACTGAAACAATCACCAACATCTTCCCATACCCTTATACACTGAGATATACAATATTGTATACTTATTATCGAGATCTCGTTCACATATACATTGTTTTATCCCGTTATTTATGTTACAAAACTTGGGATAAATTGAAGTATAAAAAAATTGGTCTTCTCGAAGACGAAATATCTGGTTATTAACGTAATTGGTCAAATCGTGATGAACGAGATACCTCGTTGAAACCACTTGGAGGATTAAAACAAATTCACCCCCTGAGCGTCATGAGATTTCGGAGTAGTATTGCCAAGTGGTGCTGTTCCTCTTAATCACATAATGTCCACATCTATTACTTGAAATAATTCTAGGTTGACTGGATTTTGAGGGTTTTATGGCGCAAGGGTCATATTTGGCCATCCTGCGCCATACAAAAGACATACAATATCGAGTCATAGGCATACAAACACTATGAAAGTTTTACTGACACAGAAGAGAGAAATACACCCAGGGAGGAATGCACCTGGCAGGAATCGAACCTGCACCGCCCACAACTCGAAGGCTGATAGCGCAGTGGGCATACGCACTGAGCCAAGACGGCCCCTAAAAAATTCTAGGAAATATTCTATTGGCCAAATCTGTCTAGAAGTTTGCAAGGATTATGCAAGCATGTTACATAATGGACTCTTAGAGGATAAATACAGGATTATCTAAAATAAAAACCAAAATGGTGGTCAGGTTACGATGGACGAGATATCTCGTCGGAACCACTTGTATGGCCAAACTGTAATAAACATACTGTTTAACTGTAATAAACAGTGTTTAACTGAAATAAACAAAGTTTAACTGTAATAAACAGTGGTTAACTGAAATAAACAGTGTTTAACTGAAATAAACAAAGTTTAACTGTAATAAACAGTGGTTAACTGAAATAAACAGTGTTTAACTGTAATAAACAGTGTTGAACTGTAATAAACATAACACGTGTTTTAAACATAGTACTGTGTTACAAGCATAGTACTGTGTTATAAACATAGTACTGTGTTACAAACATAGTACTGTGTTATAAACATAGTACTGTAATAAACATAGTACTGCAATAAACATAGTACTGTAATAAACATAGTACTGTAATAAAACATAATGTTTAACTGTAATAAAACATAATGTTTAACTGTAATAAAACATAATGTTTAACTGTAGTAAAACATAATGTTTAACTGTAATAAACATAGTACTGTAATAAAACATAATGTTTAAATGTAATAAACATAGTACTGTAATAAAACATAATGTTTAACTATAATAAACAGTGTTTAACTGTAATAAACACAGTACTGTTATAAACATAGTACTGTAATAAATATAGTGTTTAATTGTAATAAACACAGTACTTTTATAAACATAGTACTATAATAAATATAGTGTTTAAGTGTAATAAACAGTGTTTAGCTGCAATAAACAGTGTTAACTGTAAGAAACAGTGTTTAACTGTAAGAAACAAAGTGTTTAACTGTAATAAAAATAGTACTGTGTCATTGCCTTGAAAAAGGTCTAATTGGAAGAGTAGCAAATTATACATAATTCTTAGTTATTATTATGTCATGTTTAACCATGAGAACAATTAAAAATATTTTCTGCTTTGTTTCAATCACGCGGATTGTTTGTTTTTTCTTGAGAAACAAATCATAATCATTTTCCGAGTGAGTGAAATGAGTTTTTTGTGGGAAGAAATCAGCCATCTCGCATACATTTCCGTTTCAAAATGCATAGAAGTTTTATTTTTAGCATGCGTCTAAATCTATTCACTTTATCTTCAGGATAGAAAAGCGTCTTACATCCTGTTGTTATAGATTTATGTTGGTTGCTGAAAGAGGAGCAGCATCATAAAATAAACCCGCATGGATAGTCTACTTTTTTCGAGATAAAATGTTACAGAACATGTTTAACTTAGTGAAAACATGCAAAAATACCTTTTATTCAAGCATATTTATATAAATACATGTAGAAAAGACAGTACAGATTCTATAGCCTGCTTTCCCTTCGTATTCCATGAATGGAGCAAACGGGCACATTTTCTCCTAAGCATTCGAGATAAACCTAAAAATATAAAATAGTTCGGTGATAAGTTTTAGAAAGGAATATACTTCCTTTACTTCCCAATAAAACATATTACAAAGGACATTAAACCGAATTTCGTCGGCTTAAAGGCAGAAACTCATTAGCTGATATTTTCCTGAAGACACGAAATGCATCCGTTCATGATGATGAAAAACATACTGTTAAATTGATAATGTGTTTAAAAGTTATATACCACTTAAATAAAGCTTATAATTTTTTATTTCTGACCTAACATTTAATAGTCTTTAAGCAACTGTACAGTAAAACCCCCTTTTATGTAAATTGAAGAGTTACTTTAAGCCTAGACGATTTAGTTTACTACCAATGGTTTTTAAATTTAAACCATATTGAAAAATATTTAGGTAGAACGGAGTACTTGTTTGGCTTTTAAGTCAAATATAGATATTAAAATTTATTTTTGAACTTTTAAAAGGTTGTACAATAGTAGATGAATGAGAGGGTTTTAAAACTTTCTATATAAATGTAAACAACTTAAACTTTTTCAACATTGCCTTGTTTCGTCAAAGTTGGGCAATTATTATTTTTAGTGAATTTAAGTTGTTTTGCTAGAGGTGTGCTGGGTTTCTAATTTCACTGATTCAGACTCTTCTAGTGCACTTGTGGTTATCTGACCATGGTTCAAAATTATGTGGTGTTGTCTTCGGATCTTTCCCTTTTGGGATTGATCCCGGACCGTCGTCAATAGCCCGTTGTGTTGCTCTAGCACAACGTTAATTAAAATTACCTTACCGTACCTATCTAGTGTACTTGTTAAAAACTAAAAAACTATGTACAGAACCATCTTCAATTATAATTTGAATTGGTTCTTATACACATATCTTTTATCCTATTATATTTTGCTAAATGTGTCTTTAAATGCACAAGAATATTCCTGAAAGAGGCATCAGTGAGTGGTAATACTTTTTAAGCAGTACCCTTATCGCCGTGACAATCATTATTTATCCTATGACAAAGACTCTTATTTAAAAGTTTCGTACCAGAATTCAATACCTTGTGTCACATAAAAACATTGATTTTTAGTTTGGCTTTCCATACAAGAAGTTAATTTGCTTCCAGGATCAAATCCGAAGGGAAAGATTCGAGAACAGCACCATGTAATTTTGAGCCCCTCAAGTAATGGACATACACACACAAGAGAGGTTTTATTACCACAGAAGAAAGAAACGCCAACTTTTTTCGGAACATTTTATAATCACATGGTATAGTGTTCCCTCTTTAAATTCACTTAAAGGAAAACCTATCATATTTTAAACATGCTACAGATACGAAACTAACATTTTAAGAGCAGTTGGAACCCAAAATTCTCAAAAATATTGATGAGAGGTGGTTTCAAATTATTATAATTTTAAGAAGAGAAGTTAAATGATAGAAGCTATATATAAATAGAAATTTAATAATGTAAATAAAACTAATAAAAAACTCAATTAAACGAGCTTCAATTTTGCACTCAATTCGGGGTTCTCAAAATTGACATTTTCTGTAACCGACGTACCTTTTATAGGTAATTGGTAATTTTGTAATTAACGTCGTACTAGAGCAACACAACGGGCTATGGACGACCCTTTTATAGGAAACTGTCTTAAGTTAGGTAGATAGGTAAATAAATAGCTGAATTAACGGCGCACTGGAGCAACACAACAGGCTATTGGCGTTGGTCCGGGATCAAACCCGAATGGAGAGATCTGAGGACAACATCACGTAACTTTGAGCCACTTAAGTAATGGAATATACACACAAGATGGTTTTGTTACGACAGAAAAAAGAAACGACAATATTTTCGGAATATTTTATCTGCAGGATATTTATAAATAATCGATTTTTTTAAATACATCAACTCAATCACTAAACGCAAAATTTAAATATTTCAACGACTAATCTTTTATAAAACGTATAAAAAATGGCATATTTTTTTTTCAATTCTAAAGCCTTAATTCGTTTAAAGAAAAGTACGCTTGATATACTTGTAATAGTAGCAATTTTTTTAATCGTCGTAAAAGGCTAAATGAATTACGATGTCCTAGAGTAATTGTATGCGTCTTATTCTAATCTTCAAAACTACTTTTAAGTTTGAGTTCAATCTGAAATTATTGAATGAAAAGTTGAAGTGTAATAACTTATACATTATTTTAACCCTTTAGTGGTTGTTCCGATGTGATATCTCGACATTAGAAAAATACTGACCAGATCTTAATGGACGAGATATCTCGTTATTAGAATAAAATGGACCAGATCTTGATCTTGTCATCATCAAATAATCGGCACTGTCTTGATGACGAGATTCCTAGTACAATTGGTCAGATCGCGATGGACGAGATATCTCGTCGAAACCACTTGGAGGTTTAAAGTGCTGACGCAACAGCATTTCAGATTACTGTAAACGTAAAGCGTAAAGAAACATTTCAGTGAACTGATAGTGGAAACGTGTACCTTTTTTGCCGTTAACTTTCATGTTGTTTCACAGTTCAAATTGCACAGTTGCGAGAATTGGCGAGGTCGAAACCTTATGTCTGTGCTATTCCATCATACGCGTATGTCCATTAAGAAAGTGTACAAAAAACATTTTCCGAGCAATTAAAAAATTAACTTTAATAACATGTCGCTCACCAGGCTTCGTTGATAACATCGCTCTCTAATACTCCATCTAATTCTGTCAATAAAATTCCCCCTCAATTTCATTCCACGTTGGCTCATTTATCCCAGGACAGATTTTGTCAGTGGCCTCAGCTTGCGGAAGGGATGGCAATCATACCGTCCGCATCGATTCAGCAGATAAGAATTCTTATTTTCGCAACTTGAATCCCCAAGTTATTCCGAGGGAAGTTACTTTCTGTAAGGAAGTTGCTTTAATACTTTATCCCGGCTTCAGTGTGATACGTTAAGCATCTGCATCCCCGAACGCCGCTTATTGTGTTTAGGAGTGACGCTCGCTTAATGGATTAATTGTTTGGCATACCTCCTCTAAACTTTGTTTCTACTTGGAGAGGTATCCACTTGTAGAAATTACAGAGGCATTTTCCAAGGAACAGACACAGACAAATTAATGTCCGTAACTGCTCTACAAAGTAAGTTTTATTTGACTAATGAGTTACGTAATTGAGAAGACAACGTAAACCTAGCTTCATTTAAATGGCATCCAACCACCACGCAAACGGCTCATTTTAATTGTGGTCCTCCTCCAACGCTGAATGGGATGAATCTCTTCCAGGCGCCGTCGCTGAATTACGCCGGCGAATTTTTCAATCAGGAAATTGCGCGCATTTTTAACGCTTCTTAAATTGCAGCTTAATAGTGGTGGTGCGCTGTGGGGGTGTAACCCAGTCGCCTGAAATATGAGCCGCGGCTCGCTTGGTGCCTTAGATTACGACGGATTAAACTCCTCTGCTTTTGATGGATCAAGCAAAAATTAGACGAGCTTCCCCGCGTTCAAACTATTCCCTAATTAGAAGCAAATAAGCTGTGAATACAGGTGTCTCGCAAATGGACTTTTTGGGCTTCATTGCAAACGAGAGGGATTGACTTTTCTACTTGAGCGTGTTTTGCCGCACTTTCATCCGTTTGAAGAACATGGTGCTTTTGGCTCGTTGGTTATTTGGTTGGGTTTTATGGCACAAGGTCAATGCTGTGTCACACGCAAGACATACAACTGATGATATTGGACTTCGTATTACATAGAGATCATAGACGGAGCTAGTTAGTCATTTTGAGAACTGGGGCAAATCAGAGTAATGCCGCTCAAATTATTCCCTAATTAATAGCAAATAAGTGGTGGATATAGCTGCCCCTCAAATGAACTTTCTGGGTTCTACTGCAAATGAGAGGGATTGACTTGACTTTTGCACACTTCGATCCATTTGAAGAACATGATAGTTTTTGGTTATTTGGTTCGGTTATATTACAAAAGGGCTATGCTGTGTCAAACACAAGACATTGATGATACAACTGATGATATGGATTTCATGTTATATAGAACCCAAGCAAAGGCGGAGCAAGTAAATCCTTTTGGGACCTGAGGCAAAGGAGTCTAAGGCCACACAAACTATTGGCTAATTACAGCAATTAAGCTGTGAATACCACAATCCCTTCACAAATGGACTTTTTGAATTCAATTGCAAGCGAGATGGATTGACTTTTCTACTTGAGAATGCTTTGGCAACTTCAAACCGTTTGAAGAACATAGTGATTTTAACTCGTTAGTTATTTCGTTGGGTTTTTGGCACTAGGACCGTTCTGTACCAAACACAAGGCAGACAACTTCTGCTTTTGGACATTGCATTATATAAAAACCAAGCAAAGGCGGAGATAGTTAATCATTTTGGGACTGGGTCAAATAAGGTTAAAACCACCCTGTCCCAAACAAAATGTAAGCATTTAAAAGGAAGTTAAAGTATAATTATTTAAATAATTTTAGAATTAAGTATACTAATTAGTACCACGTTAATTTTCATTAACTGTCCACAGCTCAAATTTTTTTACAATTATGTATAAAAACTAACAAAAATCTGGATTTTGTTGATGGCTCCTGTTAATGGATCTCTAGAACCCATAAGTAAGACAAAGCAGTCCCTGTATCTTGTTTATTGTTCTCCAGACGTTTGTAAGTAGATAATTTTATTGGCTTTGTCTCTTCTCTCTTTTCTAAATAGTAATACGATCACAGGGAATTACGTGAAAGGAAGACATGACTTTTAATCGCATTTTCTGAAAACGAAAAATACTTTTATGACAAGGACAAAATTGGGCTTAAAATTATAAATTTCATCTTCCCAAGAAAAACACATCATTTTTAAATAACTTTGCGAACGAGGCCGTCACGCTTGTGGCTCTCTTCTCTAAGCTATGGCTCTAGACCCAAGACAGGAGTGAAACGTCAAAAAAGAAGGAAAAGCAAGCCCTATTAATAATTAAGACAGAATTAACTAGACCAACGTTCATTGGTAGGAAATTTGGATTCATATATTTTCCGGGGGTCTAATCTAACTGTAATCTGTGAGTGTTTTAATTTTGAAAACGTTTATCTTAACCGAGTCATTCTTTAAACTTTCTACGTATTCAATTCTTCAAATTGTGTATTAAATTCTTCAGACTGTGAATTCAATTCTTCAGACTGTGAATTCAATTCTTCAGACAGTATATCCAATTCCTCAGACTGTATATCCAATTGTTCATACTGTGAATTAAATTCTTCAGACTGTATATTCAATTCTTCAGACTGTATATTCAGTTCTTCAGACTGTGTATTGAATAATTCAGAAATGTGTATTCAATTCTTCAGACTGTGAATTGAATTATTCATACTGTGTATTCAGTTCTTCAGACTGTATAATCAATTTTTCAGACTGTGTATTCAGTTCTTCAGACTTTGTATTCAATTCTTTAAGCTGAACAGGTGTAATCTTATAAGTTAAAATAAATTTTTTTATTTACTACCTCTGAAAAGCACTCCTATTATGTATCCAAGCAATATTCTAGAATATACTATAGGGATAAGAAAAAAAACTATTTGAAGGCTTGAAGCTTCGTCAAATTAACTTTTTTCTCCTCAAAAGTATATTTTATAATTCTTCTATTTCTAAAATCGACATTTTTTAAGTCTAATAATGTAGTTTCCATCGCATGTTAGAAGGAAATAGTAACTACTTAAACCAACATATAAAAATGCTTTTTAAATAAAAGACACTAAATAGTTTAATACTAATGTGCGCAGAAGCTTTAACCCTCCTGATGGTTGTTTTGACGGGATATTTCGTCGTAAACAAAACTGTTTAGATCTTGATGCACGAGATATCTCCTCACCAGAAGAAAACTGATCAGACTCCGCTCTCGCCATCATCGAAATATCGGTGGTAAATTGATGACGAGGTATCTCATCATCAGCAAAATCAGTCAGATCCTAACGGACGAGATATCTCGTCGAAACCACTCGGATGGTTCAATGGTGATCGCTAAAAAAACTCACACAAAGGCACGAAGTTGCTTAAACATTATCTTTACAGGCGACCCTTAACAATCCCAACACACTAAATGCTTCCGAAAATTAAAAAGACGAAACAGTAATGCGATATGACTTGCCCAGCAATCGGTGGCTAATGCAGCTCCTGATAAACATTTCGCATACAACTTTTATCCGGTTTACCTCCCCGACATGCTCGGATGCATTTAAAAAAGATCGACGCCGATAGCATTACTAATTATTTGGAGTGCATAATTAAAATACATTTAGTATCTTCCGAATGGCAGTGGGCACCCGGTAGTGTGCGCACGTGAATGAACTGCTAAATACCTGCCTGGTGGCAGATCCGAAGAGTTTAAGCAAAGAGGCTTTGTGATTTACGCAAGTTCATCGGTCACCCGAGTACTTTGGGCCGAGGAGATTCTCGCGTATTTATCAGTTGAAATCCTCTCCTCCGAGTAAAGCCCCGAGAAAGAGGCAGTGGGTGAAACTTAGACAATCCGACTTGAGAAATGGGTGCTTATTCCTTGCACTGTAAGCCAGTCAATTCAAAGAATATTATTGAACATGGATAGATTCGAGAAATATTAAGCTCGTTGAATTTTGTCCATCTTCAGACAACGGCCGTTACAGTAGTTGTACCTTGATCTCGCTAAGGAAGAATTTAGACTACGGCCAGTACAGCAGTTGTACCTTCATAACTATACGAATCGCGCAAAGAAAGAATTTAAACTACGGCCAGTACAGCAGTTGTACCTTGATAACTATAAGTATCGCGCCAAGAAAGAATTTAGACTACAGCCGTTTCAATAGTTGAACGTTCATCGCGCCAAGAAAGAATTTAGATAACGGCCAGTGCAGAAAACTTGTAACTTGAAAGTTGTAAGAATCATGCCACGAATTGAGACTACGGCCAGTACAGCAGTTGTACCTAGATAGTTATAAGAATCGCTCCAAGAGAGAATTGAGACTACGGCCGATACAGCAGTTGTACCTTGAAAGCTATAAGAATCGCACCAAGGAAGAATTTGGACTAGGACCAATACAGCAATTGTACCTTGATCGTGCCAAAATAGAATTTAGAATACGGCCAGTTCAGAGTTGTACCTGGACAGATATAAGAATCATGCCAAGAAACAATTTAGACCACGGCCGGTACAGCAGTTTTACCTTGAAAGTTATACGAATCGCGCCAAGAAAGAATCGCGCCAGATATCTATAGTCGTAGTCAAAAGTATCGTAAGTAGGTTTGTAAATTGCATTTCATTTTTCGCGCATGGGCAGTGCATTTTTTAAGCACTCTGCCACTTGCTCGGTCAGAATTAAGTAGTGTCGTCTTTGGTATTTTCCTTGGGGATTAATCACGGACCGTCTCCAATAACCCCGTTATGTTGCTCCAGCACGACGCTAATTAGAATACCTACCTACATACCCTCCAAGTGGTTTCGATGAGATATCTTGTCCATCAAGATATGGCCAGTTGGACTAATGACAGATACCTCGTGAACACGATATTTATTGCGTGTTTTTTTATGATGACGGTATGAAGTTTTGGTCAGTTTTATTTAAATGACGAGACATCTCATCCATCGAGATCGGGTCAGTTTTGTTGATGACGATACCTCGTCAAGAACACCCTCGGGAGAGTTGAAATAGAAAAAGTGATGATTAATAAAAATTCTTAAGGTTTCGAAGTTAAAGATTTGAAGTTGAAAGAAAGAAGAAGAAAGTTGATGACGCGCGCGCGATACCTCTTCAAGAACACCCTCGGGAGAGTTGAAATAGAAAAAATGATGATTAATACAAATTCTTAAGGTTTCGAAGTTAAAGATTTGCAAGGGGGTTACATAAAAGAAAGAGTAAACCTTTACCCTTTAAGTGGTTACGACGAGATACTATGTCAACCATCAAGACCTGACTAATTTTCCAATAATGAGCTATCTCATCATCAAGATATTGTTGATTCCAATATGAGGACGAGATCAACAATTCGTCAGCTCCCTTCTAATGACGAGACTTCGGATTTGATCCCGAACCGTCGCCTATAGCCCGATGTGATGCTAATGACGAGATATCTCGTCCATCATGATCTAGTCGGTTTTGCTAATGACGAGATACCTCGTCGAGACAATGAGAGTTAAAGACGATTCTGAACCATTACGAATACCTATGCTCTGAGCGGAGGGTAGGACGGCTGATCAATTCGACTTTGCACCGACTGTCAGGCCAAGACATTTAAAAGATAATGTGGAACGTTATGTAAACATATATCATTCAACGTAGCTTCTTTGAAATATACAATTTCATAAAATGATTAAAAATTTATCTAAAATTACTCAGCTGAAAATTAAATAAACAAATATAATACCCATGTTTCAGAAACACATAAGCACAAACATCTTTCTCACACTGTTTCTCTTCGGTTTTCTTTCCTTTCCACCATCACTTCTCTTGTTAGCCCGTTGTGTTGCTCCAGTGTGACCTTGTTAATTTAAAAAATACCCTTATCTTGTTTTCAAATTTTAAATCTTTTTATTCTATTTGTTACGAAAGTGCTTGTGTTAACCCATGCAGGTCCAAACACATTAACGGGCGTATGGCGAAGGGTATGGTGTAGAGGCGGCTGGTGCACCTTAAATCTGTCGTGGCCGAAAGTCCTCACGTTGGGTTGGCGTGGAAGTTTGGAGAGTGTGGTGCCAGCTCAGGTGTTGTTTCGTCATCTGACCGTGGTTCAAAATTACGAGGTGTTGTCCTCGGATCTTTCCCTTAAGGGACTGATCCCGGACCGTCGTCAATAGCCCGTTGTGTTGCTCTAGTACGACGTTAACTAAAAATTACCAAATTATTACCACATTAACGGGCCTCGATAGCGCGGTTTGAAGGGTAACGAATTAGTATCCAGAGAGTTACGGTAGTTGGTAATTATTAGTTAACGTCGAACTAGAGCAACACAACGGGCTATTGACGACGGTCCGGGTAATTAATCGGTAATTATTTTAGTTAACGTCGTACTAGAGCAACACAACGGGCTATTGACGACGGTCCGGGATCAGTCCCTTGAGGGAAAGATCCGAGGACAACACCTCGTAATTTTGAACTACTGTCAGATGACGAAGCAACACCTGAGCTGGCACCCCACTCTCCAAAATTCCACACCAACCCAGCGTGAGGAATTTCGGCCACGACAGACCCGGATTCGAACCAGGGATCTTCCGATCTAGAGGCTAGCACCTTAACCACAATACCGGTTGGTCGGCCAGAGAGTTACGAGTTCGAATCAAACCAAATATCATCGTGTACGGGGGTATTTAATAAACGTCACACTGAAGCAACACACCGGTATAATGGCTACGGTTCGGGATCAACACTCGGAGGGAAAGATCCGAGGAGAACTCGTAATTTTGAACTTAGGTCAGATTACGAGGTGTAATTTTGAACCAAGGTCAGATTACGAGGTATAATTTCGAACCAAGGTCAGATTACGAGGTCATACCAGATATGAACCCACTCTTCAAGCTTCCGCACCACACCAACGTGAGGACATTTGAAGTCACGACAGATTTAACATGCATCTGACCCCTTTGTACAAAACGGTTTGAGGTTGGATTTGACCTCACAGCCATTCGGTTGCTATTCCGTTACTCTTCCGATCGGGCTCCCATGGTTTCCGATGGGAGTTGCTACATGTTAAATCTGTCGTGGCCTCAAATGTCCTCACGTTGGCTGTCACGTCTGGAAGTGTGGAGAATGCGGTGAAAGCTCAGATATGACCTCGTGACCTGAACCGTGGCTCAAAATTACGTGGTGTGTTCCTCGTATCTTTGCGGGCCCGGATGAAAAAGTAACGGATTAGCATTGCTGGTTCGAATCCAACCAAAGATCATCGTGTAGGAAGGGAGCTGGTGGTGGACATTAAATCTGTCGTGAACCAAAGTGTCCTCACGTTGGTATAGTGTGGAAGTTTGTAGATAGTGGTGCCGGCTCAGTTAAGACCTCGTCATCTGACCGTGGTTCAAAATTACGAGGTGTTGTCCTCGGATCTTTCCCTTAAGGGACTGATCCCGGACCGTCGTCAATAGCCCGTTGTGTTGCTCTAGTACGACGTTAACTAAAAAATTACCAATTAATTACCGTCGTAAATAGCCCGTTGTGTTGCTCTAGTACGACTTTAACAAAAATTACCGATTAACCGGACCGTCGTCAATAGCCCGTTGTGTTGCTCTAAGACGACGTTAATTGAAAAAAATATCAAATTATCCGTTGCAATTCATCCCGGAACGTCGTCAATAGCTCGTTGTGTTGCTTTAGTACGACGTTAATTAAAAATTACAGAATACCAATTTACCTTCGGGTTAAGGTGGTTCATAATTATAATTACGTGGTGTTGCCCTCGAATCTTTTCCTTAGGGGATTGATCCCAGACCGTCGTCAACAGCCCGTTGTGTTGCTCTAGTACGACGTTAATTAAAAATTACCAATTGCCCTTCGGGTTAAGGTGTTTTTTCTCTAGATCGGAAGGTCCCTGGTTCGAATCCGTGTCAGTGCGTGAATACTTGTAAGCGAAATGTGTAGAGGCGGCTGGTGCACCTTAAATCTCTCGTGGCCGAAAGTTCTCAAGTTGGGTTGGTGAGGAAGTTTGGAGAGTGGAGTGGTGTGCCAACTCATGTGTTGCCTCGTCATCTGACCATGGTTCAAAATTAAGTGGTGTTGTCCTCGGTAATGGTAATGGTAATTTTAGTTAACGTCGTACATGAGCAACACAACGGGCTATTGATGACGGTCCGGGATCAGTCCCTTAAGGGAAAGATCCGAATGTGTTGTCCTCGGATCTTTACATTAAGGGATTGATCCCGGACCGTCGTCAATAGCTCGTTGTGTTGCTCTATTATGACGTTAATTAAAAAAATTATCAATTGCCAATTACCTTACCATACCTTCGGGTTTGATCCCGGACCGTTGCTAATAGCCCGTTGTGTTGTTCCATTGCCTTTTGTTGATTAAATACCTACCTAAAAACATCAACGCAAAAATTGTCGCGCACCGAAAGGTTACGAGTAAAACATTGCTTTCACTATCTAGTCGCAATAGTAAATTGCTACGCAGCGCTCCTTTTCATTTTTGTATTTTTATTAGTCAAATAGTAGTTGCTGGTAATCACCTACAGCGATATTTCTATTTACGCTTAAATAAGCGGAAAATAAAAGCCATTTAGCAAGCAAAATGTATGAAGAGAGAGCAATTGTAACCAGTCGAATTCTCGACTGCGTGACTAATAGCTATTTCGATTGAGTGTTTCACCTCTTGTCGGGAACTTCATTGGAATATTCAACTCCGAATATTCATTATTCATTGTAGTTGTTGGTTCTCAATTGCTATATTATACCTATGGCTTAGCTGAGCTGCGCTTTTATTGTTCTCATTTCTCACTCGAGAGATCAATTCATGTGAGTCGCGCTTCGCTTTGCTTCAATAATTAATGAGTCAAGTAATTTTTTAGAGATGCAATTTTTTATAGGCATATTTATTTAGAACCAGGTTTATAAATTTATATAAAAATGCATTTATTGTATGAGGAGAAGAGTGGTGGGAAGGTATTTTAGTTAACGTCTCAGTGGAGCAACACAACGGGCTGCAGGTGACAGTACGGGTTGCAAACCCGAAGGGGAAAATCCTTGGACAACACCACGTAATTTTGAACCATAAGGAGAGGAGTGAACTCAAAATTTTGAATTTCAATGGAAATTGCGATTGTAGCCATTGGGTACGTGGAAATTACTTCCTATACTTCAAGTGGTTTCAACGAGACATCTCATCCATTAAGATCTGACTAATTTGATGACGAGATAGCTTGTCATCAAGATTGTTCCGATTCTTTATTGTTCTGATGATCGTGATCGTGTTTTCTTTTAATGACGAGATATCTCGTCCAACCAGATCTGGTCAGAGTGAACTCAAAATTTTGAATTTCTATGAAAATTGCGATTGTAGTAATCGGGTACGTGGAAATTACTTCCTATACTTCAAGTTGTTTCAACGAGACATCTCATCCATCAAGATCTGACTAATTTGATAACGAGATATCTTGTCATCAAGATAGTATCGATTCTTTTTTGTTCTGATGATCGTAATCGTGTTTTCTTTTAATGACGAGATATCTCGTCCAACCAGATCTGGTCAGAGTGAACTCAAAATTTTGAATTTCTATGGAAATTGCGATTGTAGTAATCGGGTACGTGGAAATTACTTCCTATACTTCAAGTTGTTTCAACGAGACATCTCATCCATCAAGATCTGACTAATTTGATGACGAGATATCTTGTCATCAAGATAGTATCGATTCTTTTTTTGTTCTGATGATCGTAATCGTGTTTTCTTTTAATGACGAGATATCTCGTCCAACAAGATCTGGTCAGAGTGAACTCAAAATTTTGAATTTCAATGGAAATTGCGATTGTAGCCATCGGGTACGTGGAAATTACTCCCTATACTTCAAGTGGTTTCAACGAGACATCTTATCCATCAAGATCTGACTAATTTGATGACGAGGTATCTCGTCATCAAGATAGTACCGATTCTTTTTTGTTCTGATGATCGAGATCGTGTTTTCTTTTAATGACGAGATATCTCGTCCAACAAGATCTGGTCAGGTTTCTTCTGATGATCGCGAACATGTTTTCTTTTAATGACGAGATATCTTGTCCACCAAGATCTGGTCAATTTTCTTCTGATGTTCGTGTACATGTTTTCTTTAAATGACGAGATATCTCGTACACCAAGATCTGGTCAGCTGCTAATGACGAGATACCTCAACGAGACAGCCAATTGATGGGTTAAACGTTTTATGATATAAACGATGGTCAAACATCCCACGCGTAAAGATTTATTTTGGTATAAGAATTGCATGTAATTCGGAAGAAATTGAATGTATTCTGTGGATATTTTTCATTCAGTTATAGTATTTCTCAGTTGCAGGAAATTGACCATAGAGCGACAAACCAGACCCAAATCTAGTAACAGGAGATAAACTCTAATTACAAGTTCATGTAACTCAAGCCTCTTTCAAAAGTAAATCAATATAAAAAAGAAGATAACGCGTTCTGGCATATCATATTATTTACGTAATTCAGGAACCGTGTCCTGCATTACGTAAATAACACGAGTTATTTTGTATATTTTTCTGATACATAAAATTGGAATGATAGAAAGGGGAAAATAATGGGATATCGTTCTGGCAGATCATTACGTAAATAACACGAGTTTTTTTTTGTATACTTTTCTCTGAAACATAAAACTGGAATGATAGAAAATGAGAAAATTAATGGGATAGAAATAGAAGACGAGACAAACGTTACACGTGGCCCAAACTACACCATAAGCCGATTTTAAATATTTTCATATCCCTATTCAGCTTATTATTTCTTTCTGATCCAACAATTATATCTTCCCTTTGTGTCAACATTTTGATTTTTCTTTTTTCAGATGATCCAGTGTTTATTCTCCAAGAAGTCCATCATGAATCCTGTTTTCCTAATCCCGTGAAACTTCTAAATAGTTTTGGCCAGTAAAAAATCTTTCCTGGGATCCTTTCAACCAATCGATGAGGTCATCATGTTATTATGAGGAAAAAGCGATACTTTGCAACTACTTGGGAATCTCAGAGAGTTAACCCTCCAAGTGGTTTCAACGAGATATCTCGTCCATCATGGTCTGACCAATTCCGTAAATGACCAGGTATCTCGTCCATCAAGGCCTGACCAATTTTTCTAATAACGAGATACATCGTAAATCAAGATCTCATCAATTTTGCTAATGACAAGATACATCGTCTCATCAAGGTATTGCTGATTTTTTATTAATTTACCAAAGTGTTTACCATCTCTTACTTTCAGCAGTTTTACAAAGTAAGAGATCTAGATCTAGAACGATAAGAATAGATCTAGAAAGATAAGAAGATCTTCTGGAGCGACCATTATTGGTCATTGATTTCTTGAGAGTTTGCGATATCATGGACCTAGTCTAGCTCTGCTGGGCTACATGGATCAGCAACAACAACACAAAGTAAGAGAAACACTGAAAATATTTATTTTCCTTATAAATAAGGAAATATCTTGGTCTCCTTTCCCCTTCAAAGTATATTCGATTGGAATTAGAATAGCCCCTCTAACCAGTGAAGTCTAAGTCTGAAACTCTAAATACAAAGAAATAAATTTGAAATCTAAATTTCTAATGGTTCGCTTTCTCGATGTGTGTGTTTCGATAATCTCTAATTAGTACCCACGCTGAAATTGATACAAATCTAACTCACTTCAGATTGATATTCGATCTAATTATCCCTCTTGTAGCAAGTAATGACCATAGAGTGACAAACGAAACCAGACTAATATCCTGGGTGTGTCTCTGAAAGCAAATCCAGGGGCAATACATTATTCCTATCACAGACAACTAAATACGTATGATAGAAAATAGTGCAAAATCAGATCAATTCCGTCTCGGGTTTGTTTGAGAGGGATTTTTAGTGTAAATAAAAATAAACCAGACGGTCTGCGAAGAACTTAATGCTGCTGTTCACTTTCTCTCACATGATACATATCGGGGAAACCTTAAAATGTGGTTTATCGTCGTTGGTAACATTTGGCGTATAACCCTCTGGTGGTAGTCTCGACTCGATATCTCGCCAGTTTTGCTAATGAGGTTTATCGTCATTGGTAACATTTAGCGTATAACCCTCTGGTGGTAGTCTCGACTCGGTATCTCGCCAGTTTTGCTAATGAGGTTTATCGTCATTGGTAACATTTGGCGTATAACCCTCTGGTGGTAGTCTCGACTCGGTATCTCGCCAGTTTTGCTAATGAGGTTTATCGTCATTGGTAACATTTAGCGTATAACCCTCTGGTGGTAGTCTCGACTCGATATCTCGCCAGTTTTGCTAATGAGGTTTATCGTCATTGGTAACATTTGGCGTATAACCCTCTGGTGGTAGTCTCGACTAGGTATCTCGCCAGTTTTGCTAATGAGGTTTATCGTCATTGGTAACATTTGGCGTATAACCCTCTGGTGGTAGTTTCGACTCGGTATCTCGCCAGTTTTGCTAATGAGGTTTATCGTCATTGGTAACATTTGGCGTATAACCCTCTGGTGGTAGTCTCGACTCGGTATCTCGCCAGTTTTGCTAATGATGAGATATATCTTTCTTTGAACAAAACTCTGACCAGATCTTGATATCATCATCATAACAAAATTGGCAATGTCCTGATAATATATGATGATGATATAACCCGTCATTGTAAAAATCGGTCGAATCTTTATTGACGAGATATATCGCCGAAACCACTTCGTGAGTTAACTTTTTAACTACGGCTATGGACATAACTGGCGCGATTTTTTATAAGTTTAAAGGTATAATTGCTATACCGGCTGTAATCTAAATTCTTTTTTGGTGCGATTATTATAACTTTCAAGGGACAGCTGCTGAACTGGTCAAACTCTAAATTCTTTCTTGGTGCGATTCTTATAACTTTCAAGGTACAACTTCTGTACTGGCCGTTGTCTAAATTATTTCTTGGCGTGATTCTTATAACTTTCAAGGTACAACTTCTGTATCGGCCGTAATCTAAATTATTTCTTGGCGCGATCAAGTTATTTTGTTGTACCGGCCTTTGTCTAAAGATTAACCAATCAACTATCATACATTAATTCGGAATCTGCTTGGAATTTTTATTGGCGAAGTGCTGAAATCGTATTTAAGCCAAAACAAGCCAACTGACGTCATATTCAGAATGCGTACGTTAAACACCGTATAACCGCAGAAACAGTACAGCCACTCCCATTTAGCTTGAAAGAACACGCCTCTTGTAGTTGGCGGAGCCTTAGAACTAATAATAAGATGGTAAGTATGTATTTTAATTAACGTCGCCATGGAATAACAGAACGGGCTATTGACGACGATCCAGGATTAATCCCAAGTGGAAAGATCCAAGGTAGGTAGGTAGGTATTTTAATTTACGTCACACTGGAGCAACACAATGGGCTATTGACGACGTTCCGTGATGAATCTCAACGGAAAGATCCGAATACAACATCAAGTAATTTTTGAATCATGGTCAGATGAGGCAACACCTGAGCTGGCACTCCATTCTCCAAACTTCCACGCCAACGTGAGGACATTTGAGGCCATGAAAAATTTAACATGCAACAGCTCCTTTGTCACATCGGTTTTGGGTTGGATTTGAACTCGCAACCCTCCGTTTCTTATCCCTTATTCCAGCCGGGCTACGGACAAAATAACTATAGCGGCCCATTCCTACATAATTCTTTGACACCATCACATAACGTAATGTCCTGAAAGGTATGTATTTTTTATATTTAGATTATTGTTAATTTACAGAGAAGTGATAATTTTAACTTTTAGTCATATTCATCCGTAATCTATTTATTCTGTGCAGGTGTTGATATATTTCCGGTTTACAATAGTTGAATTGAACATGCGTTGAGAGTTTTCCGATTATGGTTCCACAGTAATCCGCCGTCATCCTATTCTGATAGTGAGAGTAACCCTTCTCGAAATAGTTTCTTTCGTCAACTCAGTTTTTAATGGATTATACCGATTCGGCAGATTGCATCTGGTGAACTGAATCGTTTCCAGCACTTGGTGAATGGGTGGAAGCTAGGCATCACGGTGATAAACGGCAGAAATAAACAGAAAACGCGCTCCTTTCAAGTTATTCATGGTAGGTCAAGTGATTTATTTCGTCAGCGTAAGAATAACGATGAACTCGAAATTCGAGATCATGAATTCATTCATTCATGAAAGAGTTCATTAGTCATAATGACTGGGAAACATTTCAGATGCTTCCTGGCTTCAGTGGCATTCATTTCAGAAGTATTTGATCTTGTTAAGATCTTTTTTCACTATTACTTCTGAATCCAGGAGTCAGTTTTCTCTTCGGAGAGGAATTAAAATAAAAAGCTTTCGTTTAGAAAGTAACTTGATTACTGTGATAGTTTTTATTTTGATGCCTTTATAATTTAACTGCATTTAGTTCCAATTTCATTAGATACTTATTTAATAAGTTAGTGTAACAATGTTTCTTTAAAAATTTAGTTACCTTATAGTTATTTAATCTATAATGAATTTTATTTCAATTTTAATTCACATGTGTAATTCGCGGAATATAAGAATACAAACTTTTTAAACCATTTATATTTAAATCCTTAATCAAATCACTGATTAAAATTTACAAATAATATATAATTGATGTATAATTCAAATTATTCATATCGATATAAATTTAAATTTTAAAAATTATTGTTAATAATTGATGTGATTTTGTCCATAGAGCATGCGTAATTTCTATGAAATATTTTAGGATTTCACTGTTGTCCTTGTTGTGGTGATATGCAGAATTTAATTTCTCACATCAGAAGGCCTCACAAGGATTTCAACTTTAATTATTAACACTACGTAACATAATTGTAAGTGCGTAATCTGTCATCTGTCGTTGAAATAGCTATTTTTTGTTAAAAAGAATCTTTCAGATTAAATATATATATTAACTTGAAATTCTGTACTTAGATTAATCTTTTATCATTTATAACTGGTGTCGTCTAGTCAGCTTTTCAGAAGGTAAAGAAACAATTAATTTATATCTTTTTTACACAGTATGTTTTCAAAAAATTTACCTAATAGTTTATTCTACTTAACAACGAAAAATAGCAAAGTATTCTAATCCACACATCCACAAATTAAGGGTTTAAATACCGATCCAACCAAAGACCTTGAAGGCTGATGCACTTTAAATCCGTCGTGGCCTTGAATGTCTTCACATTGGCGTGGTCTGGAAGTTTGAACAGTGGGATGCCAGCTTACCAATATTTCACTGTGTTGCTCCAGTGACACGTAAATTCAATCCCAACAATTAAGGATAGTACTGAGTTTGTATCAAACTAGATCACCTGATCTAAATCCAATAAAACATGCTTGGGATGATTTGGACGTTGAATTATAACCTACACAACGTCACCAAGGACCCCCCAAAAAAGCAAAAACGTGCTTTCATGCGCGAAGGGGACTCATTGCCACACGAACTCTTGGACAGTTTTGCAGAAGTATGTTTGCACGTTGTGAGGCCTGTATTAACCTTAGAGGACAGCACATTTCCTATTAAATAGCTATTAACCTACTAGTTGTTATCTCAATGAGGTATCTCGTCATTAGCCAAATTGGTCAGAGCTTCATGGACGAGATATCTCGTCGAAACCACTTGAAAGGTAACAGAGCAAAAAATGCTGTTTTTTCACAATAACTAAAACTTGTTGTATGTTTATGCGACAACAATCAATACCAAAACGTAAGCATACAATAATAAATAAACAATACAAGCATACAACTAAGTAACATGCAATAATAAGTAAAACATACAATAACTAAAACAACAATCACCTAAGCATTTGGTTTTAACTTCATTTTGCTCCCAGGAGCACCACGAGGCTTGTGGGTGTTCTTATTTTATTCCACATAGCTTGTGAAATATTTATTAGTCATTTGAGGTACTTGGCGCAGAATTCGTCTTGGATTGTATCTTCCTTAATTTTGAACTTGTATGTTTGTTGACAAACACCTATTTTCAATTCCCCGGTACATTTTGCACAAAATATTAAAAAAGTATCGAAGTATCTCTCCAAAGTTTAAAAAGACTGAGCCGTTGTCAATATTTTAGATCCATAGCAGAAAAAGAGCACACATTTGATCGTTTACTATTTTAAACTCAAAAAGAGGAAACAAATCAACAAAATGAGAACTTTCCTATCTTCTAGCGCATGCAACCATAACTGTAAAAACGAAAGTAAAACTGTTGAACATCATAAAAACTAAAGCAGAGATAAGGAAAAGCTCATAGAGAAAAAAAAAGAGTGGGCTTTGTTGCTTTAAGACGAGTCTAGAAATTTACTCTTCTTGGTTGTATAGGTCGTTATCCGGAAATAAAACTCCTTCAATTCGTTGCTCTTTAGCGAAAACGTTTGATCGTGCATATCATGAATATCTAATGCAAACCAGGTTGCAATCAGTCTATCTTGCTCAAAGAAATAGTGAATCAGATTGCTTTTTGTGTGTGTATTTTTTGCTATTTATTCTCTTTTTATTGGCTCTGTTTTTGTTTTCCGTCCGTTTAAACAAGCACTTTCCGAGAACATGAATGAAACGCTGTTTCCTTTCCTTTTTTTTCTTTTCTTTTCATTTGTTTATTTTATCTTTCTTCCTTGCTTTTGTCGTATTTTTTCAAACCTTTCGTAATTTCTTTCTGCTTTTTTTGTCTTAAGGTTTCCCTTCCATTCAATTCTTTTTGTCTTTTGTGTTTCGAAACAATTACACTTACGCCCAGGAAAAGTTAAAAGGAGAATTATTGAGACTTTCTTCTAAGCCTGAAGTAAGCGTGATCATTCTTGCCCACTTAACTCCGTAAATATGCGCATTGTTTAATAATTATGCTAATTGCAATTGCTCTTTTTGTGTGGTGGTAAAATTAATTATTTCACTTTTTGATAGGTGAAAATTACATTCTCGAGGAGAGTAATATTTAAAACTTAGTTTATATATAAATCAAAAGATACTACGTTTCATAACGTTGGATCATTTTTTGGCACTTTTGATAACAATTTTCAGGATTTTAGAAATTGGCCCATTGAGTAGTTTGGAGTAATCAAATGACATCACTATTTAAACATCAATGCCATGAGCAAAATTGATAGCTAGAATCAATGCCTAACTAGCCATTCCTGTGCCCTGTGCAAGAATTTGCCTTTAGGTCCGTTATTTAGGTATTAGGTATTATTTCAACCAATTAATTAATTGCATCATCATGATTAATATTTTGAACTATATTGTATTTATTCTATTGAAGTAATAGAACGATTGGATAACCGTTCTTGTCCGATGATTGATCTTAAAATTTTTTTTATTCATTTCAACTTGCTAAAACTACTTTTGCACGAAGCAATAGAAACGGGAAGAGTTAGAAATATTCGAAGAGCGACATTGATATTTGGGTAAGACTCAATTAAACCAAAATCATGAAAAGTCTGTAGAATATTAAACGAAGATGCAGTGTCTATATTTTGTATAAGAGTCGTTACTCGAAACTTAAAACTTTCAATTTCACATGTGAATTCGTACTTTTTTAAATCTTTGCTATATTTATATATAATAACGAAATCTGCAGCCAATTTAGTTTTCAATCGGCAACACTCATGTATTGTAAAGACAAGCCCTCCAAGTCTGCGCTCTCTCGTCTTGCAAGTGGTCATCTCAAGAGCCTTTCGTTCAATTTTCGGCTGAAAAGGTTTCCGCTACATGAACCAAGTGTCTTGCCCAGCCGGCCACTGCTGAGTACATCTTGGACTGCATGGGCCTCTCTAGAGAGGATATCTACTCTGACCCCCTTATTGTGCTTGATTTTCTGGGAGTCAATGGACTTATGGGCCTTGTAGGACTTCGTCAAACACTGAGGATTAGAAACAACAACAAAGACAACCCATACAAAAAGCAAAAATCGTCACAGATAGCTTTCATTTTTTGATAACGCCCATATATTTGAGACAATTGTGTGTCAATAACACTGTAAATTTGTATTTTAAATAATTCTTCGGGTGTCAAGTTACTTCCTTCGGTATTTCATCTATTTCCATTATCTTAACTCTTCTCTTTGGGTTCTATATCTCTTTTTTGGGCCACCTTAAAAGTGGGCCTTGTGCGGGTGCACCTGTTGCACCTGCCTAGTTACGGCACTGGCTTGAATCCAAGCTAGATATCTCAGAATTACTTACATCCTCGTGGCTTATATTTATTTATATATTTATTTTATCTGAGAAAAAATCTGACAAACTTCGTCAAAAATCCTTACTTCTTTGGTTCAAAAGTACTTGACGTTGTATAGTTCCACACATTTTAGACTACATACATGAATTATTGGACGAATATCTGAAAAGTCTTGTACATTCATTAGCCCTTTATTATGAAGCACTGAAACATTTTTAAATCTGAAAATTCAGTGGGTGTGAGGAGTTTCTCCTGTGTCAAGACTCCCCAGTTTTCTCTATATTTGTGTATTTATAAGTATCACCGTCTATAATATTTTTTTTAATATGTTTCGTTATTGTGGTTGATTATACCATACTGTGGTATAATCACCATACTGTGGTGATTATACTGTGGCAACCATACTGTGGTGATTATACTGTGGCCACCATACTGTGGTTGATTCTCTTAAATACGAAATTTCAGGGGGGTGTCAAGGTTCCCAAGTTTCCTCTAAAGTTTGTGCATTCCCATTAAAGTGCCACCATCTGATGTTTCTTCATCGACTTCAAATTTGCGGCATACGCTATAGAGCCACCATCCTGTGGCCGGATCTCTTAAACATGAGAATTCAAGTCGTCTCACCTTGGTCAAGACTCTCACCTTCCCCTACAGTTTGCGAATTCAGATAAAAGTGCCACCATCAATGACTGACATTTCTCTATCTCAATCGCTTTCACATTAAGGGAATTCTCTATGGATCAACCATCTCATTTCATCAAATATGAAATTGAGGTGCAGGTCAAGGCTCCCAAGTTTCCTCTACTGTTTGTACATTTACAAGAAAATGACACCATCTATGATGTTTCTCAGTAAGCTTCACATTTGGGGACATGCTTTATTAAGCCACCATCGTGTGGCCAGTTCTCTTAAATATGAAAACTCGTGGTCAAGATTCCCCACTTTCTCTTATATTTTATGTATTTACATAAAAATGTCATAATGTATTATTTTCTTTATAGATAGTTTCTCTCTTATAGTTATTATGTTAATCTATAATATTATACCAGCATTTGGCCAGTTCTATTAAAAATGAAATCTCGTGGTATGGTTCAAGGTAATCAAGTTTCCCAAACAGTTTGTGTATTTACATTAAAATCACATCGTTATGTTTCTCCGTCGGCTTCACATTTGTGGACTTGGTCTATAGAGCCAGTCTGTGGTCTCTCAAATATGAAAATTCGAGATGGGACAAGAATCTCAAGTTTCCTCCACAGTTTGTGTGTTCAGATTAAAGTGCCACCTTCGTCATCTGACCGTGGTTCAAAATTACGTGGTGCTGTCCTCGAATCTTTCCCTTAGGGGATTGATCCCGGACCGTCGTCAATAGCCCGATGTGTTGTTCTAGTTCGACACTTTAATTAAAATTACTTTACCTTACCTAAAGTGCCACCATCTATGATATTTCTCAATGGCCTTCCCATTCAGGACATGCGTCATAGAATCACCAATCTGCGGCCGGTTCTCTTAAATATTAAAATCCATAGATGGGTGCAGGCTCTCAAGTTTTCCCTACAGTTCATGCACTTACATTAAAGTACCACCATCTATGATGTTTGGCATTCCCTTCAGAGCCATCTTGTGGCGGACTCTGCATGCAACAGCACGCGGGATGCCAACACCTTTTCTGCGGTCAGAAAGGGAATGAGGCTCAATTAAAAGCTTCAAACGTGAGAAGTGCATTCCAGACAATTCCGACCCGAAAAGCCCGAGGATGTTTCTGCGTGATCAGGCGATGAAATTTTTTCAGCCGCGCGTGGAAATTACTGCGTAGATGTTTCCAATATTAATCAGGGCAGGCCGACATTGTGGAGTGTTTTGCATGAGGAGTCGTCCTAGAGTAATTAGGGAAACTTTTAATTAGTAAGCATGCAGCCGTGAAAAGTGCCGGTGCCGGATTCTAATTATGGTGTCACCCTCCTCACAGTTTGATGCGACTTTTGGAGGCAGTGGCGTCGGCAGGAGAAAAGAAGGAATAAAATATTTGTCTCGGGACCCGGGAAGAAGGGTGGGAGAATGATGATTAAAAGGACTCGTCTTCCCTACATGAGTCCCGACATTTTTCTCTTCTCCTTTGTCTTTCCACTCCAGCTTAATCGTTTGAGTCTCTTACACTTTATTAAGGACTCGGTCTTTCACCGAGCGATGGCGTATATTAAAAATTTGCTCTTCCGTTCAAAATAAATCAAGAAAAAAGCGAATAACGCGAGTTTTTACGATTCAAAATTTGGGCTCATCTGTTTGGCTTGGATGTCGGGACTTGATTTATTCGCCAGGCTGGAAGGACGAGTAATTAGGATCAAAAGGATGCTTTGATTGCATTAATATGGGCGCTAAATTTCTGGTGGTAGATATCCACATTGGTTTTGGATTATGGATGTGTTGGTGGTACTCTTTCATTTTGTTCCTCATGGGAGAAAAGCTTTTTATTTTTTATTTTAGTCAAATGAAATTTTTTAATGATCATTTTTCTGAATCATTGAGGTTTTTTGTCTAAGCAAGCAGATTTGATTTATCGCTGACTGCGCATAGTTTTTAATTCTTGGCAATTAACTGACTCTGTTTTCTGCAACAAATTCGATCTTTCCTATTTCTTGTTTTATTGTAATTAAATTTTCGTAATATATTTCTTTACAATTTTAGATTTATCTAATATTTTAGAGTAGATAAAGCAGTATATTTTTTAAAGAAATAATGAAAGCTTTATTTTGTTCCAGTCCAGTACTCTGTACTGCAGAATGATACATGTTTCTAAATATTTTTAAGTATCGGTTGCTTGACTTGTTTTAGCATGTTTTAGTTACAGTGCTTTTTATATAAGATTTATCCTCAGATTTTAACATTCTATGAATGAAAAACTTTCTAGATATATGTTACGTAGCATAGATTTTAGAATTTAACGATGCCCTTTTTCATTAAATATTTATTTTTATCCCACGCCCATCTAATGATCATCAATAGACGAGCAGCCCTATAGAGTTCCGGAGAGAAAAAGCATGGGTTTAAAGCACTATCATCAATATCAGCATTAGAATTTGTACTGCTATTGTCTGGAATCTTAGAGCAGTAGCCCTTGAGTTGGACTCTTGTCATTTCGTCCAGTTCGCAAAAGAGACTGATCTAGCTACTTCAAAGCGGTAATATTTTCCAAGTATCGGTTGCTTGACTTGTTTTAGAATGTTTTAGTTTAATTGCTTTTATATAAGATTTTTCTTAGTATTTTACCATTCTACAAATGAAAATTTTTCTAGATAGTTGTTATGTAGCATAGATGCTATAATTTTAAAAGATTCTCCTTTTGCATTAAATGTTTGTTTTTATCGTATGCCCGTCTATTGGCCATCAATCAACAAGCTTCCCAATAGAGTTCCGGAGAGTAAAAAATATGGTTTTAAAGCACTATCAACAGTATCAGCATTAGAATTTATAATGCTATTGTCTGGAATCTTTGGGCAGTAGTCCTTGAGGTGGTCTCCTACCAGTTCGCAAAAAGGAGAATGATCTCTCTACTCCAATACGGTGTGTGTGTCTTCGTAGGAGGTCATGTCCAGTAAGAAGTGAGAAGAAAGAGACTCCTACAGCTCTGGGCAAGAAACGGGGAGTACGATTTTATTTCTCAATAAAACATTCCAGTTGTTTCCTGTAGACATCTCCTTGAAGATTGAGAATCTATTCGTCTTAATAGACGGGCATATAAGCCTCTTGATGTTGCGTAGAGGTAAAGAGGATTTTGGTTGGGGAAACTGTGTCCTGCCTTAGCCAATTGATCCGCCTTTTAATGCCATATATACCACAACATGCATGTATTTTCATGAAATATGCGCATTATAGGGCCTTAAAACTTTATAATTAGAATTGCTAATCCATAATAATATCAAAACTAATTTATATGTGACGACTATTTACTCTCTGAACCTAAAAAAAGTCGTTTAAAGGTTAATAGACAAAGTTACAAACTTTTTACCCTTTTTCACTGCTTTGCCAAAAAGAAGTATTGCCACATGCACTAAATGAGAGAGTTAAAAGACATTAAGAAAAAAATACAATGATTATAATCTTAATTCCATCGTCCTCCAAACAGCTACATCGACTAGAATGTTTTGGATGAGGAATACATATATATTAATAAGAATGTTAAATAATTTGTTAATAAGAGGCGTGTACTCTTCACACCTTGGTAAGCATCTCAATTTGTAGTCTCAAAGATCCGAAATAGCTAGCACATTACAAAAGATAAAAGAAACTTTTTAAACAAATCCACTTCCAACAGCTTTCAATTATCATAATAAACTTAACACCGTGTAACATTATCTACAAAAACGGGAATACATGTGCATATTAGTATATCATGCTAAAATTATTTTTGTACCGCATGCACTTAGCGATCTTCAGAACGTGCAAAATTACCACGGGTTGTGAATTCCATTAACTCCTTCTATTCTCAACATTTACTAATTATCACAGAAACGCTCCTTTCATAATGGAATCTCTCTCTTTTAATACAAACGTAATAACAACATCAATCAAGTTTGACAGAATACGTAAGTCCTAGAAGAAACAGATTGCTTTGCGAGGCATAAGTAATCCTAAAATGAGCAAATGCTTTGCTTAATGCGTGCGGGCGTGACAAAAAAAAGTGTGCGCATCGTTCAAAACAGTGATAGCTGAAATCACTATGTTGCATTTCCATGACGTTTAGACGGGTTTAGGGTGTGAGGAATTTGCAGCTTCAAATTAGCCATGGATTCGATAAAAGCCCGGCTAGGTCTGTCGATCAATCAAAATTTCGAAACTCTATTACATAAATTCGCCGCAATCTGCCTATACAAGAGAATGGGAAGAAACACAACAATAACATGCTTAACAAAACATTATTACAAATAAAAACATTCTGACATTTGTCAAAGAGGCTTTTACCTCTTAAGTGCTGAAAGAAGCTGTTGGCCTTTATTGAAAGATGCCATAAGAGCACACATGGAAAATACTATAAATAATGAATGTATGGTTAAAGAGCACAATACATACTAAACATACTACAACACACACAACAAATGCACAGTACACATAATAAACAAATACACTACATGTATAATGAACAAATGCACTACATGCATAATAAACAAATACGCTACATACCTAATAAACCCCTCCCAATAAGCGCTACATACATACTAAACTAACACACCGCATATTAAACAAATGTACTACATACAAATTACATTCTAAACAAATGCACATACACTTATTATTAACTACATGACTCCAATAGGAGCATGCAAATTATTTTACCGGAAAAGGCTGTTTTCCCACCTGTGGATTCTACAAATATATTGGTATAAATAAACAAAAATTAGCCTTCGATCAATTAGTTATGAAATTTCTTACTTAGTGTAAACTATTCCATTATCTAAATTTAGAAAAGTAGAAAAACAGAAATGCCACAGCAATAGACATATGTCATGCACCCTAAGTGTGACCTAAGTGTGGTTTATTTCGCTTTGCTCATGGCTGCATACATACATACCATATGCTAAACAAATGAACCACATATTAAACAAATGTACTACATATAAACTACGTACTAAACAAATGCACGCACACTTTCTATTGACTATAATACGACTTCGATAGATACTAGTTTTTAAATTAGAGTCTTGACAGAGTTATTTCGAGCATGCAAATGAAATTTCGTATTTGTAAATTGTTTTATTATCTAAATTCACTTAAGAGAGCAAAGTAGAAAAATAGAAATGTCACACCAAAACAAATGTACTATGCAACCTAAGTGTGACCTCGATGTGGTTTCTTTCATTTTGCTCATGGCAGGGGAAGGTGGAGCACAGTGTTACATGGGGTACAGTGTTATAGCGAATTTCATTTTAAAGTGGTAGTAACATTAGCTTCAATTTGTTTACAATCTTGTCAGTCACCGTGTTTTCCAAAAGTCCATGTGTTTTGGAAGAATTTGCATCATTAGTTACATTTCTGTAAGCAAATCTCTATTTTTGTATGTTAAATGTAAAATTTTGTGATTTTTAATTAATTCTCTTTATTTAGTAGTAGTGTTTATTTTATAATGATTGATATTTTAGCAGTAAAGCTATTTGCGTTTAGGTTCTGTTGAGTTAAAACTGAATAATCTAAATTCACATTATGTAGCCATAAAAATTTGTTTACATGCTATGTCATATGACGTATAGTGTTACAGAATGAAATGGGCGCACTGTTACATACACAATTTGTCCAATTAACACATTACAAACAAGCATGTTTCACAATGTAATTTTTACTACTCTTATAGCTCTGCATTTTTCATTTAAAGATTTTTAATTATAAATATGAATGATAACATAAATAAATTGGTTAATTTATCTCAAAGCCTTTTCCTCCATATAGGTTTGCATATCTTTTAAAGTGATGTTTACAATCTTTCTTTATAATATTAGCAGTTTTCTTTTGTTAATTCATTCGAAACATTCACTAACTAACGAATTTATGTCTCCGTAAGAAGTAAGGTCTTTCCCTAAAGTCCCACCCCGAAAAATTGCACAAAATAGACGGCGGGTGAAAAGTCGGATCTTGACTGATATACTAGATAAAAATATAATTACAGAGGAAATATTGAAGAGGGAAAAAACACCAAACTCTAAAAAGAACGGCCAAAGTGAACCTGAAGCATAAGCCCACCGAGATAATATCAACAAAAGTTGAAGATTCACCATCTTATGCCGATACTGATGATAACATTTTTTTTTTTCAGAATTGTAATAAGACATTGCTGCAGATTCTGATATCTTAGCAATTAACAATGGTGAATATGTTATTGAAGAAGGACACCTTAAAGAACATAAAATTCACTCCATTAGGGAAGAAGCTAATCAGAAGAACCATGTTGATTTTGAAGTATTGTACGTCAAAAGAATTCTTATATCTTGTAAATTTTGCAGAAATGCTGTTTTTTCCCTGTGGTTTTAACTTCCTATCAAAATCTATAATAAGTTTACAATTTCTTTAATCTTATTTTATTATCTCTGTAACTGTAGGATACAATCATTGCTAATGTTTTGTTTTCTTAACTGTGTAGGCCATAACAATAAAAAGGTTGTTATAAATTTTTATTATTTCTTCTCTATATTTTCCCTCACATTTAAAGCTGTTCAATTATACGGTATGGTTCAATTATGGTATTTTATTTTAAGCCTGCATAAGGAATCATTAGGTATCTGTATATTTCAATTCAAATTAATTTTAATAAAAACCCACTCTTTGTGTCAACTGTTGCTACTATAGCGTAACACTGTATCCCACAGTGTGTAACACTGTACCCGTCGCTGGAATTGTGGTGTGACACTGTACCCGTCACTGGAATTGTGGTGTAAATTCAAGATGCATCACTTTGGCTGTCAGCAGATAGCTAACTTTACTGACTGCATAATTTTGTGCTGCCATATGTGTGGTTGTTTGGGGAACTAGGAGCAACACCACCTTTCCATAAGTAGTTTTCCATATTCAGAATTTGTTCCTAGCATTAACGCAGATTTTTCTGAAAGTGGACTTACACCACTTTGGCTTTAAAAGGCTCATATAATAATGAAATTAATAATAAAAATGTCTCTAAGGTAAAGATGGTGGGACTGCATAGTTTACTCCACGATCCGTAGGTTGAAATCAAGTGGTAAACAATGTAAAAAAAAAACATATTTTATGACAAAATTATATCAAGAAAAATCTGAAGGATTCACATCACTTTGAACAATTTTATTTTTTTATATTTATAACAAAATGCTTTAGTGTACCTTATTACAAAATGCTCCCCCCCCCCCGAAACATACTTTACAAAAGAAAAACTTTATTTCTTTATAACAGTATTACAAAATTCAATTTCCTACTCTTTCAACTATCAATTTTATCTTTATTTTCATGGTGTTTTCCATACTTTTATGTATGAGTTTGTATGTACTACTGCTATTTTTTTTACAAATATTTTTATACGATACTAAGAAAAGCAGTACAAAAGGTAATATTTGATAGTATCAATTTTTAAAAAACAAACTATTCTTACAAATTCTTGTTCCATGCGCAAAATTACCAAATACTTCGTAAAAACAACCACAAAAGTTTCAAATATCTATGCATATTACAAAAAATTACCTAAGCATTTTAAATGTAGTAATGAAAAAGCCCTATAGTCCTGAAAAAATAGGAAGCTGGTAAAAAAAGGACTTTATAGTTCCAAAAAACTAATTGTAAATCTTCCGACATCCAATGTAAAATCTTAAGAACTCACTAAAGAATGTAGCTACAGCCATGAAATTTTTCTCATACATTCCTTAAAATTGTAGTTAAAATAAGACAGTAAAATTCGATATTTTTGATAATTATTCGGTAGTCTGGCCCCTTAAATTCTACTTCCATAAACCGGTAGGCCAGTTGGTAGAGCCACCAATAGCCTGTTGTGTTTCTCCAGTGTGGAGTAAATTAAACTACCAACTACATACCTATCTTCCAATGTTTTACCTCTAAACAATAATTTGAAAAAATTTCTGGACTAAATTAATTTGCTTATAAAATGAAAGAATTAAGATTATAATTTGGATGTTTCTACCAATATTGTACTCAACACCCACGTCTCACTCGAGTAGGACTTTCGCATGCTGACTTACGTCTTCTTAGAGGTAAGTTTATGGCGCTTAAATTTTTTTTATTTAAGCTTTCAATCCCTATGTAATTTATCCACAGGGCTCATCTTCATTAGGTGTATACGGTCTTCACAAACCCTAGGTACCCTAGTGATCCTTTCCTTCCCCATAAGGTTTACTGCCTCTAGTAAACATGGCGGTCACGACCCAGGATGCGATCGTTCCCTTTCTCCTCTCCATCCTTTCTTTTCGTAATTACTTTACATTGTGTGTCTTGTGTTGGACGCAGCTTGGACCCATATGGCCCGTGTGCCTTACTATCCAAAACAAACCATCACAACCATAGGGTTTACTGCATCTGGTAAACATGAGGTCACGACTCAGGATGCCAAGCGATCGTTCGCTTTCTCCTCTCCATCCTTTCTTTTCGTAATTAATTGACATTGTGTGTCTTGTGTTGGACGCACATTGGACCAATGTGGCCTTACTATCCTCCTTACTTATTCCTTACTATCCAAAACCAACCAACCCAACCATAGGGTTTACTGTATCTGGTAAACATGTTGTCATGACCCAGGATGCCAAGCGATCGTTCTCTTTACACTCTCCATCCTTTCTTTTCACAATGACTTGACGTTGCTTGTCTTGTGTTTGTTGCAGCTTGGTCAAATATGGTCATTATACCATACTATCCCAAACCAACTCACCCATGGGGTTTACTGCCTCTGGTAAACATGGGGATCGTGATCCATGATGCCCAAACGATGTTTCTCATCTCCATTCTTTTTTTCCACAATGATTTGACATTGTCTGTCTTGTGTTTGGCGGCGCAGCTTGTCCAAGTATGTCCCTTGCGCTACAAAACCCAAACCTAACATCAATTTCGTATTTTCCTATTTGCAAATTCATTGCTGAAGGCTTATCTAATCAAAACATAAAATAGGAGAGAAGCATTTAAAAATTTCCCCATTGCTATTCCTCGTGTAAGAAATCATGCGCTCATTTTAGGACTAAAAGCAGTACACATATATCTACTCAACTCTGCAGATAAGTGGGCGTGTTGAAATTAAGCAGTTACAGATGGAATCCTAAAAATATCCCCACATTCTAGGAAGAAGACAGCGAACTAAAACTTCTCCATCACTTGTGGTCTTTATTTAATAGACATCCGAAGCTAAGTCCTGAAGCATACGGTCGTCTTCCGAGAGAAGAAATAGCTTAGACCAGCAGGGCCGAGTGGAGTGGCTTTAAATCACAGACTTAGGAACTAAAAATGAAGAAAGCTATGGGAAGGGAAAAGATTTATTCGAGGGTCTCATCTTTTGGCGCACCATCGCGTTTCTGTGAAGGTAGACCACTTAAGAAAACCTGCCATTTATCTCCAGAAGAATAGAGATTTGGGGAAAGAAAACCACACACACATACACACAGAAATCGGGTTTCTTTTCTTACTCGCTATCAGCTAATCAATTTAAAACCCATCTGCTTGCTCTTGAGTCTTTTTCTCCAATTTCCCCACCGCTAGCTTTTTCTTCTCTTTATTTCTTTCTTTTGACTACTCGCTATTAAAGCTCCTATCGATTGGAAAAGCCGGAGGCTGCTGCTCCTTAAAATGACTCCATTATCTCCTTCAGCAACTTGTTCAACACCTCATAACGTCTTTACTCCTGGAGTCTTTTTCCCTCGGACGAGGGATTAGCTGTTGCGACTTCAACGCGTTTTTGACTTGATGTCATTGTGTGAGGGCTTTCCTCGATGTTTTCTGCCAACAACCCTTTTTCCAATTGAGGGAGCGTCTTCGCTGCCAAATTGCTGGGAACACGTCCGATGCTCCTCATTGAGCGGAAGGGAAACTAATCCCGATGGACGGGATATTTCCACGCCGCTCTTCGTTTCTAACGCTAAATGCACTTATTGCATGATGTTCGAGGTTTCTAATTCCGACAAATGAAGCGAGTAGCATCAGGTCTAGGTTAGCAGGTGGACTATATGGAAACTTTCCCGCGGGCCTTGATAACTGACATACTTGACTCATAAATCTTTACAATAGTTTGACGAAATAAAAATAAAAACTTTGAATGCATTATAATATTCACAATTATTAATAAAATAATTCAGACAATAAATCAAATTAAAAGAGCATTTTTGATTTCAAATTCTTGTACCTTTTCAGGCGTGGGCTGATTCCATGGTAAATTTCGGAAGTCAGTCCAACCCAGTGTTGAATATGATGTTCTTTCGACATAAGTTGCAGCCTCATGGGCACATCTCCTTCAAGTGTGAACGGGCTTCATGGATCCGAGGTACTCTAGTGATCTTTATTTTTCTCATGAGGTTTATACTGCCTTTAGTAAACACGGGCGTCACTCTACAGAGACATCCAAACGATCTTTATCTGCTTTCATTCCATTATATGCCCAGACCCTCTTTTCCCCAATATTTTTTCATTTGTCACTGTCTTGTGTTTGGCGGAGCGTGACCAAATAGGGCTCTTGTTTAATAATACCTCAAAGCAACCACCATCAACATACGAGGGTAAGTCAAAAATTACTTACACTTTTTGTTCTACTACTTTATTAAACAAAGATAGGTGGCGGTCGCATGCATTGAGTTGGTGCGTCTGTGGTCACGTGTAATGTACTGTAATCACGATCGCGTCGGTTGTCTTCTAGCTACAACAGCGTAAGCATGTCAGCTCCGCTATCAGATTACACCAACGAGGAGTGATCAGATTTTTGTGGTCAGAGGTATACTGGACGACTACTTGGACAGGGGTACTACCGTAAAAAGTGCGAGGTACAGTGATTTGTTGGCCAATAAGCTGAAACCAGCGATTCGAAACAAACGCCGAGGTCTACTCTCAAAGAAAGTTTTGTTGTTGCAAGACAACGCACGGCCCATAACACCACAGAAACAATCAACAGGTTGGGCTTTGAGACCCTGGAACACCCTCCCTACAGCCCAGGTCTCGCTCCCACAGATTTTCATCTCTTTGCGACGCTCAAGGAAGCTTTGAGAGGTCGTCGATTTGCCTCAGACATGGACGTTCGGGATGTGGTGCAAAAGGGGCTTCACGACCAACCGAAAACCTTTTACCAGGAAGGCATACGGAAGCTTGTGCCTCGCTGGACCAAGTGCATTGCTCAAGGTGGAGACTATTATAGAAAAATAATGTATCTGTTGCACACCTGTCTTTGTTTAATAAAGTTGTAGAACAAAAAGTAAGTAATTTTTGACTTACCAACGTAAGTTGCTTACCAGATTTCATTATTTGTCAGCATTTAGTACGGTGCAACAGCAATTAGAGCATGGTGTAAATACAAACTTAATTGAATACAAACTGCTATGCTATATCTGCCAAATATCCAAAAATGGTAATTAAAGTCTACTGCCACGAAGAAAAACAAGGGAATAAGCAAAGGATAGCAGTTTCATACAAACACTTTTAACTTCATTGCCTCTGAGATCAAAGTTCCGCGTGGGTTGTGATAGTTGTTTTGTGCTATTAAATAAGGCCGTGGTCAATTATAGTTAAATGTCTCTCAGTATCCTTTTTGATCTACTCTATATGTTTAAAAAAACCTTTATCTTTTAAGTAGAAAATATCGCGAATATAATCATTCAGATTCGGGGTTTAAAATATTATCTCCGTTGCACTATGAAATTCCCAGTATGTAAAAATAGAAAGGATTTTATCCTGAAATTTTTAATGGATTATTTTTTCATTTTACAGCCTTTTAGATGTTCTTTAATGTATCCATTAAATCCATGACCTATGAAACATGATGGTTCACCAACATAAACTAAAAAGGAGCTTTAGAGAAAAGATAGCGCTATTTATAAGTTCATTATCACCATTTTATTCTATAAACATCCCTTTTACAAATAAATTATTTGAGTGAAGTAGATAGGCAGATTTCCTATTTTGTAAATGAATGTATATAGGGGTATTTTACCTCACCGACATCAACTCATTTAGAATTTTATAACTTAAGGTAGCTTAATCATTAACGCTTAGCGAATGCATGTAGAACTTTGTGGATTATTACCATAAAAGAATTATATTCACAAACACGAGTTCAAGGAATTTATTACTTACATTTCTTTGAAACTAGGAATTAATAAATATTCTTTCGCATGTTAGTATGCGAAGAACTTTTAATAATGAACGCTATACATTATTCCCAAATGAATTAACTCTCCTAACGGTTTTGGGACAAGATATATTTTCCTACAAAATCTGACTTATTTTACTAATGATGAGATATCTCACCATCATTTGCCGATTTTTTAGTTGATGATACGATCAAGATCTGATCAGTTTTGTTATAATGACTAGAAACAATGATATCTTGATGGACTTTATATTTTGTCCATCAAGAATTACTAAAAAATACTTGCAAGTTAGTTTGGTCTAGTCCACTATGAATATCATAATTTTAATTTTCTAATCTATGTGGAGGGTTGCGGTTACATTTGAGAATGCACTAAATAACAAAATTTCTTATTATATTTTACTATAAATTTAAAATATTCGTAGAATAGAAACATCTATAATTAAGGTCCACGTTAATGAGGAGAATTGGTATCAAGTTAACTCTGTGTAACCATATTAATATCTACTATTTTAAAGTAAGTGTTTGTGCGTGTCTGTGGACTGTCCTGACGAATCTATGGCACTTACAATAATGAGATTTGTCACACAGGTAGTCCGAATGTTTTGCAATTTTTCTATCGCGCCTGAATTTTAATATTCGATCTAAAACATATTTAAATGAATTTATTATTATTTTCTTTTTCATCTTCCGTCCTTCGCTCCGAAATGTGACGTCAAAGAAGAAGCAAGTAGATTTTGCGATTTTCACCCAGCGACGTCAGCTTTTGGAACCATGATAAGTTTTCAGATTCTAGCGTGTTTTATCAAATGGAAATACGTAGCAATCACCGGGGGTTGGCGAGCAGTGGTCACACCTGACCCCACGAAAAGAACTCTCACGGGCAAAGAAAATTTTACATTAGATCGATACCTTATGCATTTGATTTTCTATTAATAAATATTTTTCAATTGGAATATTTATATTTTTGCAAGAGATTGTGACGTCACCCCAATAGGATCTCTTCGCAATTAGAATAAGCGTGATGATGGTTTGCGAAGTCAACCACATGGGAATTTGCAGCAATCATCGGGGGTTCGCGAGAAGTGGTTACACGTGACCCCACGAAAAGAACTGTCACGGGCAACGCCATGCTAGACACACAGTGGCTAGTCTCCAGTATTATAAAAGGAAGTGTTTGTTTGTCTGTTTGGGGCCGCAAAATCCTGACGATTCTATGGCACTTACAGCAATGAGATTTGGCACACAGGTAGTCCGAATTATTTTTACTTTTTGATCGCGGCTAATTTTAAAATTCAATCTAGAAGATTTTTAAATGAATTTAATAGTTTTATTCTCCATCGCTTTTTCAAACGCGGAGAACTTTTTCTACCCGTGTGACCTTGCAGTCAGGATTTGGAAACCTGCCAAGTTTTTTTCATCCGCAGTACGCGGAGAAAATAATTTTTTTCATTTCCGCTTTGATTTTGCGCCGACGAATAAATTTCCAGCTAGACGATAAATCTTTTAACTGAAGTCAGTTCTTTTTTTCTTTGTCCTACACTGTTAAAGATAGAGTAATAATTTCAACGGATTCGAAATCTGCGGAAAATTTCAGTTTTAGATTGATACCTAAAAATATCATTTTCTTTAAACAAATAATATTTTAATTGAATATATCTTCAACGGATTTGAAATCTGCGGAACATTTTACACCAGATTAATACCTTGCATCACGGCATTGTCCGAGGTGTTGGTTAGTATATAATATAGTCGAATATGGAATTATATTGGCTTAGAGTTGTAATTAGTATACAATGTTAAAAAAACGTTCTATCCTGCTAATGAATATTTGTAATAAAGCACTTTTTTGATATAGAACTCGCGTGTAAGAAATTCACGTGCTATAAATGGCTCACAAATAGACCCAATGATAAAAACAACTGGCTCTACTTGTTGTATGCTTTAGCTGAAGTGTATTTCAAGGTTTTCACTTAAGTTAGAGAAACCAGGGCACATGGTACGCAAACAGGGCTTCTTAACTCTTTTTCGCGGAGATCATTTCCTGCGATCGTACTGGAATCACTAGCCGTGTTTTTCTTTCCCCCTGGAACTCAGAAGCGCCTCGCACAATGCGCAGGCATGATTACAATAACAATGTTTATTGAAGATCCCCCTCCCCTTCCCAATTTGACAACCAGCGAACCAGCCAACGGGAGTGTTTTTCGTCTACTTATTATAATAACTTTTAGCAAGATGAAGAAGTGGATAACGACATGTTTTTAAAACTAACTTAACATTTCGCCCACGCACAGTGCGTCTACCTGGGGGGAAGCCGAAAGTTGGAGTGTAAGCTCTCCGTTAATCCCGTTCCTGTTTTTCCAGGACATATGAGAAACAAAATAAGCGGATCTCTTTCGGAAAGCAATTACGGAGGTAAGGCCTATCGAACGTAGACTTTATCCCCTTTTATCGACGTTTTTCCATTTGATACACAGCGTAAAGCACATTGTTGAGGCGTATAAATACGTTATTAACAAAAGTTTTGCCTGGAAATAACCTTCGCGAAGAAAAGAAAAAGCAGGTAGCTTCGGCAGCAGTCCCCTGTCTTGTGTTTGTGCGCGTGTGATTCTTTTATTTTTCATGGAATGGGGTAGAAAGCCATTACAAGATCTCTTCTATGACATTAGTGAATCTCCTCTGCAGATGGCGCCCGGTAACGCTTATCTGTCTCTAGTTGTGTCTTCCGGATGTTGCTCTTCGACCATTATATATCTATTCTTTCCATCCCTCCACCCTCTTACATCTTTTGATCGTTTCTCTCTTTCTCTGTCGGATGCTTTATGGGATTTCATTTCGTAGAAAATTGGAGGACCCGAGATGAGAGTCGACAATTCTTCTTCCAAAAAGCCAGACACATCCTTGATGACCGTTTTTCATCCCAAAATTTCTCCGACGCTTCCTTTTTTTCCCCTTTTTTCCTTTTCTGTTTCTCTCTCCGATGGTCATTTCCTTCTCCCTCTGAAATAAAATGATGTCGATAAATGACGGCAGCTATTTCTATCGGGGACAAAAATACAGAATACGGGGAGAAAGGTGGGGAGTTAGCCAAGCAAAACAAATAACGTTTCGCTTCTCGATGACTTCTCCAGTTATTGTTATTGAACAACGCTTCTAATAAGCTGGGGTGAAGACGCAATACTTTTCGTGATCGCAGCTCACAAATGGGCTTGTCTTTTGATGCTTCGCTTTTTCCGGGACATTTGCACTTTAGATTATTCGCTGGGATGTTCAAGTTTTTTGGGGCGCTTCTCCCCAAAATACAGTCGAGTTTCCTACCTCTCCCGTTTCGTTAATTGCTCGCTCCATACCAGCGTTTGAAGAAAATGGTTTTGGGGTTTCCCTGTCTTTGTCATGTGGTAAAGACGTTTCGCTTAAACTGTTAAGGAAACTTTCACTCCAGCTTTTCAACTGTTTACCTTTTTTGTATCTAAGTTATGGTAACTTTTTAAAGTCCAGCATTTCGGTGTTTTTTGTGGCATGGAATGCAGAATTCCAGTGCTTCCATTCACTATAGGATGTATCATCTCGTTGAAATATTATTTTACCACAGAATTCTCAAACATTTTCAAAATGAGAACTGAATCCGAGTGTCTTAATATGAAGATAAAAAGGAATATGAGTGAAGTAAAATGCAAATGCACTTTTGATAAACATATAAATCAGAAATAACTACTTTAAAATAAATTATTTTATGTGGTTCCAAAATGTTTTCATAAAACAGGATCTTTCTGTTTAAATGGAAAGGAATTTCTGCAGCTCCTGCTATTTGAAAGTTAACTACCTTTTCTGAAAAATAATTTCCACTTAGCATAAACATTAAAAGTGAAATTGTAAAGTTAAATTTTTAATAAAATCAAATATACTGGGTCCGTTTTTATAAAAAAATAGAGGCATTCTATATAAGAATGCCTCTATAGCTTTATGTTTTTTAATGTTGAAAGTTTGAAATTTTTTCATGAAAAAATAAAATTCAGAGATAAAAATGTGAATATATTATCATAGTATCAAGGGTTTAGTTAAAACAATTTTCACATTCCAATAACATTGAAAATATTCAATTATGAAAGACGCGTTAGTAGTAGAAATTAATGTGCAAATATTTTTTTATTCCATCGACGTATCACATACAAATATCTCAGTAGTACTTTTAAAAAATGTTTAAGCAGTGAATTTTTTTAATTAACGTCGTACTAGAACAACACAACAGGCTATCGACGTTAGCAAATACTTGATTGAAGAAAGGATATTTAAAACATTTAAGCCGACCAACCGGTATAGTGGTTAAGGTGTTAGCCTCTAGATCGGAAGGTTCCTGGTTCGAATCCGGGTACGGGCATGGTTGTTTGTAAACGTATGGTGTAGAGGCGGCTGGTGCACCTTAAATCTGTCGTGGCCGAAAGTCCTCACGTTGGGTTGGCGTGGAAGTTTGGAGAGGGGGGTGCCAGCTCAGGTGTTGCTTCGTCATCTGACCGTGGTTCAAAATTACGAGGTGTTGTCCTCGGATCTTTCCCTTAAGGGACTGATCCCGGACCGTCGTCAATAGCCCGTTGTGTTGCTCTAGTACGACGTTAACTAAAAATTACCAATTACCAATTAAAACATTTAATTTTACGCAACTTGTATTTTGTAATGGAACATGAAATGTTCCATAAAAACTCATTGATCATAAAACGTAATTTCGCTACCCGGTATCTGGCCACGTCAGAATTAATGTTTACTTTTTTAATTTGATTTAGAATTCCGTGTTTGGGTATTTGAGTTGACTGCGAGATGTTGCGGTCATATTTGAGGATGTATTATAAATATGTGTTCTTTTTGTTAATAAATCATTATTGTCTTTGTCAATATCGTTGAAAAGTCTTTTGTCGCATTATTCGATTTCACAATATATTCTCGAAGTCGAAATTCAACACGTTTGAATAGATACGTAAGTTTTTTTTTTCTTCTGAATTTTGCATTTTTTCAAGGATTGGAATTTTATTTTTGTTTGCATTATGGGTGTTCCGGTATATTACCTATTGCAGAAATATTATTTAGGAGTTAGATTTTAATGATATGTCTATTTCCTGCAAAACATCACTAGACATGGGTAATTTTGTAGAGGTATATGTATATTTCGACCAACTTTCCTTAAATATTTGATTGAATACGCAATGATTTGAAGAATTGTTTCATAAAAATAAATAAAATATACAAATCAAAATATGTTTAATTACGGTGTGTAAAAAAGTTTAAAAAAAGTGCTATTACACACCGCCGAGCGCTAGCCCGGCTAGTAGGTAAAAATATATTAAAGCATTTTTCTTGAATAATTAAAAATGGTTTTGCAAACTAAATGAAAGCACTCTTACAAAAGATGTTTTTTGCTTTTTGTCCCATATACAACTTTGATGTTAAGCATCGAGTTTAGAAAGTGTTTATTTCTGCGAGTAGAATTTAAGATCAATCAATAGCTTTCAATTAGTAATGTTCAACACATATTTCTCCATTCATTGTCTAATACTAGTCAAATTACCGACCGAATGAATATATTGCCGAAGCTTTAAAATAATTTGAAAATGGAATTAATGTATGCATCAATTTTAGCTTAAATGCTTACCGTTCGATTGTTATCAGCTCTGTTTAGCGTTTCCCATGTCCATTAAACAATAAACTATCAATAAATATATATAGACCTTACTTATCCGATTTATATGAATATTTTCAACAAAACTTGCTGGAGATAATTAATTATTATTTATTCAAATTTTAATTTTTTATCCCAATCTGGAATATGTAAAAGGTGAAAAAAATTCATGACGGCGAAAATTAAGTTCATTCTCCTGAAGTCAGCCCTGCCGATCAACCGGTATAGTGGTTAAGGTGTTAGCCTCTAGATCGGAAGGTTCCTGGTTCGAATCCGGGTCCGGGCATGGATGTTTGTAAACGTATGGTGTAGAGGCGGCTGGTGCACCTTAAATCTGTCGTGGCCGATAGTCCTCACGTTGGGTTGGCGTGGACGTTTGGAGAGTGGGGTGCCAGCTCAGGTGTTGCCTCGTCATCTGACCGTGGTTCAAAATTACGAGGTGTTGTCCTCGGATCTTTCCCTTAAGGGACTGATCCCGGACCGTCGTCAATAGCCCGTTGTGTTGCTCTAGTACGACGTTAACTAAAATTACCATTACCATTACCTGAAGTCAGCTGAGCTGACCAACCGGTATAGTGGTTAAGGTGTTAGCCTCTAGATCGGAAGGTTCCTGGTTCGAATTCGGGTACGGGCATGGATGTTTGTAAGCGTATGGTGTACAGGCGGCTGGTGCACCTTAAATCTGTCGTGGCTGAATGTCCTCACGTTGGGTTGGCGTGGACGTTTGGAGAGTGGGGTGCCAGCTCAGGTGTTGCTTCGTCATCTGACCGTGGTTCAAAATTACGAGGTGTTGTCCCCGGATCTTTCCCTCAAGGGACTGATCTCGGACCGTCGTCGATAGCCCGTTGTGTTGCTCTAGTACGACGTTAACTAAAAGTACCATTACCTGAAGTCAGCTGATACCGCGGAAACCCAGTTTCCAAAGTAGCAGACAGAATTGCCAGTTACAAACTCGAAACAACCAAAGACCTTCGTGTATGTGAGGCTTTTGCATGTTAAATCTGTCGTGGCCTCAAACGCTGCGCTAACCTCGTCATCTAACCGTGGTTCAAAATTACAAGGTATTTTCAGATCTTTCCCTTCTTAATTGATCCCAGACCATTCTTAATAGCTCGTTGTGTTGTTCCAATGCGACGTTAATTAACTACCTACCTGAATCCGGTGTTATAAAAACATTCGTTAGATAGGTAGTATCATTAAGTCGTGATCTTTCCCTTAAGGGACTGATCCCGGACCGTCGTCAATTGCCCGTTGTGTTGCTCTAGTACGACGTTAACTAAAATTACCAATTACCAATAATTAAGTCGTACTGGAGCAACGCTATTGGAGAAGGTCCGAGATCAATCCTGAAGGGAAAGACCCGAGGACATATCATCATTTTGAACTATGGTCAGAAGATAAAGACAGCATCTGAGTCCTAACTTCTCTCCTAACTCTCCTAACTTCCACACCGCGCCGGACCGTGGTTGCCCGATTGAAAGAGTAACGGACTGGCAACCAGAGGGTTGCGAGTTCGAATCCAGCGATAGACCGTGGGCTGGTGTACGTTAAACCTGTCATGGCCTCATTTCCCCTCACGTTAGAAGTTCGTGGAACATTCGTACCGTGGCTCAAAATTACGTCTGGTTGTCCTTAATCTTTCACTTCGGAGGTCGAGACAGGATCGTCGCCAATATAGGCACGGGAGTGTGTCATGAAGTCAGTTAATTAGTTAGATCGTCGCCAATAGCCCATTGTGTTGCTCCTGTGCGAAATTCCTTAGATACCTACCTATCCACACCACGCCAGCGTCAGGGCATTTGAGATCACGGCATATTCAACATGCACTAGCTCCCATGTACACGACAATATTTGGTTGGATTGAGTCCCGAACTCGCAACCCTCCGGTTGCTAAACCACTACTCTTCGAACCGGGTTTATCATGGAACCCCAAAAACATTCGAAAAATTGCTGTGACTTTATAGGAGCAACACACATTTTTCATTACATCGAAGATTATATCTCTCACATCAAATGGATCCTGATAGTTTCTGTCCATCATTTGCTACCCTGACGTTGTTATTTCATTCGGATCGTCAGTCAGTAAATGAAGTCATTCAGATCCACCCAGCATTTCACCCGTTGATTCAGAAGCTGCTTTTTAGTCGGACCACCGGCTATTCGGAAGAGGAAACACCCCCTTGCTAGTAAGCACATTACTTGAAAGGAGCGGCGCACTTTGGCTGCAAACACCTCCTTATATCTTTTTATTCCTTTTCTCTGATCAATATCGCCTACGATTGTAATAGCACCTTAAGCGCTTTCTCTTGCCACTTACAAATACGGGACCCTACACCAATTGCACCACTTAAAAAACCAACAATCTGCTAGTGCTTGGTCGGATGCTTTGTTGTCTCAAAACAGCGATTTGTAACCTTCTTCAGGCAACGGTTTTTTTCGTCAAGCAAATGGACATACGTGTGAAAATCTTTGCTAACACAGAAGAGACTTAACTTAACTTAACCCTTCTTTGCATAATGGTAAAATTTCCATCATAACATTGAATGCCCAAAAATTATATAAAAGAACAAGTTCACTTTAAGTTGATCGTGTCTGGATACCTTTTTAATGTCCATTGCATAAAAAAAACATAGCTGTCAAAAATAAGCAAGTGTCACTATCAGTAAAACGAGCTTGAAGTTGTCATTCCGCTGTTTGTTGTAGTTGCAATAAACGTATGATTTCGTTTTTAATTTTGTTTTCTTATATTTGAGTTTCTATTGTGCTAAAAAAAGTGAAAATGAGCGGAAGAAAGGTTTGTAACATGTGTTTCTGTTATTTTTAGAGCAATTTCTGAAAAAGTTTGCGTTTAATTTAAAAAATACTACATGATACCATCATATTGTTTTTTGCTAAATTTATACTATAAATATATACTAAGATTTTTTTAACCATTTTTCCTTTAATTTTGAACATGAATTATATCACCTTGATTTATTTCACCAATAAGGAAAAAATCATGCAAAGAAGGGTTAACTTAACTCCATCATGGGATACCGATTCCACGATTGGGTTTACGGTAAAAAAAATTTCCCATAACGTGAAGATGACCAAATGAGAAAAAGAAAAAATATATATACTATGTGATGTAAAACAGAAATTTTGAGTTAAGAAATGCACACAGCCAGGTGCCGCTCTAAAAAAGTTGTCTATGAGGTTAAAGAGGCAATTAAAGTGTTGTAGTCAAAAAGTGAGCTGAAATCCCTTCCATGAGTTCAAACTCCCTGGAGGCCACAAATCGTACGATTTGTATTATTTTCCTTTGTAGCAAGGGATGAACAGCCAGGCGTTAAAGCCAAGCGTCGTAGTACTGAGTTGTTGGTTTCTTGATGTGCAGATGAGATGTGACAGGGCCAGGTGGTAACATAGTGGTCCAGGTCTGCTTCCATGCCACAGATGCAGAGGTCACTACAATGTGTATTCATCCGAAGGAAGGTATCACTGTAGGAACGGGCCACGGTCCGTGTAAAAGTGTGGGAGCTCTGGGGTGGATATGAGGCGATTTGTGCAGACCTTGGGGACAAAACCCGAATGTTCTCCTACATTTGATGGGGTTTATCCATCTCTCTTTCCAGCTGTTAATTGATGCAAGTTTGAGGGACCTCTTCAGATTGGACGCCTGGAGAGGGAGGGGATGCAGGTAGATAGAAGCATTACCGGTGGCCTTTCTTGCAAGATGATCTGCTGCTTCGTTTCCTTCAACACCGGAATGTCCCCTGACCCAAGATGTATAAATACACATCGATGGAACTGCCGCTTCAATGATGGAATGTATTATTTGAGCCATCGGGTTAGTAGTGAGAAGATTGGTCAAAAGAGTCACGCTGGACACACTGTCCAAGAAAACCACAAAAGAGACAAATACATCGGAAAGGAATCGAACCTGCACCACCTATAGTTTACAGGCTTCAGGAGCACTGGGCAAACCGATTAAGCCACGGCGGCTCCCTAAAATATTAGGTAGGTGTTTCATGCCACAGATGCAGAGGTCACAACAATGTATATTCATCCGTAGGAAGGTATCACCGTAGGAAGGTATCCGTGGGACGGTAACACTGTAGTTTACATCAATTAACGTCGCACTGGAGCAGCAAAACTGGCTATTGGCAACGGTCTGGGATCAAACCTGAAGGTAGGAGGGTATTTTAATTAACGTTACACTGGAGCAACACAAATGGCTATTGGAAACTGTCCGGGAATTTGGTAATTTTTTACTGGACTGATTTAACACTGGAGCAGCTATTGGTGACGGTCCAGAATCAACCCAAAAGGGAAAGATCCGAAGACAACACCACGTAATTTAAAACCACGGTTAGATGACAAGGCCACACCTGTGAACTAGCACTCCAATCTCCGAACTTCCACACCATGCCAACGTGAAAACATTTAAGGCCATTACAGATTTAACGTGCACCAGCCTCCTTTGTACTCGACTGTCTTTCGTTGGATTCGAACTCACAACCCTCCGGTTGCAAGTCCGTGTTTTTTCAAACCGGTCTATCGATGCCCGGTCACGGGATCATACCCGAAGGTAGGTACGTATTCTAATTAACATCGCACTGGAGCAACAATGGGTTATTGGCGACGGTTCGGGGTCAAACTTCAAGGGAAAGATCAGAGAACAATACCACGTAATTTCGATCACGGTCAGGTAATGGTAATTTTAGTTAACGTCGTACTAGAGCAACACAACGGGCTATTGACGACGGTCCGGGATCAGTCCCTTTAATGGAAAGATCCGAGGACAACACCTCGTAATTTTGAACCACGGTCAGATGACGAAGCAACACCTGAGCTGGCACCCCACTTAAAACCTTCGGACTATTCTACTTTCTAATAGCACACATAAACTAATAACTAAAAAATTTTACGACACCAAAAATTATATACTAATTTTTTGCTGATCTGATATAAAAATAGGTACAGCTCTGTTTGGTTCACAAAAAAAAATAGTAATTAACTACCCATTTTGCTTCTAGGTTACTTTTTAATCTTTTTGAAACAATTCAATAGTGATTATTTTTCAATACAAATTATAATCAAAGTTATTTATACGGGTATTTTTAATATTCGTTTGGCGTGGTGTGTAGGTTTGGAGAGTGGGGTACCATGCCAGCTCAGGTGTGACCACGTCATCTGACCGTGGTTCGAAATTACGTGGTGTTGTCCTCGGATTTTTCACTTGGGGGATTGATCTCGGACCGTCGTTAATAGCACGTTGTATTTTGCTCTAGTACGACGTTAGTTAAAAAAAATTACCTTACCTATTAATAATGTATTTGGTCTCCAGAATAAAATTTTTTGTTGGAAGTAGACTCGGCAAACTTACTTTCGCACTGTCCTTCATGAATTGAACCTCCAAGTGGTTTCGACGAGATACATCGTCCATCAGGATCTGACCGATTTTGCTAGTGGCGAGATATCTCGTCTCACGGAGACATATTTAATGCGGATTCTTTTTATGATGACGAAACATCAAGATCTGGTCAGCTTATTTCTAATGAAGATACATCTCATCCATCAAGATTTCGGCAGCTTTATTCTAATGACGATAGATCTCATCCATCATGATCTCGTCAGCTTTCTTCTAATGACGATACATCTCATCCATCAAGATCTGGTCAGTTTTCTTCTAATGACGATACATCTCAACCATCAAGATCTAGTCAGTTTTTTTCTTATGACGATACATCTCATCCATCAAGATCTGGTCAGTTTTCTTCTAATGACGATACATCTCATTCATCAAGATTTCGCCAGCTTTCTTCTAATGACGAATCCATCAATATCTGGGCTTCGTCATCTGACCGTGGTTCAAAATTACGAGGTGTTGTCCTCGGATCTTTCCCTTAAGGGACTGATCCCGGACCGTCGTCAATAGCCCGCTGTGTTGCTCTAGTACGACGTTAACTGGAATTGCCTTTGCCCTGCCGACCAACCGGTATAGTGGTTAAGGTGTTAGACCTCTAGATCGGAAGGTTCCTGGTTCGAATCCGGGTCCGGGCATGGATGTTTGTAAGCGTATGGTGTAGAGGCGGCTGATGCACCTTAAAATCTGTCGTGGCCGAAAGTCCTCACGTTGGGTTGGCGTGGAAGTTTGGAGAGTGGGGTGCCAGCTCAGGTGTTGCTTCGTCATCTGACCGTGGTTCAAAATTACGAGGTGTTGTTCTTCGGATTTTTCCCTTAAGGGACTGATCCCGGACCGTCGTCAATAGCCCGTTGTGTTGCTCTAGTACGACGTTAACTAAAAAAATTACCAAATTACCATCAATATCTGGTAAGTTTTGTTTTGTTGTCTAGATACCGCGTCGAAACAACCATCTAGAGGGATAAGTTTAACACAACCAGCAAAATAAAAAAAAGATACCATTCGCTTTGGTAATTGGTAATTTTTAGTTAACGTTGTACTAGAGCAACACAACGGGCTATTGACAACGGTCCGGGATCAGTCCCTTAAGGGAAAGATCCGAGGACAACACCTCGTAATTTTGAACCACGGTCAGATGACGAAGCAACACCTGAACTGGCACCCCACTCTCCAAACTTCCACGCCAACCCAACGTGAGGACTTTCGGCCAGGACAGATTTAAGGTACACCAGCCGCCTCTACACCATACGTTTACAAACACCCATCATTCCCCGGATTCGAACCAGGAACCTTCCGATCTAGAGGCTAACACCTTAACCACTATACCGGTTTGTCGGCCCATTCGCTTTGGAGTTGTTGAAAACTACAATTATTTTACCTTCATCAATTGCTCGCCAGTTATTCAACAAGTGCATGAACTGTTAGGACCGCATAGACGTTCGTTTAGCAGACTATGTAGGTAGCTATTTTAACTAACGTCGTATTGCAGCAACACACTGGTTTATTGATGACAGTACGGGATCAATCCCAAAGAGAAAGATCCGATCGTTTAGCAGGAAGTGGATAAAGTAAAGATTAATAAGAGTCTCAAAAAAGTTTTTCTATAAGTTAATGCTCATTTTATAAAATAGGGAAGTATATTAACTGCAAAGTATAAAGAGCTTTTGAATTATTGAAAGTTTTTTAGTTCGCTTTCATACTATATAAGGAATATAAGGTGAAATATACGATATAAGTAAGAAAAGATTATCAAATACCTGTTAATACAGGTTTTGCAAATTGAAACCGTTATCGAAGCAGGAATATCAGTATACTAAATTTGTCAGTTCTTTCGTAAGCTATGTTTATTTTGTTTCACATTTTAATTGAATTTGCAGAATTGAAATCTGTATTTTAAATAACAAATAAGGGAGTTTTATAGTGGCTTTTATAACCTCAACTAAAGTATGTTCAAAGTTTACACTCAATACACGCATCGTTGTGATGAGTGAACCGATCATTATGATGTGACTAGAAAAACATGAGACCGCTAGAATATGTCTTTACCTATTAACGGAAGTAACTATTAACTAAGTGTTTATATTATTTGATGTCCCCTTATACACTTTTTTAAATGTTACCATTACATGTTGATAAGAATGTTGACTAAAACACTAATATCTGTACTTGTCCCAAAATACATATAATCCTATTGGAGAAAAAAAACTATAATTTAATCTTGTGAACATCGGTATTGATTTTTTCCGTCGGTAATAGATAGGTATTGAGGTTGTTTGCTATTATCGAACCCGAATTTATAGGTATCTGAGTTTACACATAGAAGACGGCCCACAAAAATCTGACGATATTATATTCTAAAATAAGAAAATATGGTTTGTGAGATATCAAAAATATTTTTAACTGCTTATTGAATAAGAATTAGTGTTTATTGAGTGTGATTGATATTATTTGGTACATTCTCTTACACACTTATTTAATATGCACATTTGCATGTTAAATTATTAAGGAACTGGTATCTATGTAAGTCCCAAAATTTCATGTAACCCACCTATTAAAGAAAAACTGTAACTAAATCTGGTGAAAACAGGTATTTTGATTTTTCCGTCGATGATTCACAGGTATCGCGCGAGGTTTTCTGCAACTATCAAACTCGACTTTTTAGGTATCTGAGTTTTGCATAGAAAAGGGGAAAAATTCTGAAGATATTCTTGAATTAAAAAATATTGTTTGCAGGATGTCAAAAATATTTTGAGAAGCTTATTAAATAAGAATTATTGTTTAACAGTTTAAAGAATAAGAAAACTTGATATTTACTTTGCTTTTTTTACGTATCGTATATACGGAAGCTGTGAGAGCGAAGATTTTATGTTAAACTTTTCAATACGAAAAACAATATTAGGCATTGCAAGTGCTATTTAGTTTTTAAAATTTAGAAAACCAGAATAGCTTGTATTTGTCACGATTGTAGCTATCGAATTACTTCAAGAAAATTAAGGACTGAAAAATGTACATATATATGCGCATAATATAAAAAATAAGAATGCAATTACAGAAGAGGAAAATCATAAAAATTATAAGACTCGACAACACCGAATGTTTTAAAAACAAGGAATATTTGTTTTCCAATGACGGGCACATATGAACTTTTCCATTGGCCAACTTGAATCTTTGGTCACTACAAGGTCTGAAGTACCTAGTGGGACCAAAACAAGGAATCTGAAAGATTGCAAACAATCACGATAACGAGGTACATAAGTTTTTAAAAAGTTTAACTGTTCAATATATATAACTCCTACTTCCTCTATTCACATTAATGAAACATTTTATTTCTAGAAAAAAACTTCCATATATCGGAAAATTTTACAACACAATAAACCAACACAGCCTGTAATTCCCATTGCCATTTAAGAGCATGGGGGCGGGGAATTGCGTAGCCTGCTTGCATTACCAAAAAAAGCGAAAAACAATTTCCTCAAATGAGTATTTGCCTCTCTAAAAGCCTTAAAAACACCATTTGTTTGGACATACGTGATACCGATACATAAGGATTGCGTATTTATGAAACTAAACAAAACAGTTGGTTCTATGCTACTAACGATTCGATTGACCCTATACACTCGCTTCGTACCTATCATTAACTTCTGAATGCCTCCAATCGCAGCCTATAAGTCACTAACTGCTTTTAAGCTCCGCATTAAATGAATAAACGCAGCAGCTATTAGTTTCAGTATGGCTCATCCCATTTATTTTAGAGGGAATGCCTCTAATTCTTAAGTATAGATGTAGGTGAAAAAACTACTATGACATGATTAAAGGCAATAAATTTCTGACCTGAAAAGGTTTTCTATAAGAGTCAGCAGCGGTAACCAAAATTCTGTTAATCTACGATAGTTTCCATAGTAACTAGACTGTTGGAGTCACCAATCCAATTCTGTTTCTGCACTTAATAGCCCTTTGTGACGTTTTGGTCACGAAAGCTCGACCAAAGTGGGATCCCGAACCTATTACACGCACGATTCAGAAATCTCATTCAGCAGGCCACGGGAATTGTTTCGATTACGAAAATTAATAAATCTAAACTCCTCTCTTTTGGGATGCAATGGTGTTTTTGCGCTTTCCTGTAAGTGGCGACGGTAAAAAATGGTTCTACGGTCCGCGATGATTATTTACGTGTTTGCTGAGAACGGGGTTGTGACAAATATGTGAATGCAAAAATTAATAATAATCTTAGTGCAGGTGTAATTACATGTGTGTGTAACGACACTTATAAAGTTATAATATTTTATCCAATGTTCAAGAGCTCATGTTACCTAAAACTTTCAAGTATTAAGCATTCGTTCAAATAATTATAAATTCATTTGATGCTCTTTCGATTTTCAAAATTTTCGACTTCAATTCTTTTTTATTTTTGAGTCTCCCGGAGTCCTTTAGTCGTATATTTCACTTACGTAAGTGACACAGAAATCGACGTTATTTGTATACTGGCTAGCGTATGGCAATAAAGGGATAGAAACAATATAAAATCAATTACCACAGTATTCATCCACTTATTCTGCAACGTAACTTAGACATGTTTGATTTGAACTCTTGTCTTATGTAGTACTGTTAAAAATAAGTTATGACAGAAGGTAATGACGAATCCAGAAGATAGAAATCAACGTAGAAAAGTAAATGTAAGAGCTAAAACGCTTAAAAGGCTTAAACGTCAAAAAATACGGAATCGTCTTTGAACAAGTAAATGGGATGCAACTGATGTGGAAGTTCAGAAGTTAATTTCAGTAATATGGGATTGAGGTGTGTACTTTCTGCCGTATTTTTTGTCTGAAGCAAGAATTAACATCAGTAAAAGAACACGAAATGCTGTTTCACATTTTGAATGAATTTTATTTCAGTTGGAATATTGTATATCGATGTTTATATAGATTATAAATCGTGCACATATTATGAAATCTTCGTAACTACGCCGCTATGAATAAACATAATCAATAAAGCAGCTTTCGCGCAAATACTATGTGAGGGTTTTTCAGGTATACAAATTCCAATTGATTGAAACGTTAGTATTGCGACGTGAAATTTATATTCTCATGGAACAGCCATTTGACTGCATACATATGAATAGACAAGAAACAAAATGTGACCATAAGCATTCAATTTCAAATAAAGAATTTAAGGGAAAATGAATAATCGTAGTACGTAGCACTTTCGTATGGGAGCGATGGCTGATTAAAAATATACAACTAATTTCGAGGTTCCAAATAATCACAAAATGAACTGATGTGCATTGTATCAATTCCAGCCAATATTACAAAAATCTAAGTCATTTAAACAGTGGCGTAGGCAATTCTCGTAGGCATATTAAAATAACTTTAAAAGGGAGGTAGCACGTAAAAAGTAACGCAGGTTCTCTCGTTGCTGGAGGAAATAAATATTACACACCTTTCTTTATCTTTTATTTACCTTATCTTTACTTATCTTACCTTTACCTTATCTGTTGTTACCAAAAATCTAAGCCATTTAAGTGGCGTAGGCAATTGGCCGTAGTCCTTTCTAAAGTACTTTAAAGGGGAAACATCCCGTAAAAAGTAACGTCGGTCCCCGTTGGTACAAAAACAAATTACACACCTTGTCATTTGTTACCAAAAATCTAAGCCATTTAAGTGGCGTAGTTAATTCTTGTACGTATCTCAAAAGGACTTTAAAGGAAAAACAACACGTATAAAGTAACACCTGTCCCCATTGCTACCAAAACAAATTGCTCACCTTATCTTTTGTAACCAAAATCTGAGAAATTTAAAATATGAAGACAATTCTCATAGGCCTCTCAAAAGGACTTTAAAAGTAAGTTCGGTCCGTTTCTACAAAAAAAAATAAACTACGCACCTTGTCTTTTGTTTATATTTCATTATCTTGATACGGATCACTTAACATTTTGTTTCAATTGCAACCCAATGCTATCCAAAAACTTGGAAGTACTTCATCTTGGAAAAGTTTGGAAGGCGATCACCAAGCAGAAGGGAAATCTGAATAAAAAATACCGACTCGTGATATGTTGTATAAGTTATCATAAAGTGAAAACAGGGGGAAATTATGGAGCTTGCTGATCCAGAGACTGGTTTTGATCAGACTGGGCGACATACGCTGTTGAAAAAGCCTACAATTATAGCTTCATTTGGCCAAAAAAAAAGGAAGACAAAAAAATGAAAACAAAACTACGAGAATGAAAAGATTACAAAAAGTGGGAAAAACCGGATAACTACTTAAAGGTTGACCTTTACCTCGTTCATGGACGCCCATCGCATTAAAAGACTACAATTATTCTTTACCCTACCGAAAGCAAGAAAGTACACTAAAAAACAAAGGCAAGTGGGGGGGTAATCGAAAAGGGAGCGTGAGATAGTGAGTTTCCTAGGGACCACATCCAAATTTCTTTGTCTTTAATTAAATCGGGATATTACTCATTCGTAAGATTTAATCTCCCGTTAAGAAGAGAATGAAAATCTGATTAGGAAATTGAAACTGCGATTTTATCTTACGTGTGTGTAAATCAAAAATTTACGAATAGTAAATTTGATTAACCACGAAAAGAAAATTCTGTTTTACAGTAAGCACTTAAAAGATAACTCCTTTATGGCAAGTAACGTATTTTTAATGATTTGTAAGTAAATGACACGACGCAGTGGAAACGTGTGTACACAATAACTGGTATTATTTTCGAAAAATTATTTTCTATTTTAGTTTGGAATCATCTCTCTGACTAGATACGAGTTTATAAGAATGGGCTTGTCGAAAGAGAAAACTTGCTTTTAACTGTTTAGAATTTGGGGTTGGTTAGGTTTTTATGGGAAGGACCATATTTAGCATGCTGCGCCAGACACAAAACATGCAGTATCTTGGTAATGGACATACACACACAAAGGAAGTTTTACTGGTACAGGAGAGAGAAATTTTCCCAGGGAGAATTCAAACCTGCACCGCCTACATCTCGCTGGTTGCTAGCGCAGTGGACAAACCCACTGAGTCCCGATGGCTAAATTAGAATTTTGGGATCCCTTTATTCTAGCAATGACTGTGTATTGAGATATCCTGCAACAAAAAACTTAAAGGTTAATTAATATCCATAGTTTTATCGTTATGTAAAAAGAGTTCATAATATTGTGTTTGTGTCGTATTGGAGATACATGTCTTAGATTGGTTTACAAGATTCACTGGTAAGAATAACCTTAAAGGGTTCAATATATCACTTCAGCAGACTTGTTAGATAAAATTTGTAAATTGAGTAATGTTGAATTAAAATACAAATCCTTAACATTTTTAACTCTACGTAACACACAAATCATTATAATTTTTATTTAAATTTTTTTTAGCTTTAATAAGGATGGAGACATTAACTAAATAGAACTCGCGTGTTTTTGAAGGAAATCTTTATTTTTCAAAGTAAGAATTCCAGAAGTTAAAGTTCCAAGGTATGTGCTTTAAATTAGAATGAAAAGCCAGATTTTTTAAAATTGAAATGTAGAAAAACTTTTAGCGCAGCCTGAAAATGGATGTATAAAGCATTTTTGACTGACAATATATAAATCCTTGTTCTCTATCTTTCTTGTTAGTTTGCAGTAATGCAGTTTTGAAAATTCGTCTTGTATTTTGTGGTTACATTAAACCCTATTATCTTGGTAGTTTAGTTGGTAATTTAAAATACTAAGACGCGTGATAAATTTGTCTAGAAAAAGACAGTATACAAAACTTAAACGTTATAAAACTGTATAATCAATTTTACATAAATAATTACTAAGTAGTAAAATAATTTTAAACTGTTCAGAAAAACGCTAGTCTTAGCAGTATTATTTTTATATTTATCTTTCTAAGTAATTTACAAAAGGGGGGAATTATTATAATAATAGTTTCTCTTTCAAGAGATTTTAACTTTATCTTAATTAACTTTGTAACAGTTTATTTATTGAAATAGTGTGAATTTTTACGCTCAAAATAGACTGATTCTTGGGAGAAATTAAGGCTTCACTTTAACCCGAACTTATGAAATTCAGTATTGTTAATTCAGATCATATCATAATAAATAATTTATTAACATTTAAACGTTTTATTTATAATATGGGAAACAGAAATAATTTATTCACAAATTTTAATCCTGTACCATTTTTCGTGATTTTCAGAGAAGACACCCTAAACTGATTTACTTTCTCGTGATTGAAAATTGAGTAGAAATAAATTCAAGTTTGCAACTAAAAATATTTTTATATTCGATTTGCATTTTTTACGTAAGAAATTCAGTCTATTTTTGTTAACAATTTCTAATTCCATTCACTCTCCAACTCTGTACCGTGGAAAGAAACTCTTGAAATCTTGAGATTGTAGTTTTTCTTATCGAAAGCACACTGGCTTCTCATGGATGTCAAATTGCATCTTCAGTCATTAACAATTTTCGCCTTCCGTTTTGCCACAAAAGCATTTGTGGAGGATGGAAGCTATTTTTACTGATGACCAAAACGCCTCTAATCAATAACTTTTGCCCTAGAATCGAGCCGAAATTATGTCATTAACCTTATCCGAGAAATCCAACCATGGAAATAGCAGATTTATGTCGATTCGCCTTGGTTTTTGTTCGGGGAAAAGAGTAATTGATTGAATAGGCGCGTTACCATTCTCTGGGCAAATTCGACTCTCTTCAGCTGCGAACTGCCGCTGCTGTCTTGCACAGACAGGAATTTGAGTCACGACATTTTACGAACCAGCTCACGTGCCATGATGCCTTGTCTTCCAGTGGAACCAACAATTAGTGGCAGACTGGCTATTAGCGTTTTGAAAATTACGCAAAGCGTTCATGAACCGCGGTAGCTCACGATTTTCTTTTGGCGATATTGCGTGAGGGTTCAGCTCGATCGCTGCCAATACTTTATGGATTGGAATTTAAATTCGGATCAAAAAGCCGTGGAGGCTGTCAACGCAGTCATTTGTTTCGTTTGGGAGCTTTTGTTCCGCTGTAGTTTTGGATGCCCATTGATCTCGATCTTTCTCTTTTGATTCCATCGTTATCTTAAAAACTAAAATTTCGTACTCGAGTTGGATGAAATAATATAAGAGTTCCCTAACTTAATTTTATTCGAATGTGAAATTTTTGTAATAATATGACAAAGTTGCCCTGCTATAATTTGGAAAGTATTTTATTTTTTAATAAAATAGGAATGGGCGTTGAAAATTAACATTTTTTCGTTCGACAGTTTTCGTTCCACTGTAGTTTTGGATATCCATTAACCTCGATAGTTCTCTTTTGATTATATCGTTATCTTAAAAACTAAAATTTCGTACTCGAGTTGGATGAAATAATATAAGAGTTCCCTACCTCAATTTTATTCGAATATGAAATTTTTGTAATAATATAACGAAGTTGCCCTGCTATAAATTGGAAAGTGTTTTATTTTTAATAAAATAGAAATGGCGTTGAAAATTAACATCTTTTTCGTTCGGGAGCTTTCGTTCCACTGTAGTTTTGGATATCTATTAACCTTGATATTTCTTTTTTTATTCCATCATTATCTTAAAACTAAAATTTGGTACTTGAGTTGGATTAAATAATATAAGAGTTCACTACCTCAATTTTATTCGAATATGAAATTTCTGTAATAATATGACATTTTTTTAGTACTTGCATCAAAGGGAACAACTTTAGAAAATTGATTTAAATTATTTCGCATTTTCACCGCCTCGTCCTGAAACAATCTTCGTCTCGTGACCGTGCTTTAAAATTACGAGGTGTTTTCCTCGGATCTTTCCCATCAAGATTAATCGCGGACAGTCGTCAATAGCTCGTTGTGTTGCTTCAGTACAACGCAATTACCAATTACCTGAAGTAATCTAAAAATGCGCATCAAATCATATAGGCTTGAGGCTATTTAAATTAGTCATGAAGAACCAAAGATTAAATACCCAGGCAGAACTAACGGACAGAATTATCTTAAAAATGTATTAGAAAGTGTAATCCATTATCGCTTTACAACCGACGAAACTACCAAAACTCTACTGTAGATATAGTAGAGTACACAATATTCTAGAATAAAGTTATCTCGGTTTAATCGCAATTTGTGTGATGCTTGTGTATAAAGGGTTATATTAACTTCCCATTATTTTTTTCATTAGTGATAACTATGCAGTAAAACATTTATGTCTTCAAAAATTGCACAAGGAAGAACATAAAATCACGTATCTCAAAGTGTAAAAATTTGAAAATCTTTTAATGTTTCGTATGTATTTTATTTACTTTTTGCTTAAAAATATGGTCTTAACTTTAAAAAACAATTCAAAACATTATGGCGCTCATTCCCGCCGGTCATGTGTGAAATTATTCATTATCTCTCATTTTTGGTTTAGAAATGTTTAGCGATAAAACGTTTGACTTTTTTTTTAATTAACGTACAAATGTAACTGAATTTCTAGTTTTCTTATGATCAATGACTGCGGGTGATTTTGTGTTCCCGTACACTGGCTTTATTATCTTTCGGTTTAATTCATATTCCCTCAAAATATATTATTTATATACAGTTTTGACTAATCAAATTTAGATTCTCTGAAAACGCACATTCGCACAGTAAAATTGTCGTTTATTAATATTGTGTTTTTAACTAAGTTGGGAAAGGAAACTCCTTTTAAATGAGAAATGATGACTTAATACTCTGACCACAAAATTGAAGGTGAATGAACTGTGTTAAACGGACAACTGAAACATTAACCGGAAAGGAAACCACGACTCATTTATTGAATACTGTGTAGTAAAAGAATTACTTCGGTCGAGACAATTTTCTCAGTAACATTTTCCGAGTTATATAGTTGAGTAAGAGCTAATGCTAACACGTCTAAAATAAAAAGAGGATGATATAGAAATAAAGGGGTAAAAATTGTCATTTAAACGACAGAAGATATTATTTTTCTAGCCGCTATATAAAACCTCATGTATAAATCACTGTATGAAACTGCAAAAACTGAAGCTTGTATATCAGGAGGTACTACGTACTTGAGGAGATTTAGGTTCCAACTCTATTAACATCAATCATCAATCAGTTCTGCAAACGTCTTATAAAATGTTCTCGAAGAGACATTTAAAAATAAAAATAAACTTGTTTCAAGATGTTAGCAAAACTAATTTCAATTCCAAGTATATCAAGCGCAATATTATAGTAGCATAGTAATATTTCTATAAGTTTTATATGAATTCTGCAAACACGACTTGAGTTTAAAAACTTTAAAATGTTGGTAACAATTCCCCCCAGTCTATTGTTTGTTGTATAAAAAATTGAACTACATTAATAAATAAATAAGAGAAGTATATCTTCAATTTTCGAAGTGACAGTAAAAGCATTATCGGTCACTTTGAAAATTAAGGATATAAAAGATAGAATTAACACTAAATGTGCTAATATCGACTGTACACACAATATGCATAACAAATTATAAGGAATCAAAGTTTCATGAAAATTGATGACTGCAAATGTAATACATTTTGCACCGAAATAAGTACTTTCCCTCTTTCAGTGTAATTTTACCATTCCTTTATGATCCTTGAACAAAATGGAGTTAATTCAGTATAAAAATGATCAAAAACAATCTGAAAAAAAAATATGTGTAGATGTCCTAAAAATCTTAAGGTCTTTGTGATTATAAACAAATTTCTCCATGCTCTACTTCTCACCATTCGTAACAATGATCTCATGAATAACCCTCCTGATGATTGACTTGGATAGGTATCTTGTCATTAGCAAAACTGAGCCGATCTTGATAAACCAGGTATCTCGTTATTGGAAAACAACGGACCCGATCTTGATGGATCAGATATATCGTTATTGGAAAAACATTGAGGCGATTTTGATGGACCAGGAATCTCTCTATTGGAAAAACTGACCAGATCTTGATCTCGACATCATAAAAAAGCGGCAGTATCTTAATGACGAGATATCTCTTCGATAACAAAGTTGGTCAGATCTTTTTAGACGAGATATCTCGTTGAAACCGCTTAGAGGGCTGATAAATAAATATGGACGCGTATCATTGGCATCGTCAGGGGTTCTGCCGGAAAGTGTTAGTTTCTTATTTTTATCTCAAATGAAATATTATGAATTCATAAAATATACTTCTGTAATATTCCTTAAACTAAATAACAATTATTAAGTTAATTAACAGTTTATTTAATTAAGCACTCAGAACGAAAAAAAAAATAAGAAAGATACTCAATTTCACTTATCAATTTTGAATATTCGTTTAACTTTACTGTCATTGAACAAATTCGTAGAACACAACCATCCTTAAGTGATTTCTGCACTCGAATGTGCCTAAATACGTCACTTTTTAAGCCTACGATAAATTTCTTTAAATCAAATATGAGATACAAAGATTTTTATCAAAACGGTTTAAAACATCAATTTGAAAATATATTTCGCCCTCTATGAAAATCTGGACTACGCTGCTGACTGGCATCATAAGTAAACCACTCTTCATTCATTAGTCCTTCCTTGGAGATTTTCATATAAACTCACCTCTAATACACCACTTAATCTTGAACTCGATGAATATAATAATAAAAGGCTCAAGAAAATACAAACGCGAAGCTCCAATTCATTAAAGCTTCATTTGTGGATACCTTCGAGGAACTTAAAAACCAATGAAAGACAACCGGACACGTGTTTGAGCCCAATTGAAGCAACTGCGAAATCTCAATATTAGCATTTGCTGAGTAATTAGCCATCTATATCGTTTCATCGAAACATCGTGCGAATAATAAAATTCATTAAAAGCCGGGACGTTTTAATTAAATCCCCAGCCCACCTGAATCAAATTCTGATCAGACATTAATTTAAGAGTCGGAAACTGTAGGGCTCGAAACAATGGTGCGCTTCTGTAGTTTGACACGACGCGCTGCTCAATTTAATAGCGGCGTTAAAGAGGGCACCCTGTTTGATTAATCCTTTCCGTCCCCCCGACTTTACTTCCAACCACCCTGCATGCTCACGACAACCCTCTAGTAGCAGGATCAGATCCTGATGAGGCGGAGCCTGCTCTGACCCCTCCGAGTTTTTCATCCGACTCATAACAATGAGCTCATCTTTGGAGCCACGATTACTCTACTAAAGGGGAAAAAATAAAGAGGAATCAGCAATCCTGCTTCTTAACCTCCTCCATAAGCTATGACTGGCACGCCAATAGATAGCTTCGTAATTAATAAAGGGTTTTCGTGATGCGGCACATTGGTCCATAATGCTTCGGCTTGCTCTCTAATTACTTTTAGTGGTCCCCGCTTTGGAAACCAGTTTACTTCTTTTCTTAATAACGCTGTACTCAAAATTCAAGCTCGCTCTTTGCTTGACAAAAATAGATGTATAGATTCCTTTTATGGCTTTTGATTGAGCAATCAAACTATGTCGCCCTATGGTATGTTGAATTATCCTAATACGTTAGTTGTTTGACTACCTATTAAATCCTTACTTTTAAGCTCTAGTGTTATAGCCAATGATGGATTAATTAGAAATAGTAAACTGCTATGGAACTGGAACTGTGTTCAATCCTCCTGGTGTTTTAGACGAGATATGTCGTCCATAATGATCTGACTGCTTTTGATAATGACTAGATATCTCACCACCATGATACTGCTGAATTTTTGATAATTACGAGAGCAAGATCTGATAAATTTCTTTCTAATGACGAGATATCTCGTCCATCAATATCCGGTCAGTCTTTGCTAATGTATTCAAAATAGAGCTTGATGTTTTCTTGGCAAAAATGGATGTATAGTTTGCTTTTCAATAATTGATTGATTGCAAGGTGACATAGCTTGATCGTTCAATTTTGATTGAACAATCAAACTATATCGCCATATAGTATGATGGGTTATCATAATACGTTAATTTTAGGACTATCCATAAATCCTTACGTTTAAGCTGTAGCCAAGAATACATTACTTAGAATTAGTAAGCTGCTTTGGAACTGTGTTTAAAACAAAAAATGCTGTCACTTTGGAGATAGATTATTTTCTTTTTCTCAAAAACCAAGCTTAATATATTTTTGGATTTCTTTTAAATGAATTTTGCAAAGTTTCAACTTCGGATCATTTTAAGGAGAGCTTTTGTTAAAGCATGTTGCATTATAAGGCAATAATAGAAAATGTATGAATGTTAAATTTCTTTTAACCGTAATGGTATTTGAAAACACTTAAATCATCGAAACAACTATTTGACAAGTGAATCTATTAGGCTGCACATACTGGCTAAAATTTAAAAAGTATTGATTGCAATAAATGTTAAAGTTTTAGCATTCTTCAATCAGAATAAGAACTAAATTATACAAATTTTGTTCAACTAAAAATGTAAGGCGCGTTGTTTTAGTTTCTCTATTCAATCATGACTATATGGTATTGATAGTTACGGGTAAGCCTACTCTTTTAAAGACATTCAATTTAACCAATCTCTGAGGCTCAACTGCAAGTTGAAGCAGCTTGTCCAATCTCGGACGTACCATAAAACAAAATCCAATCCAGATTCAACTGAATTTTTTTAAGTAGCTCTAGGTATATTGGATCTATAGAGAAATAGAGGTAATCTAAATATATATGTTTACTTTGAATGTAAGAAGGATTTCAAAAAATAATTGCGAAACCAAGAAAACACTCTATAGTCCTATTTTGTTAACTCGTGATTAATTTCTTTTTCAAAATAAAATGAAATTCAGCCTTGGGATAGATTATTAAAAAACGGCTGTGAATTTGAATAGAAATATCTTGAAAAGCATGTAAACAAATTTTTTTTTTAATTTCCAGTGGGGGGGGGGCAAGGCAGTACAATTGCGAAGACAAATACAGATACAATACAATACAAAGTACAGAGTTGACCGAGGTCATTTTAGCCTTATACAAGGCCAGAAGTGATGGTCACTTGTGAAGGGGCACCCAGTGGGTGGACCATCATTGTCCCTAACAAAGGACAGCACAATTTACATCCATGCTCTAACCCCGGATTCGAACCAGGAACCTTCCGATCTGTAAACAAAAGTAAAGCTTAAGAATACTGTCTAGACTTAAACTGTACTATAAGAGGAGGTGTAAAATTTATTATACCAGAAAACTTGTTAAAGAAACTTCCCTACGCCACAAAGATAATAACTTTGAAATAATTATAATTAAATTATAAAATTCCAAACAAAAATATTACCGTAGAAATATCATGGATTTCTTTGATGCAATGTGGCCACCGAGGACTAAGTGGTACGCATTATAGGAAATACGAATTATACGAAATAAGAATACAGCGTGTGTGCAAAGCGTCATCCTACATCCCTTACATTATTCTAAATATTAATGCAGTCATAATACATCACATAGATCTGATTAAAATTATACTAGACCTCATGTGGGAAAATCAAATGAAAAAAGGAATATGGTAACTTCCAAGTAACTGTGCGGAAACTTGCGAATAATATATTTTTAAAAGAATTTCACAAGGTGATAACCATTTAAATTATTACAGCAGGGCGTTGCCTGTGGCAGGTATTTTCGTGTCCTTACTGATACTGAAACATAAGAAAAAGTACTGAAACATAAGAAAAGATACTGAAACATAAGAAAAGATACTGAAACACAAGAAAAGATGCTGAAACATAAGAAAAGATACTGAAACATAAGAAAAGATACTGAAACATATAAGAAAAGCTGAAACATAAGAAAAGATACTGAAACATAAAAAAAAAGATACTGAAACACAAGAAAAGATGCTGAAACATAAGAAAAGATACTGAAACATAAGAAAAGATACTGAAACATAAGAAAAGATACTGAAACATAAGAAAAGATACTGAAACATAAGAAAAGATACTGAAACATAAAGAAAAAACAATAATTTTAAGAATGAGTCCCACCTCCATCCGACATGACACGGATTACAATTTAAATATTATCTATTTAAAGAAAATCTCATTTAAGGTATCGATCTGGTGTAAAATTTTCCGCAGACTTCAAATACGTTGAAATTTTGACATTTGATTCAATGGGATTGCTCTTATCGTACCGGATGTAAAATCGAAAAACGCAGAAGACCGAAAATCAAACTTCTTCAAGATAGAGACACCCACGCGCTTAAAATTACTTGGTTTTAAGATACTAAATTACTTGGTTTTACTTAAACTTATCGACATTTTCCCATTAAAAACCTTCTAGACCTGGATCACATTTTACGAAACTTTTAAGTAACTTCTCAAATTTATGCCTCATACTTTCATACATTCCGCAGCTCTCGGAAGAATCTATAAATAGTAACTGCTAAAGCTTCTATCTTGAGATCAGGCAAAGTGAACAGCCATTCCCTACAATAATGTTCACGCTTGACTGGTTTAAAGGCAAGATAGCTCATCCAAATATTTTGTTGCTGTGATAGTAGTGAAAATCTCACTGCTCGCCAGATTTTAAACTTGCCTCTTTTTCATATTATCCAGATTTTATCTACAATATAATCCTGACTAAATACTGGTTCCGAATAGCGACATGATCCTATCAACATCAGAAACAAATTTTTAGCAGAGTTAAATGTAGATTTTATTGATGCTAATTATGATATAAAATTATTTGCAACCGTCGTGATCTTAAATGCTTTTATAACAAACCGTCTAGGTTTCCTCGCAATGAAAAACCAGTTGTTAAAAAGGGTCTGTTTTCAACAAATTTAAACCTGAAAACTCGTTATCTAACTAATTTTGTAGATTCTTACAAAACGCAAGAAATTTTTATGTCGGCAACTAGTGAAATAAAAAAAACTGATGTTTTGAATTTCAAATAAACGAGTTTTTTTTTCACTGTTTTTATCGCATATGTCGTGTGTTTACAAATTTAATACGCCAAGTCAAAATTTTCAAAATTTAATTTTAGCTTTTCTAAGCCAGAATATGTCGATCTTTAAAATAATGAAACTACTGATCAATTTTTTGCATGAAGGTTCTATTTCTTCTTAAAGAACACAAAAAGTAGGTAGGTAATTTAATTTACGTCACACTGGAGCAGACGAAGCCACTATAAGCTGGCATACCACTCTCCAAACTTCCACACCACGTCAACGTGAGAGCATTTGAGGTCAAGACAGATTTAAGATGCACCAGCCCTCACGTCTATGACAGTTTTTGGTTGGATCGATTTTTGAACTCACTACTCACCAATTGCTAATCCGAAACTCTTCCAACTGGGCTACCGTGGCCCCAGAAGTAAGTAAAGTTTAGGAAGTAGAATCTTCCTCCTTCGTATTCTCATAACTATTTTTTAACTTACTGTTTCACTTGTAAATATTTCTGGAGGTACAAAAAAGTAAGTAAAGCTTTGGGAGTTGGATTTTTCCTCCTTTCTTTTCTCAGAACTATGTTTTTTAACCTTAATATGTTTCACTTGTAAATATATTTCTTTAGTAACACAAAAGTGAGTAAAAAAAGCTTAAGGAGTACAATTTTTCCTCCTTTGTTTTCTCAAAACTGTTTTTTTAACTCAATATGTTTTACTTGCAAAAATTTCTTTATGAACACAAAAGTAAGAAAAAAGCAAAAAAAAGATCAATACAATTTTTACTCCTTCGTTTTTTCAAAACTATGTGTTTTAACTCAATGTGTTTTACTTGGAAATATTTCTTGAGGGACACAAAAGTAAAGCTTAGTGAGTAGAATTTTTCCTCCTTCCTTTTCTCAGAAATATGATTTTTAAAATTAATGTGTTTTACTTGTGAATAATTTCTTTAGGAACACAAAAGTAAGTAAAAAAGCTTAAGGAGTACAATTTTTTCTCAAAACTGTTTTTTTACTGAATGTTTTACTTGTAAAACTTTCTTTAGGAACACAAAATAAGTAAATCTTAGAGTAAAATTTTTTTTATTTAATGTGTTTCACTTGTAAGCCCACGATACGTAAATAATGGATTCAAATAATGGATAAAACACTTTCAATAGAGACTGTGGAAGAACACATGCACAATTAATATCACGTGGAATTCCGATAATCCCATACAATAGAAGATATATGAACGAAGGCTTGGTGAGAAAGCTAAGAATTTCTTTAAATCTCGAAATCACGAATTATCTCATCTGAGAAGCACGATCTCCCTTTCCCCATCATACTAACAAACGTTTCTTTAGTCTCAGACAAGTCACAAATCAAAATTCTTAATCTTTTTACACGGCCCATGGCACTTCTGCTAGATCAAGGTTCTCCACATCTTTATTCATTAAACTGATGAAGATTGCGTTTAAGACTTGAAAAATTCTCCGTGAAACTAGATAAAATCGCTGAATAGAGGATTCACATAAAGCCGATTTTGCTCAACTGTAAAGACCTAAATTAAATCGTGATAAAATGCCTTTAAAGCGTATAATTGAATCTAATTAGTTTGAGAAGTGCTTTAATTCTGGGGGTTGCATAATAAGATCTAGCACAATTCATCATTTCATTAAGTATTTATATAGCATATTTACGTGTATTCGTTTAGGGAATATTTCATAAAATTAGCGGTTAGTGCTTTTTCTGTCTAGCTTATTTCAGAGTTGAGCCACTCTTGAGAGCAATTTTAAGAGGTAGGTAGATAGATAGGTATTTTTATTTAGCTTCACACTGGAGCAACACAACAGTCCGAGATCAAACCGGAAGGGAAAGATCCGAGAACGTAATACGTAACGACGCACCACGTAATTTTGAACCAAAGTTAGATGACGAGGTCACACCTGAGCTGGAACCCCACTCTCTAAACTTCCACGCAACGGAAACGGAAGGGCATTTGAGGCCACGACAGATTTAACGTGCACCAGCCCCTTTTATTAACTGCGGTATTTTTGTTGGATTCGAACTCGCAACCCTCATGTTGCTAATCAGTCACTCTTCCAACCGGGATGCCGCGGCCCACAAGTTATATATATATCAGGCCTCGAAATAGTTTTTAAATAAATTAGGTGCACAGGTTATATTTTAGGTGTACATAAAAAAAAACATAAGATCATTAATGTAGTATAAACTACTTTATAAGTTGGGGGTATGTTTATATAGGTTAGTATAGTAGATAGTAAATAAAAATATTTAAACACCTAAATTCTCACTTCTCCGGCTCACGGCTGTCGCATCAACAGAGCCATCTGGAAAATGTTTCGATCATCGGAAAGTTCAGGTGGCAGTGACACAAGTAAACCTTCCTCCTGTATAAACCCGTTACGACCCAGCGATTTTGTTTTCGCATAGTGTGTATTTAGGAATTTTAATTACGTTCCTTCAGAGAGAGAGAGAGAGAGAAGTCGATACTAATACCTTGTTCAAACATCGAATAAAAAACACGCCCCCCCCCCCTTTGTATAACGTTAGGTTCACTGCTTGCACCTAGCGGAAAAAATTAGGTGCACAATTTTATTTCCATGTGCACAGTGCACCTGTGCACCCGGGTTTTTCGAGTCCTGATATATATGTGTGTGTGCGTGCGTGTGCGTGTGTGTGTGTGTGTGTGATCATTTACACAATCTGATCATTGGAAACGACGCGATATCTCGTCTATCCAGATCTGGTCAATTTTGGTAATGACGAGTTATCTGGTCCATCCAGATCTGGTCAGTTTTGGTAATGACGAGATACCTTTTCCTGCTAGATCTGGTCAGTCTTGATAAAGACGGGATATCTGGATATCTCTTACTTCGAGATATGGCAAGTTTTGCAATTGGCGAGACATTTCGTCCTTCGAAATCTGGTCACTTTTGATAATTTCGAGATTTCTCGTCAATTTCTCTGATGACGAGATACCCAATCTAAAGTACTACCTGGAGGGTTAAAAAAAAAATTTCTCAAACGAATTTAATCTTCGCAAAAGGAGCTACGAGCGCGCCCACTCAAAACAAATAGCATACCAGCATTCAGTTTACTTCCATCCGCGAAGTCGCGAACTCTACTTACTGAAAACGGGTTCAGGAACCCCCACAACTAAACGAATACAAAGAATTAAAATATTCTCAACACTCCTCTTCTTTTTCTCAACTTGAAAACCTATAAACCGCTTCCGCAACTCCCAAACGAATTAAACGCTCTCAAAGTACGTTTAAAACGGATGAATTAAGCTGACGAGGCCATCCCGGACTCCATCTGCATTTCATGTGCAGCACATGACGGCGCAAAAACCGCCCCATTCACTGCCGATTGTCCTCGAGAGCTCGCATTTCCCCCACTCACGTCGCCATCCCAGGCGAATGAGTGAGAGAAATCACTTTGGTGAGTTGTTCAATCCCCCTTATTTTCCCTGAGTGAATTTCCACTATAAATCGCTAAACGGGACGCCGCTCGCAAGCCCCACTCCTGAAGTGTCTCGCGGAAAAACATAATGTCAAGGAAGAGGGAAGTACGTGTTGAGCATGTGAGAGGAGAGCGAAATCTCATCACCGAGGGCACAGAAAGAGAGAGCGGGTCGGAAATAAAGAAGTCGAAATGGTAAAGCGGTCGTAGTCATCGATCCTGCACCGGTTACAGTTAGGGCCAGATATCGTACTTATTTTCTGTGGGGCCCGCATGAATCCATAACGTCAGCATAACATCGATAGAAAATATCATTAGATCTCTATATTTTCATCATTCCATCTATTTCGTACCCCCGCTCCCCTATTCGAGGAGGAAAAACGTCTCCAAAGGGGATCTCGTAAAAAATATGGATGGGGTGTTTGTAGATGCGTTCGACATTTTCTCGTTTCGTACCAGTCGCTTCGTTCCGATCAAGTGTTCTTATCAAGGCCTTTTATGTGGCTTATTTGGTAGGTAGATATTTTAATTAACGTCGCACTGGAGTAACACAATGAGTTATTGGACATCAATCCCCATGGATAGTACCACGTAATTTTGAACCACGGTCAGATGACGTGTGGCTTATTTGGATGTAGTCAAATGTCCTCGAGGCTCATGTTTTGAAAATCAGATAGGATATCAATAAGATCTACGAATACATTTGTAAGGTAGGTATGTGGATATGTATTTTTATTACCGTCACTCTGGAGCAACACAACGGGCTATTGACGACATATATTAGTAAGGAATTGAAATATTGTTTCGACGAATTCAGGTAGTTTGGTGGGCCACGGTAGACCAATTGGACGTAATTTTGAACCATGGTCAGATGACGTGTGGCTTATTTGGATGTAGTCAAATGTCCTCGAGGCTCATGTTTTGAAAATCAGATAGGTAATGGTAATGGTAATGGTAATTTTAGTTAACGTCGTACTAGAGCAACACAACGGGCTATTGACGACGGTCCGGGATCAGTCCCTTAAGGGAAAGATCCGAGGACAACACCTCGTAATTTTGAACCACGGTCAGATGACGAAGCAACACCTGAGCTGGCACCCCACTCTCCAAACTTCCACGCCAACCCAACGTGAGAAAATCAGATAGGAGATCAATAAGATCTACGAATACATTTGTAAGGTAGGTATGTGGATATGTATTTTTATTACCGTCACTCTGGAGCAACACAACGGGCTATTGACGACATATATTAGTAAGGAATTGAAATATTGTTTCGACGAATTCAGGTAGTTTGGTGGGCCACGGTAGACCAGTTGGACGTAATTTTGAACCATGGTCAGATGACGTGTGGCTTATTTGGATGTAGTCCAATGTCCTCGGGGCTCATGTTTTGAAAATCAGATAGGAGATCAATAAGATCTACGAATACATTTGTAAGGTAGGTATGTGGATATGTATTTTTATTACCGTCACACTCTGGAGCAACACAACGGGCTATTGACGACATATATTAGTAAGGAATTGAAATATTGTTTCGACGAATTCAGGTAGTTTGGTGGGCCACGGTAGACCAATTGGACGTAATTTTGAACCATGGTCAGATGACGTGTGGCTTATTTGGATGTAGTCAAATGTCCTCGAGGCTCATGTTTTGAAAATCAGATAGGTAATGGTAATGGTAATGGTAATTTTAGTTAACGTCGTACTAGAGCAACACAACGGGCTATTGACGACGGTCCGGGATCAGTCCCTTAAGGGAAAGATCCGAGGACAACACCTCGTAATTTTGAACCACGGTCAGATGACGAAGCAACACCTGAGCTGGCACCCCACTCTCCAAACTTCCACGCCAACCCAACGTGAGAAAATCAGATAGGAGATCAATAAGATCTACGAATACATTTGTAAGGTAGGTATGTGGATATGTATTTTTATTACCGTCACTCTGGAGCAACACAACGGGCTATTGACGACATATATTAGTAAGGAATTGAAATATTGTTTCGACGAATTCAGGTAGTTTGGTGGGCCACGGTAGACCAGTTGGACGTAATTTTGAACCATGGTCAGATGACGTGTGGCTTATTTGGATGTAGTCCAATGTCCTCGGGGCTCATGTTTTGAAAATCAGATAGGAGATCAATAAGATCTACGAATACATTTGTAAGGTAGGTATGTGGATATGTATTTTTATTACCGTCACTCTGGAGCAACACAACGGGCTATTGACGACATATATTAGTAAGGAATTGAAATATTGTTTCGACGAATTCAGGTAGTTTGGTGGGCCACGGTAGACCAGCTGGACGTAATTTTGAACCATGGTCAGATGACGTGTGGCTTATTTGGATGTAGTCCAATGTCCTCGGGGCTCATGTTTTGAAAATCAGATAGGAGATCAATAAGATCTACGAATACATTTGTAAGGTAGGTATGTGGATATGTATTTTTATTACCGTCACACTCTGGAGCAACACAACGGGCTATTGACGACATACATTAGTAAGGAATTGAAATATTGTTTCGACGAATTCAGGTAGTTTGGTGGGCCACGGTAGACCAATTGGACGTAATTTTGAACCATGGTCAGATGACGTGTGGCTTATTTGGATGTAGTCAAATGTCCTCGAGGCTCATGTTTTGAAAATCAGATAGGTAATGGTAATGGTAATGGTAATTTTAGTTAACGTCGTACTAGAGCAACACAACGGGCTATTGACGACGGTCCGGGATCAGTCCCTTAAGGGAAAGATCCGAGGACAACACCTCGTAATTTTGAACCACGGTCAGATGACGAAGCAACACCTGAGCTGGCACCCCACTCTCCAAACTTCCACGCCAACCCAACGTGAGAAAATCAGATAGGAGATCAATAAGATCTACGAATACATTTGTAAGGTAGGTATGTGGATATGTATTTTTATTACCGTCACTCTGGAGCAACACAACGGGCTATTGACGACATATATTAGTAAGGAATTGAAATATTGTTTCGACGAATTCAGGTAGTTTGGTGGGCCACGGTAGACCAGTTGGACGTAATTTTGAACCATGGTCAGATGACGTGTGGCTTATTTGGATGTAGTCCAATGTCCTCGGGGCTCATGTTTTGAAAATCAGATAGGAGATCAATAAGATCTACGAATACATTTGTAAGGTAGGTATGTGGATATGTATTTTTATTACCGTCACACTCTGGAGCAACACAACGGGCTATTGACGACATATATTAGTAAGGAATTGAAATATTGTTTCGACGAATTCAGGTAGTTTGGTGGGCCACGGTAGACCAATTGGACGTAATTTTGAACCATGGTCAGATGACGTGTGGCTTATTTGGATGTAGTCAAATGTCCTCGAGGCTCATGTTTTGAAAATCAGATAGGTAATGGTAATGGTAATGGTAATTTTAGTTAACGTCGTACTAGAGCAACACAACGGGCTATTGACGACGGTCCGGGATCAGTCCCTTAAGGGAAAGATCCGAGGACAACACCTCGTAATTTTGAACCACGGTCAGATGACGAAGCAACACCTGAGCTGGCACCCCACTCTCCAAACTTCCACGCCAACCCAACGTGAGAAAATCAGATAGGAGATCAATAAGATCTACGAATACATTTGTAAGGTAGGTATGTGGATATGTATTTTTATTACCGTCACTCTGGAGCAACACAACGGGCTATTGACGACATATATTAGTAAGGAATTGAAATATTGTTTCGACGAATTCAGGTAGTTTGGTGGGCCACGGTAGACCAGTTGGACGTAATTTTGAACCATGGTCAGATGACGTGTGGCTTATTTGGATGTAGTCCAATGTCCTCGGGGCTCATGTTTTGAAAATCAGATAGGAGATCAATAAGATCTACGAATACATTTGTAAGGTAGGTATGTGGATATGTATTTTTATTACCGTCACTCTGGAGCAACACAACGGGCTATTGACGACATATATTAGTAAGGAATTGAAATATTGTTTCGACGAATTCAGGTAGTTTGGTGGGCCACGGTAGACCAGCTGGACGTAATTTTGAACCATGGTCAGATGACGTGTGGCTTATTTGGATGTAGTCAAATGTCCTCGAGGCTCATGTTTTGAAAATCAGATAGGAGATCAATAAGATCTACCAAGACATTTGTAAGGTAGGTATGTGGGTATGTATTTTTATTACAGTCACTCTAGAGCACAACGGGCTATTGATGACATACATTAGTAAGGAATTAAAAGATTTTTCGATGGATTCAGGTAGGTTGGTGGGCCGCGGTAGACCAGTTGGAAGCGCAACGGATTGCCAATCAGTGGGTTGCGAGTTCGAGACTAGGTCAAGCCAAAGACCGTCATGTACACGGTGGCTGCTGCTCGTTAAACCTATCATGGCTTCATATATCCTCACGCTGGCTTGGTGTGGAAGTTTGGAGAGTGGTGTGCCAGCTCAGATGTTACCTCGTCATCTAATCGTGGCTTAAAATAGGCATAGTCTTTGGGTTTTTCTCTTAGAGGTTTATCTCGGATCGTGTCGGCAATAGCCCGTTGTGTTGCTCGAGTGTGACGTTATTAATTACCCACCTACCTGATAGGTAGCTAATTAACGTCGCATTGAAGCAATACAACGAGCTATTGGCGATGGTTCGGGATCCCTCCCGAAACGGGCCGACCAACCGGTATAGTGGTTAAGGTGTTAGCCTCTAGATTGGAAGGTTCCTGGTTCGAATCCGGGTCCGGGCATGGATGTTTGTAAGCGTATGGTGTAGAGGCGGCTGGTGCACCTTAAATCTGTCGTGGCCGAAAGTCCTCATTTTGGGTTGGTGTGGAAGTTTGGAGAGTGGGGTGCCAGCTAAGGTGTTGCTTCGTCATCTGACCGTGGTTCAAAGTTACGAGTTGTTGTCCTCGGATCTTTCCCTTAAGGGGTTGATCCCGGACCGTCACCAATAGCCCGTTGTGTTGCTCTAGTACGATGTTAACTAAAATTACCATTTCCATTACCCACCAAAATATTCACTATTTATAAGTTCGAGAATGCAGAATACTCAATTAATATAATTAATTAGATATTATGTTTTGTTTAACGGCTTTATTACTACTTGTGTCGCTAAATTTTTAGAGGCTTTAATATCGTTATATTCCATTCACATTTAGTTTGGAGTGTGCGGTGCCAGCTCAGGTGTTGCCTCGTCATCCGACCGTGGTTCAAAATTACGTGGTGTTGACCTCGGACCTATCTTTCCTACGGGGAAGATCCGAGGTAACGTACGTAACACCACGTAAGAACACCACAAGAACGTCGTGAACAAGGAGTCTGGTGCATGTTAAATCCGTCGTGGCCTCAAATGTCCTCACGTTGGCGTGATGTGGAAGTTTGGAGAGGGGTGCCAGCTCAAGTGTGGCTTCGTGTCATCTGACCTTGGTTCTAAATTACGTGGTGTTGTCCTCGGATTAAATTTTTCGGGATTGATCCCGGACTGTCACCAATAACCCGTTGTGTTGCTCCAGTGTGACTTTAATTAAAAAAGACCAAGACTAATTTCCCATGAATTTAAAATATTATTTTTATTTATTTCCTATGTTTTGACAGATAAAATAGAGCGATGTGTGTTATTATCAGAGTATATTTGGTTGAAAGAGACAAAACAGAACAGTTTTGAAACTTTGACATGAATTCACGGTTTATGTAAAATAGCGATTGCCGCTTAAAGTTTCTTACGATTCTTTTTAGATAGTTTAAAGACCATGAGATATATAGATTTGTTGGAATTATTTAAAGTTTAATAAGTATAGGAAACATAAAACAAGTTCTTTATAAAACATGCTTCTTGGTACTCTAAATATAATTTTACCTAGCTTCGGGATGTAATTTAATTGCAATAAATAAATATTTTTAGCCAAAGTGTACCAAAAAAAGAAACATGCTTATATTTTACTTAACACATAGTTTTTACCCTTCTGTGATACACGCTTTGCTACACCAATGCACTCTACAATTTTCCCTTTAAGACTTCGAATCATTTCTGGCTCTCTCGCCAATAGAATCTTTCCTAGGATTATTTCATCCAATGTAAGTGCCTTTGTATTCATTAGATGTATTATAAGGTAAACACATTTGTATGCTTCTCAGATGTCTACTGACGCTCAGAGTAGAAGTTATTCAGATGCTTTTAAGAGGACTTTCGTCATGATCTTTCAGCAAAAAAAAAACAGGTTACCAGATTTTATTTCAAATAATTTTTTCTGAATTTAAGTGTACTAGGGGGCCTGCACCCTGCTCGCTAACGCTCGCCAACCCCCGGAGGATTGCTTCGCAATCCTCATTGGTTCGCTGCGCGAATCTATGATCGCTTCGCTCGCCTCAATGAAGACATGTGTCCTAGCAGAAGGGATTGTTTACAAAATATGTTACCAAAAAAAAGGTTTTTGAAATCTAAATTTGCTGTATTACAGAAAAAATGTATACAGTATCTCTAAAATCAGAATTCAAATGAAAACTTTGCGCAAATTTTGACTCGAAATGTGAGCGTTGCTTTGGAAATTGAATACCCAGCATGTTGTTTGTGTGTACATTTTCCCAGCACTCAAACGACCCACACTTTTTCATTGAGTTTGTTGCCGAATGTTGTAGTGCAAGCGTCTTGTTGAACTATAATTGTTGGCCCTGAAAAGGATCGTTTTTTAAATGGCCCTGAAAAGATCCTCCGCTTTCTTTGATTTCTATTATTAACTAACTGCAACAGCTCATTAAAATTTCCTTTTTTTTTTCAATAAAATTTCATCCGATAACGCTATAAATTCAATCGATACGCGAGACTTCGCGATAAACAAACAATCGTACAGTGTTGCCAAAACGCGATTACAAATAACGTCTTTTTTGCGTGCCACGTAAGAGAATTATATATATAGATGTGCATTTCTTTCACCTTTCAAACACACACCAAGTCTAATAACAAAATAGTGAAACTGACAATAAAGATCGAATGGAATTATCAATAAAAATAGGATTTTCTATATATTGATTTTTAATAACGCTTGACACCGGTTTATCAAAAAAAAAAAAATCAAAAAAAAAAACCTAATGTTATTAAATTCTAAGAACCCCTACCATTCAATGCGTGGATTATTTTTCAGATCAATACACGCAAAAAAACACACACGCTTAAACGTAGAATCATCTGTGACGAGCTTAGAATTCAACATCACTTTTCCAGCTTCCTGCATGGAATAAAAAATCAGCTAAACAACTAAAAAATCAGCAGCGAAACATACTCCTCGGGTTTTTCTTTTATCTTATAAGATATGATAATATTTTTTACGTTGCATTAAAGTATTTTATGCCATATCGAGAACTCAGCCAGTAAGTGGAAAGCCTGAAAAGGAAGCTCTATACGTTAAACTTGGCTACTATTAACTCCTGCATATTTTCTTTGCACCCCATCTTCTATTTCATATTCTCCGTTTACCCCTACAGCTATTTCATCCGGCTTTTCTTTCTACCTCCGTATGTGCACTTGTCTCACTCGATGTTAGGTCAGACGTCAAAGAAGCTTTACAAATTTCGAATCGAAAATCGGAATAGACCTGTGTAGAACTCTTTCACTCACTCTCAGGTTTGCTCTCTTGTCCTTTGGGGATCACACCCTAATTGAATATCTTCAAAAACAACCATGCATCTGTCACCGACTCTCGCCTACTCGTTTAACCGCTGCAGTGGAAACGAAGCTTGGATGTCAGGCTGTGCAGTAAATCAGTTGGCAAGCCGTTAGATAAATTTTTCTGCGTGCATTTGGGCTGACAGGATGAGCACTGAACTTAAAACAGTCCAAATCAACGGTGGATTCATTTCTAACCAACGAAAGGACTATTCCAAGATAAAGGAAAACAAATCCCGAAAAAGGCCAACGCTCAAAGCCTCAGGGACCAGCACGAGGGAAATACAAATAAAAATAGGAAGCCCAAATGCGGAATGTAAATATGAAAAGCGTTCCTACTTCACTTTATCAAGGAAAAAACAGTAGTGTTACTTCGAAATGTTAGTTTTCTCTGTATTTGTGTAAGAAAGAAGCGATAAACATACACAAATTTCTCCCCACAGACTGTCAGGCATGGAATATCATACTAGAATAAAAATGAAGACAATAATGGAAAGCATATTGTTCAAGTGATTATCAAACTGAAAAACAAAATATTTATCAATAATGAATATACTAACGGAAGTCCATAAAGAGTGCACTAAAACGCTCAAAGTAAAATATACAGTCAATTCAGTAGGATAAAGGAAATTGGAGACTTCACAAAAACAAAACAATTTAGCATTGTAAAAACCTCTTCATAAATGAAAAAATTTAATCTTTTTTAGAAATATGTTATGGTAAGAAGTATAATTAAAATGAGATGTGTGTAAAGATTTAAAAGTAAGCAGGAAGCGGGTAAATAAATGTCTCTATAACAGAAAATATAACAATGGAAAATATATATAGCGTCACCAAAATAAAGGTCTACAGAGAATGATCCTTATTGAATTAATACTATTCCAACTTCCGCTTAATGCAAGTCATAAAGTATCGTTATCCTTAAATTATCATTTTTTGAAAATTTTGTTACAATTTTTTCAAGTATATGCTCACATTTCCAAATGGTTTTTAATGCTATTCATACCGAATAAAATTATTTTCTCTTTGTTTTCTCATTTACATGTCTGTCACACGTATATGGTAAAGCGCCCTCTATCGGAGATATTTTTGGCTATTTTTTCCTTCGCCGGATAAGAATCCCACTCTTATCCTTTTATGCACTCCGCATTCGAACTTGTTTTTCCGGTTTTTATGAATTTTTGAAGTTAGCGTGTTCTTCCTGTTGACAAAGTATCCAATGCCTTAAGCTATGCTTATACTTTTTTTCAATATTTCAGAAGATTATACGTTTAGAATTTTCAGGGTTAGATTTACTATGGTAATGGTAATGGTAATTTTAGTTAACGTCGTACTAGAGCAACACAACGGGCTATTGACGATGGTCCGGGATCAGTCCCTTAAGGGAAAGATTCGAGGACAACACCTCGTAATTTTGAACCACGGTCAGATGACGAAGCAACACCTGAACTGGCACCCCACTCTCCATACTTCCACGCCAACCCAACGTGAGGACTTTCGGCCACGACAGATTTTAAGGTGCATCAGCCGCCTCTACACCATACGCTTACAAACATCCATGCCCGGACCCGGATTCGAACCAGGAACCTTCCGATCTAGAGGTCTAACACCTTAACCACTATACCGGTTGGTCGGCAGGGCAAAGGCAATTCCAGTTAACGTCGTACTAGAGCAACACAGCGGGCTATTGACGACGGTCCGGGATCAGTCCCTTAAGGGAAAGATCCGAGGACAACACCTCGTAATTTTGAACCACGGTCAGATGACGAAACTACACCTGAGCTGGCACCCCACTCTCCAAACTTCCACGCCAACCCAACGTGAGGACTTTCGGCCACGACAGATTTTAAGGTGCATCAGTCGCCTCTACACCATACGCTTACAAACATCCATGCCCGGACCCGGATTCGAACCAGGAACCTTCCGATCTAGAGGCTAACACTTAACCACTATACCGGTTGGTCGGCAGATTTACTATGGAATTTTTTTTTAATTAATCTGAAATCAGAGTTAAAAATGGACTGTTGGATTGATTCCCATAAAAATGTCTGACACAACATAACTCGACTACTCAGAAGTAAATTATATGGATTTTTCAAAATTTAGAGGCTGGTGCCAGCCTAGTTTTAAGAATAACCGATTAGCAACCGGAGGGTTGCGAGTTCGAAACTCGATCCAACCAAAAACCATCGCTTACGTAGGGGGTAGTGCACGTTAAATCTGCTATGGCCTTAAATATTCTCATGTTGGTGTGGTGTGGAAATTTGGAGAGTGGGGTATCAGCTCAGGTGTTGACCTCGTCATCTGACCTTGGTTCAAAATAACGAGTGATTTTTCTCGGCACTTTTCCTTCGGGATTGATTCCTGACCATTGCCAATAACAACCCATTGTGCTACACCGATGCGACGTTAAATTCAACTACCTATCCGCCCATATATGAAGTAGCGTAGATCTCAACTTTTTTTAAGAAATTGCATTCTTAATGTTTCGAAGCAACTTAACAAAGAAAACAAAACCCTACACGTACAGATTTCGTTATAAGTTGCAGAGAATAGTGCAAGAGAGCATTCTCCTAATGGAGACGAATATGCAACATCCGTATTTTATTCAGTAGTGTGTAATTACCCAACGTGTCATTAACAGAGTCGATTTCTGGTTTTGAAGTCAATTTATCATGGAATTCTGGTTTATCAGGAATTAGATTGATAACTTAAAGTATTCGTTTTTTCTTCATTTTTCAAGTCATTTTTATTTAGGTTGTATTTGTGTGTACCGAATGAAATTTCCACGCACTACGCAAGAATTACTGATGTTCAGTGTCATATATCATTATAAAAACAAAATAAACTACTATATAGTAGATACACATCTTTTCTCCATTAAACAACGCGTATACTAACTTCTTGAAAGGTACACCACAGATAACCGAATAAAATTTCCACGCACTTCGCAAGAATTACTGATGTTAAGTGTGTTATATTTTACATTTTTAAAGTTGCCGAGTGGCTTTAAAAAGATATTCCTATACGGTTTCAACTTTTCACACACAATTAAGACCATAATACACGTAACTTAAATTTGATTATAATTTCCAAGAAAATTAGCATACGTCACAAACATTTTGTTACAGAAAATAGCCGACCAACCGGTATAGTGGTTAAGGTGTTAGCCTCTAGATCGGAAGGTTCCTGGTTCGAATCCGGGTCCGGGCATGGATGTTTGTAAACGTATGGTGTAGAGGCGGCTGGTGCACCTTAAATCTATAGTGGCCGAACGTCCGAACGTTGGGTTGGCGTGGAAGTTTGGAGAGTGGGGTGCCAGCTCAGGTGTTGCTTCGTCATCTGACCGTGGTTCAAAATTACGAGGTGTTGTCTTCGGATCTTTCCCTTAAGGGACTGATCCCGGACCGTCGTCAATAGCCCGCTGTGTTGCTCTAGTACGACGTTAACTAAAATTACCATTACCATTACCGTTACAGAAATAGCCGACCAACCGGTATAGTAGTTAAGGTGTTAGCCTCTAGATCGGAAGGTTCCCGGTTCGAATCCGGGTCCGGGCATGGATGTTTGTAAGCGTATGGTGTAGAGGCGGCTGGTGCACCTTAAATCTGTCGTGGCCGAAAGTCCTCACGTTGGGTTGGCGTGGAAGTTTGGAGATTGGGGTGCCAGCTCAGGTGTTGCTACGTCATCTGACCGTGGTTCAAAATTACGAGGTGTTGTCCTCGGATCTTTCCCTTAAAGGACTGATCCCGGACCGTCGTCAATAGCCCGTTGTGTTGCTCTAGTACGACGTTAACAAAATTACCATTACCATTACATTGTTGACTCAAAAAGAGCTTACAATTTCAATCAAAGGTCATCTTTTCTTTTTGCTCGTTTTAGATTGAAATTACTTGATTCGCTACCATCAGTTATTACCTAATGTTTAATAGTCATCTGACCGTGGTTCAAAATTACGTGGTGCCTTCCTCATATCTTTCCCTTCGGGTTTGATCCCGGGAAGTCGTCAATAGCCCGTTGTGTAGCTCCACTGGGACGCTAATTAAAATACCTACCTACCTAATGTTAATATTCCCTTATTGCTTAAGAGGGCAACAGTAGCCCAATTGGAAGAACAGATTAGCAACCGAAGGGTTGCGAGTTCGAAACTCGATCCAGCCAAAGACCGTCGTGCACATGGGGACTGGAGCACGTTAAATCTGTCATGGCTTCAAATGTCCTCACGTTAACGTGATACGAAAGTTTGGAGAGTGGGGTGTCAGCTCAGGTGTTGACAATCATCCGATAGTGGTTCAAAAATACTAGGTGTTGGCCTCGGATCTTTCCTTTCGGGATGGATCCCAAACCATCGCGTGCCGACCAACCAGTATAGTGGTTAAGGTATTAGCCTCTAGATCGGAAGGTTCCTGGTTCGAATCCGGGTCCGGTCATGGATGTTTGTAAGCGTATGGTGTAGAGGCGGCTGGTGCACCTTAAATCTGTCGTGGCCGAAAGTCCTCACGTTGGGTTGGCGTGGATGTTTGGAGAGTGGGGTGCCAGCTCAGGTGTTGCTTCGTCATCTGACCGTGGTTCAAAATTACGAGGTGTTGTTCTTCGGATTTTTCCCTTAAGGGACTGATCCCGGACCGTCGTCAATAGCCCGTTGTGTTGCTCTAGTACGACGTTAACTAAAAAATTACCAATTACCCAAACCATCGCCAATAGCCAGTAATATTGCTTAAGGACGACGTTAATTCAACAACCCCCTCCCTCATTCCCGTCGTGGCTCATTGGATTTGACCACTACGAAAGCAACCTATGAGTTGTAATAGGTGCAGGTTCGATTCCTATAACTTTCCCTAGGTGTATTTATCTTTTCTGTGTCAATAACACTTACCTTGTGTGTGACCATTACATGACGTTGTCTTTTATTTGACACAGCTTTACCAAATATTCCTTGCGCCATAAAGCTAACCAACTGGCCTTATTTGGATCAATTTTATTTCTCTAAAACTTTTTATGTATGTAAAATACAAACCCCCCCCCCTCCCCCCAAAGCAATATATATGTATACATACATTTTACTTTACTTTCATCTTCAAAGTTGTACTTTGTAAATCGTATTCAAAACTTCAGTCATAAGATTTATTTTTAGAAGACTCCTTATGCAGAAAGAGAGAGAGAGAGAATTTAGTTCTATCTATTCTTTTAATCTCAACACACTGGTTTTCACATTTATTCATTCGAGCCTAATGATTGAAAACAGAAAAACATTAACGTCAAAAATCAAGTTTCAGCTTATAAAATATTGGAAGATCGGATACAACTTGTTAAAAGGTACATAATTTTCCAACTTTTTTACTAACAGTGCACGTCTGATTTCCGGATAAAACCAAACTTACTCCAAACTTGATAGAGGTCGAAATACTTCATTAATGCCGGAGGAAACAGTTTAAGGTTCTTACCCAAACAAAGGGTTAGATTGAAAGGTTCCTTTAACAGAGTTTTCTATTTATTCATTTAGTCTTAACACACTGCCTGTCACATTTATCAATTCAAGTCTATGGATTCAAAACAAAAACATTAACTAAAATCTAAAATCAAGTTTCAGCACACAAAATATTGAAGGTCCGAAAGGAACTCTTAAAGATGCATGATTTTGCAAGCTTTTTTGCTAGCAGTGTCATCTGATTTCCAGATAAAACCTACTCCAAACTTAACTTCATAGATGTTGAAGGAAACTGTTTTAGGTTCTTACCCAAAGCAAATAGATTTATTTCTAAAAGGTTATTTTATAGATTTTATACTTATTGATTTAATCTAATATTAGCTCACACATTTATTTATTCAAACCCAATTCTTCAAAACTAAAACATTAACGTCAAAAATCAAGTTTCAGCTCATAAAATATTGGAAGCTGGAAAGGACTCTTAAAGGTGCATGATTTTCCAAGCTTTTTTACTAACAGTGCCATCTGATTTCCGGATAAAACCTACTCGAACCTGATAGTAGCCGAATGACTTGATAAATGCCGGAGTGAACAGTTTAAGGTTCTTACCCAAAGCAAAGGGTTAGGAAAGTTAACCTCCGTTACCCCAATCGATTCCGAAGTTGGTTGATTGATTCCCTCCCCTCCTGTTGGCCGCAACATTCTTTCGTTTCTGACAGTCGGCGATTCGTCCTGAAAGAATTTCGTCCGGGAGACGGAAACACTTAAGACTCTTTTATCAAAAAGCAATCGCCATTAAACTGTGAACTCTCGACCGACCTCTAATCCTGTTGGATCTGTAGCACGCGCCCAGAGCTTCTAATAGGGTGTGGTAGCATACATTAGACCTAACGAGCCAATACCTGTCACCTTTCCGCTCACAAAGCACTTGTCAGCAGAACGGGGCTTATTATCCTGTATTAATAGCCAAGCTGGATGCCTACGACACCTCTTCATTGCTATGACATAAATCTCCGAGATTACATCTTCCTTGCCACACCCATCGGACAGAGCTGCTACCGAGATGGTTAAGGGGGGAAAACACTTTATAGCCGACATTACCGTGGGATTTAACCCTCTTAAACGATTTTTTTAATTGATGATCCACCGATCATAAATCAGGCGTTCAACGCCAATGCCAACAAGGGGACAAAACTTCACCAACGCTTGTTTTTCTGCGGGACATAAATTCAGGACGCATATTTTGTCGACGCTTTGCTTTTGTGGTGGCTTTTTTTGTTCTTTCGCTCTGTCGCGCAGCTTGAAAAGAAAAATCGCAATGAAACAGGCTCCTTCTGTGAAGACACAGCGGGCACTTTTGAGTAATAGTTTTGCTATTGGAAAACGTATTTGGAGAGTTTGCGTGCAATTTGCGTTTTTTGACTAAACGAAAGTGCTTTTTTCTTTGCGAGAGGAGAGCGAAAAGGAAGGATAAATTTGGATTTTGATCTTAGACCTCATTTTAACTCTGTTTCGAGCATTTTATACAATTTTCATGCCCATGTTTGAACACTCACTTGAAAGGTTTGTAGGACAATTTCATATCACAATCTTTTGATACTGCGTGCATAGCTCAAGTGATTACTTTAATAAGAATTTCGACAGCATATTTTTATTTGTCTATATTAAAATCGTTATAAGCACTATGAGCAGTTACTTTAGTCTGGTAATAATTACTGTGCTTTATGCACTCTCGAAATCAGTGTGGCTGGAGACAGTCCCAAATTAACTTTTGAAATACATATTTACTGTTTTCCTTCCGCATATTAAAGGGATATTAGAAATTAAAATATTTCGCATTTAAAGAAATATAATGAAAATTTCACTTAATGAGAAAAGGAACAACGGAAGAGAGAATTTAAAACCTTTCATAAATATTTTCACTTTTTCAAACTGGAAGGTAACTGGCACAACTTTTTCAAATAATTTAAAACAAAATTTGCGCACACAAGGCAAATTAAGTAAATAACCCTTTGTAGCAAAATATAACCATAGATACAAACTAAGAAAGTCATATTAAGCCAAAATTACTTCAACAGTAAAATTATGGGACCTTGTTACGTGACTCTAAGAATAAAGTGTAGGTCTAATAAGCCCTCGAGTAGCAAAAAGTGACCGTAGAGTCAAACCAAACCTAGGAATAAAGTATTAAATACCCATATATCTTCACACTGAATGAGTAACTTTCAAAAAAACAGAAAAATTATTTGCTGCCCTATATTCTTCTGAAACTGTACAATTGCTATTTAAGTAATGGTAATTATCTGGGACAATAAGGGACATCTGGTAATAAGATGACAACCATTTTAAAGGGCAATTCTTTAAACTTAATTTTAACATAATGAATTTCCAAAATATTTCACTGTAATGGTTTTATTTTTATTTGAAGTATTCTGTTTTCAAGTACAGCTATTTTGGCGAAACATTCAATATAAATACTATATCAGGGATTTATTGCCTTAATTATTTTGCTGCTTAGGAAGGGTTACAGATTTCAATTGCTTAGAAACGGGGGGATACAAACAATATTTAAATTGATAAAAGATCATTTTCAGTGAACTCGCAAGGAACATTGGTCTCACAGTTATTTTAATTACTGTTGAATGATGTTCATGAAACAGGTAGGATGTACCACTTTTATGCAAACTCTGCTTAAACTGTTTCCTTGTCCCTAGTTTGATAGGAATCTCCGGGGCACATCTCCTTTAGGCGTGTACAGGTTTCACGGACCCGAGATATTCCATTGATTTTTTTCTTTCCCATAGGGTTTACTTTCTTTATTAAATACGGGATTCATGCTCACGGATTACCCAAGCGATCTTTTCCCGCTGTCTCAAATGTTTAACCCCCAATCCCTCTCTTTTTCCCTTTCACGACAATTTTTACTTGATGTTGTCTTGTGTTTGGCACAGCTTGGCCAAATATGGCCCTTGCGCCATAAAACCTAATAATCATAATCAAAACAACCAGCCCTAGTCTGGCGTATAAAGGAGTAACAAGTGGATTTAGGCGTCCAATCAGGGATTGACAAACTGTTCTATTTGGCTAATTTTGACTGACCAGTGGGCATTCAACGCGCTATTGTCCCATTCACACTAAAAATAAAGTAATGTAGAATATCTCATTATCCTCAAAATAAGCCGTACACCTTAACATCACAACATACGTACCATCTGCGTTTATTGTAGTTATTTTTTTCTCATCTATAAATTTTGGTTTTGAATTGGTGGTTGGCACTAAAGTAATTTTTTTTTTCATAAAGTTAAAGTGATCAGTAAGCTTCAACAAAATACATCTGCGATGCTTTGTTTCCCAATACAACTGTAAAAGAAAGAAAATTCCAGCAGGTGGAAATGACATTGAATAACAGCTACACATGCGCGAAAAACAAAAAATTTTACTTTTTTATATTAGACTAATGTTTTTGTCGCTTAGTATTACACACGTTAGAATTACGAAACTTCACATTTTAAGCATTTATATATTTCTGCCAGCAGTGCTTTGAATAGATTATTCAAATTATTCTTTCTAACGGAAAACACTAGAGGATTTATTTCCAACAAATGAGAGTTGTTGCCTCATCCAATCAAATTCTTTAGTCACCCTAGTGATTCTTTTTTTCCCCACGAATCGAAAGTATTTGGGGGATTCATGCCCTCTGTTTACTCTCTTGACAATCTTTCTCTTGATAATTTTAGTTTCGTTTTAAAAATAATGAAGAATTTTCACACTCAGATAAGAAGCAACAATTAAAAAGTAAGAGTTTTCCAAACTATTTAGATTAAATTTCAGAACAAAGTTATCGTCCTCAAAGCAATCAGTAAGTAGTTGAAATCCAGTAAAGTCCAAGTGTAAATTGTTTTTTATAACTACTGTCAGAATTAGACAAACAAACCGATATAAACTCCAATAAAGGTCGTCAATCATGGCTTCATCTATATTTGCCCTAAGACATGTTTATCACTGTAAAACTAAACTTATTATTTATCAATGTCAAAGAAAATAATGTTCTACTAGTGATCTAAAGTTAAAAGAATGAATGGCACGATCTTTAGTGAGGTAGTCAGTATCTCAATTCTCATTTGAAAACAATGACTTGTTCTTTTTACTCCATATCTCATATGCACGGAGTCCCAAGAAAGAAAATGAAAACAGCAGAAACAAACAGGAGAGAAGATTCGAGAGCTCGGGACATTTGTCTGTTCAAAAATCAGTAGAGCTCGTAGCGCCATCTTTTGAATTATACGTAAACTAAATATTGTGACTAAATTTAACTTTTGAGTTTTTTGCTTCTAAATTTCTCCCGTGGTAAAACGTAATTTTTTTTCCATGGATTCCCAAGGCATATTTTATTGTCTAAATTGCACAATTGCTTCAATTTTGGAAAGTAAAGAGATAAGACATAATAAAAGGCATTGTTTCGAGTCATTCAAAAGAATTTGAGGCCCAAAATAAGAAACTATTTCAAAAAAAATGCGCTTTCTTAGCAACACCTCTACAAAGAGCCCACATTTTAGATCACTGGAACACAGACCTTTAGTAACCTTCAATTAATTCTAGTTCTATTCCTAAGTTCTAATTCTCTTCATATTAGTTCTATTTATCTTCCTATTAGTTATAGTTCTCTTCCTATTAGTTCTAGTTCTCTTCCTATTAGTTCTAGTTCTTTTCCTATTGGTTCTAGTCCTCTTCCTATTAGTTCTAGTTCTCTTCCTATTAGTCCTTGTTAACTAGTTCTAGTTCTCAGAAGCGGAGACTAGAAAACCCTTAAAAGGTTTAACAGACTTAAGAGGTTCATGCATCTAAAGCAGATGAGGCGTGTGAACTCACATAAGTCGAGACAAGAACGATCTCTGAAATAAGACATATCACACCCCGGCAAAAAAAAAAGTGACACAAGTCAAAAAATAAAAATTTTGATGTTATGTCATTGAAAAATATGTATGAGGTGCCCCAGCGTGTTATATTACTATTCTATAGAATATAATAGAAGTTACCACCATAAATACTTACCTAAAATTTAAAAGAAGCTTATACTATTTCAATATTAGTTCTATTTATCTTCCTAATAGTTCTAGTTCTCTTCTTATTAGTATATAAGTTTTATATAAGTTTATAGTAAATATAAGTTAAATATAAGTTTATAGTAAATATAAGTTTATAGTAAATATAAGTTTATAGTAAATATAAGTTTATAGTAAATATAAGTTTATAGTAAATATAAGTTTATAGTAAATATAAGTTTATAGTAAATATAAGTTTATAGTAAATATAAGTTTATAGTAAATATAAGTTTATAGTAAATATAAGTTTATAGTAAATATAAGTTAAATATAAGTTTATAGTAAATATAAGTTTATAGTAAATATAAGTTTATAGTAAATATAAGTTTATAGTAAATATAAGTTAAATATAAGTTTATAGTAAATATAAGTTAATTATAAGTTTATAGTAAATATAAGTTAAATATAAGTTTATAGTAAATATAAGTTAAATATAAGTTTATAGTAAATTTAAGTTAAATATAAGTTTATAGTAAATTTAAGTTAAATATAAGTTTATAGTAAATATAAGTTAAATATAAGTTTATAGTAAATATAAGTTTATAGTAAATATAAGTTTATAGTAAATATAAGTTAAATATAAGTTTATAGTAAATATAAGTTAATTATAAGTTTATAGTAAATATAAGTTAAATATAAGTTTATAGTAAATATAAGTTAAATATAAGTTTATAGTAAATTTAAGTTAAATATAAGTTTATAGTAAATTTAAGTTAAATATAAGTTTATAGTAAATATAAGTTAAATATAAGTTTATAGTAAATATAAGTTAAATATAAGTTTATAGTAAATATAAGTTAAATATAAGTTTATAGTAAATATTAGTTTTATAGTATCCTTTAAGATGATGTTTCTCAAATTCTGCAATTTGGAGTTGTGTCACTTTTCTTGCGATCTTTTCCCGATCTTTTTTATTTATTATTATTATTAATTTTTTTTGAGGGGGGGGGGGGTACTCCTGGAGCCCTTTTTAGAAAAAATTCCTATGACGGAGCCCCTTACACCTATCCTGTTTTACAAGTTAATGGTGTTTAGGATTAGTGTTACTGATGGGTAGGAAGAGGGAATAGATAGTAAAGAGATGTTTAAACAGTTGCGCAATGTCAATGCCCAATGAAATTATATTTTAAAAACTTTTAAATTTACCATAATATCTCAATTTATTCTCAAACCATTCGTCACAAAAGATTTAAATTAATTTTGAGAGCAACAATAAGGTCCATAAAATAAACCCGATTCCTCAATTTAATCATAACATCCAATTAAAATAATAACATCATTAAAATAACATCATAACAATTCAAATACAGGCTCCTTCATTACTCTCGTTATTCGAAATTTTTATCATTATAGAAGACAATCCCTATTTGATTTTACTAAAGTATTTTTGGAAGTTATTTTAAATGTTTTAAATAATGTTTTAAAGTAATTTTACTAACAGTAGGCCTAAATTAAAGCTTAGCATAAAATAACGTATAAATGTTTAATGAGACACTCCCTGTGATTACAATTTTGCAGATTTCTTAGTTTAGGTATAATTGATAATAATTGTTCTTTATTTCATTCAATTCTTATTTTCCTGTAGCGGTACCGAGAACAGATTGGGAACCACTGGTATAAATTACTCATTTTCAACTATTCAATATGAAAAACTCAGTGTCATTAAAATATAAATATTTGTCATAAAGTACAAATGGGTTACTTTTGAACCACCTTTTATGAATCTCCACAGAAAATACTTTTGTCCCATGCTTCCATTGGCTATCTAATGTACCCCTCAAGTATAAAAAAGTTTGCCGATGTTAGCGACATCTCAAATACAATTCTCTATCAGTATCCAAAACTCGCGAAATTGTAAACAAGGAACAACACACATATCCTCCTAATAACGTGCAAAACATCCGCTATGTTAAACAACGTAACACCACCAGGCAAAATATATAAACAACGTAAAGAACATTAACTCTAATTTCTATGGAAATATTATTTCACTTCTTGTATTCTTCCAATTGGTAATTGATCCGCTTCTTAAAAGCGCATGAGACAAAAAAATAAACACAATAGGCGATTAGGGATACATTTTCTAAAAAAATGACAAGAACTAATACGAATAGATTTAATTAATAGATTAGTTATTACCTTAGATTCACTTTAATTCTTTAATAGACTATTTAATTTAAGTAATTGAGATTCCAAGTACATAATTTTGTAATATTTTTCAAATAGCTTCCCCTTTAGTTTTTCTATATTACATATATCTTTATTTTTAAATGGAACTGTTATGGATATATCTGACCATTACCCAGGTATATATTATTATAAAATTTGCAAAATATGCGGTTAATAATTGATTTCCAAGTATATTTAATGTATGGAGCAAAGTTGACAAATTTTAAATTTAGCATATTTTTGCTTTCAAATAGTAACTAAAAAACGCTAAATATACACCAAATCAGTATTTTATCGCTCCCAGCCTCTTACAATCACACAAAACCAGTGTATTTTTGATGCAATAATTTTGTTCACATAGACTGCGAAAATGGCACACTGTACGCCCGGCAAAAGTTTTCGAGTTCGAATTCGAAGATAAGCGAAAACGCGGCGGGTAGAAGAATAAGAACGTTGACACTTAGCTCCACCCATTTCGAATTTTAAGAGGAAACGTTGGAAACTTTCTGTAGTTGAAAACAGCCCTAAAATTGGGCGACCACATGGAAGCCGCAGTATTCTCCAACAAAAAATAAAAATGTCCAGCAATAAATTTTCCGATATCTTTAAATTTTTTTATACACTCGTTGCCATAAAAATTTGCGCACCAAGAAAAAGTTGTCAAAATGAAACGAAATTTTACACATGTAAGTACTACTTTGATATAAGTAAATGATTAGAAAATCAAAGAAAAAGGATCATTTTTATTGGAGAAAAAAGTACAAATGAACGGAAGTTTTAGTACTCTGTTGGACCCCCTCTAGCGCGAATGCACGATGCGATACAAGCGGGCATTGAGGCATACAAGTTCCGTATGATGTCCTGAGACATCTCGTTCCACAGTTGCTGTAAATGCGCTTCTTGTTCGACCAAACTCGCAGGGTGTCCAACTTGCCGTCCTAAATGATACCAGATATGCTCGATTGGTGACAAATCTAGGGATCGAGAGGGAAGGGTGGTAATGTGGCGGAGGTAGTCTTGTGGCATCCTTGCTGTGTGTGGCCGAGCATTGTCTTGTTGAAAAGTGGCTCCTGGGAGCCCTGCCATGAGTGGCATCACATGTGGCTGAAGGATGTCATGGAGCCATGGATCAATATTAGGGGTGACCGTGTATCGTAAGCAATGGCACCCCCATACCATCACACCAGCTGTGGGAGCGGTGTGTCGCTGTAAAACGAAGGCAGGACTGAGGCGTTCATCACGGGGCCTCCACACACGAACACGATTGTCATCACTGCTCAAATTGAATCTAGATTCGTCGGTGAAGACGATCTGGTTCCATTCCGTTGCAGTCCAATCCCGTCGTGCTCGACACCACTCCAAACGGAGACGTCGGTGGGTGGGAGTCATTGGCAGCACACGTAATGGGCGCCGCGATACCAGATGTCCTTCAGCCAGGCGCCTTGCGATGGTTCGGGAAGACAAAGGGGCCGGTAGTGAAGGTGCTGCCTGTGTCTGGATAGCGGCTAATGAGGCAGTTGGCTCTACGCGTGCGTTTCGTATGATGTGACGGCCTTCTCGACAACTGGTCTGTCGAGGGCGTCCTGAGCCAGGTCGCCGTGTAAATGACGTCTCTTCTGTCCACTGGTCCCAACACCTCCTCACAGTATAATCAGAACGGCCTACTTAACGAGCTACTCGCCGAGCTGACCACCCAGCTTCCATCATCCCGATGATTCTTCCCCTCTCGAACTCTGACAGCTCCTCATATTGTCTTCGAAGGCGGCGTAACTGCATGTCTATCTCAGCGTTTCCTTTGCAAAAGATTAAGTACACTCAAACAAGCTCTGCTTACCTGTTTTATACTCCAAGGAGAACGAAGCTCAACGCCCTCTAGTGGCATTACGCAATGCGCAATCACGCTGCATTTCTAATCATTTGCATATCTGACCGACATGTACCTTCATGCCAAGTTTCGTTACGATCCCACAATTATTTCTTGGTGCGCAAATATTTATGGCAATGAGTGTACTATCGTGCTCAACATGTTCTGCTTGGAATTGTAAAAAACGATATTTATGATATTCTGTTCTGATTTATATTAAAACATTCGAAAAAGACTCCTCAAAGGCAGGGAAGTAATCAGTTGGAGAGCACACGGGGCTCGAATCCATTCGGAAATGAGTTTGGAATTAAAATGCTATCAAAAACACATGAAGTATTAGAGAAAATCGAAGTTTCGTAAATTGTAGGTAAAAGATACGTCAATAGTCTGACAACAGTCGACTTAAATCCTCAAACGCATTTGACAAGACGACAGTTAGAGACCTGGGAAGAAAGGCTATCAATTATTCTGATTACGGTAGATTTGGTTTGGTTTGTCGATCATTTTTTGCTACGCGAAGGTAATAATGAAATTAGGAGACATGTGAAAGATTATTTGGATAGTTTATTGGTCAAAGTAACTCAACTAATAACTATTCATCATAAGGATATTTTATTTTGAAAATTGTGACTTTATCTAGCAGTATGAAGCAGAATGAAGTGATTAATTTATCATTCTAAAGTTAAAATATAAAATTTAGCTGTTGAAATTAATTAAGTTAGATCCATACCGATGAGTGATTGAAATAAAGTAGCAATAAATTCCGTTCTTTTAAGAAATATCCACATTGTTTTTATAATATATGCAGCGTGAAAAATCTGTACTTTAAGACGTGTAACCTTTTAAAATTTTTGCTCAACAGGAAATTTACAAACATTTTAATTCCTAGATGAAAATCTAACGTGCATAAGAACAGGTTTCATGTCCTAAGACTTGTAAGATGATAGATTTATTAGTTATAGTTGAAATTTATTTCAAATGATTTCATAAAAACTATTATTCATAGAATTATTTCCTTAATTTGATTTCGAAGCGTTAAAATCCGTTTTTATAAAAGTAATGTAAAACTACAAATATTATCATTTTGTTCGTGTATTGGTGAATTCTTAAGGTGCCTGCCTACCTATAAAACCGCATTTGTGGAGAAAAATACGATTTTTTAATTTTGCCTAACTTTGAAAGTATAGTTTCTTAGATTTCCAAATCAGTTTAAATTTTGTTTATCTCTTACTTAGAACTCTAGTTTCAGAACTTTTAATATTAGTATGTTGACAGATTTTCAAACCGTAAGTAGCGTTCTGCTAACGGAAGTTTTTACATTTTGCTCTTCCGCACAACATCATAACTCATAACATTATGCTTCAAATGATTTTAAACTTTGGTAGAATACTTTAAAGGGTTCAATTCAGGTAACCTACCTTTATTTTAATTGTTTATGCATTATTTTTTAGTTTTTTGATTACATAAGTATGAAGTTGTAATCATTTTTGATGATTTTTTTCTATGTCGAAAGGTTTATTTGCATAAGCTTTTTTAATACAAAGTTTCAGTTATAAAATGGGTAGAGATCCCAGAAGAGGGTTTTGATAATACAATACAATTTACAAAAATAGAATATCTTAATTTGAATTTGAGTTTTGTTGTTCTGCGAAGTTGCTAATTTATTGAGATTTTTTGTTTATTTTTTTGCAAAAAATGAAAATTAAAAAAACATGTATAGCTATTTTATATATTATTCATAGTTTTTAGATGTATTTGATAGTATAATGCACATAAAAAGTCAATTTTTGAAATATTTAAAAAAAAGGTCTCTGAACGTAGGCAGGCACCTTCAGTAACTATGCACGGGAATTTTCAAGCGATTCAAGAATTATTGTAACTGTCTGTTCGAGGATGCATTAAAAGATCTTAAAAGCTCAGGGAGTATTTACGCTTTTATTTTGATCATGGTTATTAAAAATCTTCCATTTTATTAATAATAAACTCAAATCACGGCAACTAATATCCCATAAAGAGCATCGTACAACTGATAAAGCATTCTACCCTACACGCATATTTTAAGCATTTGTTATAGTCTTATAAACAGTAAATAACACTTTAAATGTGTCAAAAACTAAATAGTAGCAAAGACCGCCTTTTATGTTATAGGTATACATAATGCACCGAATAATTCTTTAAAAGCGTAATAAAAGTTTTACTACCGAACACGAAACTACATCACACTCTGTAAAGACCAGGCCGGAAATTTGGAAGATAGTATCTAAAAGCTATACTTATCCAAACCCCTGAGGCCGATAGTATAAGCATGACCTACAGCATAGCTTGTGAACTCAATAGGCAGATAAATCTCTATATGCACTTAAATTCTAAACTATGATAAAGGGAAGGTTGGTATCAATAATGTACCTGTACTTACGTTGCTAGAGTAGTAGTATTCAAAACTTAGAGAAGATTTGCAGTATATTCTCCCAAGTTGTTCGGAATCTGTAGACTATTTTCCCATTAACACTTGTGGATATTTCATTAATAGAACTGCTTGAAAATCTGATTGCTTTTAAATAATTGAGGTACATCCAAGTATTTCTCCCAAAATCAACAAAATATCTTACCTCTAGAAATAAATACAAATTATTATCACTCACTTAAAATTAATACAGTTCTTGTGTTCTTGTTAAAATTAATACAGTTCAAATTATTTTTTATTAATAAATTATAAAATATTGTAATCCTTTTCAAATTAAAAACTTGGAATTACAAATTTAAGCTAGCGAGATGATAATGATTCATTTAAGATCAAGTTGATTAGTATATGAAATATTAGATATGGAGTGAAGAATATATTCATTGAACTGAAGAAAAATCTCTTTAAAATATTAACCTTCTGATGGCTGTCTTGACGAGGTATTCCTTATCACGTCTTTTGATAAACGAGATATCTCGTCATTAGCAGAATTGATCAGTTATTGATGGATGAGATATCTCGTCGAAACCCCTTGAAGGGTTAACATATGCCTGAACCACGGACCGAAAGGTAAAATTAAAGCAACAAATCACATGAACGTAGACATCTTGATGGTGAAAGTTTATAACAGTAGAAATAAAAAAAAATAATGTTCACAAAAAATTCATTTATTAATCCAAATGGTTTTCCTCAGTTAAAAATAGGAAAGAGTACATATGTATAATATAGACAACTTCTGTTGAGTCGAAATGTTTTGAAATATTTCTATAAAAGAAATGGAGAAACAAAAGAGACAGTTTGCAAATTATTTGATTTTAAAGATTGGGTGTGCTGAAAAAACTCCTAAATATATGACAGACCAATTCAAAGCTTTTCCTAAAGAATAGTACTAGATGTTTAGATTCCACAAATGAATAAAATCAAAATAGTTATTTACGCATAATTTAGCATCCTTTTTAGCTATTTATAATTTAAAAGGAAATAATAATTTCTTATAACTATTTACGTAAATGAATAGCGAAATTTATTCTAATAAGGATACGTGTGATTTATAGTACTAACTATTGTATTAGTAAATAGAGTTTGAATTGAATTGTAGTGCATTTATGAACAATCCATGTGCGTATATAAACACTAACCATGCAGAAAGAAGTCTGAAATCTAAAATAAAAAGTGGTATTTTAAATATATTGTAAGGTATTTCATTTTAATTTCCATAAAACTTAATATAAATTATCATCAAATATGGATGTAAATGTTTGTAGGAATTAGGTTCAACTGCAACGCCATACGGGCTTCTTTCTCTAAATTTGTATTTGCATAAACGTTCATTTCCTTAAATCCAATCGAGTTACTAACCATTAAAATGTCTCACCTGTCTTCAAATATATGATTATATTTATTTTGCCATCAAGCATATACCAGTTTCTTACTATAATTTTAAAATATCTTTTTGTATGACGTATTTAACTTTTTCTTTATCTAAACTTAAGAAATGCGAATAAAAATATTATTTTCCACTGAATTTAAAACTACTCTCTCAGAAAATACATCTACATTCTCAGCGTATAGTATGAGAGATCAATTAAGTGTTTGAATGTGTTCCCCTTTTTATGAGAATCCAGCAATGAAATAGTTGTTTCCATTTTCATTTTCGTTGTTTATTTTTGGCGACTGAGAAGATATTCATTCAAACATTGTCTTTCTTTATTAAGAATTATTAGACCTTTTTATTAAGAATTCTGTTTCTATAAATAAATTATATAAGTTTTCTTGTTGGCATTCTTAAAGAAATAATGTTTTCTCGAAATTTCAAAAATGCACACAAACACGAGCATAACTTTTCATAAAAAGTAACTTTAGGTTTCATCGTTGCTATTGTGTTTTTTGGAAAGGAAGCATAAACACTTTCAACGTGAATAACTTCTCCCTTAAATTTTTTATCTCTTTTGAGCTAAATAAAGCTTTCACTTAGTATTAAAAAAATTCATTTTTACTACACGGACTTTGAATGAATTAATAATTTCTCATTATCATTAAGGAGTCTATAAGCGGCAAATACTGTTTTTAGGACCCGTCATAAAGCTATCTTTATAGAACCTCCCATACTTGCGTGTACCATACATCGTTACTTATGCCATTTCAATTGTTGGAAGCTCCCAATTCATATTTGAAAAACCTTCATAATTGAGCAATTAAAGCAAATTTAACATCAACTTAATCAAATTTCAAGAGAGCATTCAGCCGTGCAGAAAATTCTTTTAAACAGTTAGAAAATAAGATTTGATACGAGCCCTAGATAATTGCCGATAGCGAAAGCGATCATAAGAGGTAACAGAATTCAATAAACGCCCCGGATTCATCATTTTCTGAGACCAACCGCTTATAAATGGTTAGTTTAGCTAAATAAATGAAGTGCAAGTGCGCTCGAAATAGCCTCTATTATCGGTAACCCCAGCCAGAGCCACAGAAGACGATATAGCCGCGATTCTCTTAAGGGGCTGTACCCATATTGAACTATTTGAAAGTAGTTCCTCTCATACTTAATACATTCATTATTACGTGTTTTCATTTAAGAATGCCTCTCTGCGAGTCTTGCTTTTAAGAATATTCCAAGCAAATGCATTTCTCGTGACCCTAGAATTATACATTTTATAAACATTTATTTGATTTACCATTTACAGAAAAATCTGCATGTGAAAATACCAAAAATTTGAATAACGATGCAAATTGGAAACTATGATGCACTGCGATTTATAATATATGGCTATTATTAGGAATCTATTTGTACTTCAAAGCAATTAAAATAAAACTGTACATGTAACATTTCATCAGTGTTCCAATTAAAAATAATACATATCGGAATTTTCGAAAAACTGTGATAGAATAATGTTTATGTTTTAAAGAATTTATTATAATCGAAAAAATAATTTTCTAAAAAATTGGTGTGTTTTAAATTTGCAGGTTAGAAAATCTTAATTCAAATCTTACAACTGCCAGACAAGCTGAAAAACTAAAAGGCACTCACGGCAAAAAAAAAATGAAGCATATGCTCTTACGATATTGTTGCTGTGTATAATTTCGTTGATTAAATGCCTTTTTTTAACATTTTGTCATTTATATTCAAAATATTTATCGTAAAAATTAACAGTAAACATTAATTTATTTACCATTTTTAGTGCAGAATTTGAAAAGTTTGTTATAAAGATGAGATATAAAGCTTGAAATCATGAAAATGTTTTATATGATTATGAAAAGACGTTAAAAACTATTTAAATAAGTTAGGTTAAAGATTTTGATAGTTGAAGCTTTATAGTCATTACTAGAATATGAATTTAATCAAAAGTATGTTAATTATGTATACTCATCAAGATACTCGAATAGTTAAGACACTTAATTTATTAATCATACTTAATTAAGTTTATTCAGTGTACTGTATTAAGTTTATTTTTAGTTTTTTGCGTTACTAACTCCTTTACAGGGTATTCACACTGTTTATCATTTACTATTAGATTGATATTTCTCCTTGGACTTTTGTAACATAAATCAATACATTCAAACTCTATTCCCTCCAATGTACAAAAACAATGTTTTTCCCTTGGCAGATTAGTTTCAGAAATCACAAGGTAATCAAAATATATCTAACGTATTAAATAGGATCTAACTGTTATAACGAAATAAGCTATCACTGATGTAATTAAGATTGTTTCTTAATTAAAACGAGTACTTTTTTTCTTGATATCTTTCCCACATTATTAAGCAGTATTACTATACACGAATTATACATGTTCGGTAAATGTGATTTTGTATCAAATAGTCGTCAACTAGTGAATAATTTGATAGACGATGAGCTCTCAACTTTGTGTTCAACACATTTTTACAAGATTTAAAAATTTTTATCCAGTCATGCACGCACTTTATGACCGATTACCTTGATTGGTTGTTTGTTTATTAACAAATAAAATTTTGTATAAGCAACTCTATTTTAGCTTTTAACTCTATTTTTCCATGCAACAATTTGATTTGAATTCAAAAAATTAAAATTATTCGACTCCAAGGGATACATAAGTCTACTTTCACTATAGTGAATTTGCAAATTGAAATTTAAATTGACTGTGCATTCAAACTGTTAAACCTATGATCTAATGGTTAAAACTTCTATAACAAAGAAAATCATCTAATTTTGTGCTTGTTTCACCAGTTTTAAGTGAATAGCTTTAAAATGAGGAAGACAAGACTAAAATAATCGGTTTGTTGGTAGATTGATTTCAGTTTGGTGATGGGCCACATTTGGCCAATATGCACCACACCCACGACGTTAAAGTAATTTTTACTGACATAGAAGGGAGTTATCAGATTAAGTTAGTGGAACTAAAATAAACGAAAAAAGAATCTTGTGATCATTGTAACACAAAATATTTGCGAGATAATCATTTTCAAATATATTTAATATTATCACGAGATTTGTAAAAATGAGCATACTTAACAATTCCTATCAGTACTTTTATTCGGTTTTCAGATCTTGATAAATTTGATAGAATGATATAAATTCTGGAAATCACCGTTCGAACGTTTTACGTTCGATCTTGCTTTCCAGTAACGTTTCATGAACAAAATACATAGGTGATTCAATACCCTATTTATATCTTATTACAAACAACGGAAGTGCTTGCTAAATACTAATTTTGTTGATCAGGATTTGATTGCTCAGTGTGGTCGTCTTTGTCTGGCTTCTTATTGCCCATTCGTGGTTTTGCTTTCTGAATGGAATGAGCCGTGCTTTTATGTCTTGTGAGTGCATCAGATCTGGTATATCGGTGTCCACATCCCGGTATGCGACAGATATAGATTTTCTTTTCCGATACCTGTAAATGTGTTTTCAAATGTTTGCCTAGGTGATCTTTTCTTCCAAAAGTCTTTCCACAAACAGTGCAGAGATGAGGTTTGTACCCACTGTGAATTCGACGATGCCGAGTAAGCTCCTCTTTCCTTGAAAACATCTTGAAGCAGTTTGGAAACTCACATCTGTAAGGTTTAGATCCTAAAAATACAGAACAAAATTACTTAAATTCAAAACTTTTATAATCTTTGCTATAAGCCATTTATTGGTAAACTCAATCAAATGGAATGTGCCTTCAAAAACAAGATACATGTTTTCTTTACATTGAAAAAAACCCATCGAAATCGTAATTTTTTTTTTCGTTTTATTCCTTTCTGAATTTTGAGAAAGTAAAGTTTTGAGCTATTTAAGCTAAATTGGTTTTACAGACTCTAATTCATCTTTTCCGAAATAATCTTACCGACCCGTTAGTTTTTTTATACGGAGTAAATATTTTAAAACAGAAATAGGATTTACGTAATGTTCATTTAAAAAATAGCTTTTCAGAATCCAATGAGTTATGAAATTATTATTGGAAGAAAATAAAATAAAAAGCAACCTTGATATTTTTCGATGAAATTCGATACCCAAGGACATTTTGTGACTATGCAAAATTTCAGATCTTTATAAGATAGATTTTCTCTGTGATTAATTTCATCATTTCTATCTCCATCCTTTTCTGCAAAAAGAAATTATGGAAAGGATAGAGCTGAAATTTTGCAGTCATAAAAATTCCTCGGCATTGATTTTCATCAAAATATATATCAAGGTTCCTTTTCATATTTCTTCAGATAGCAACATTATTTAATCTTCATTCTAAATGTTGGAAAATAATTACGTAGATTTGTTGGGAGCTCTTTAATAGCAACATAATAAAAAAATATCCACGTGATGTGAAGGTAATTTTGATAGATATGAATAAAATATGGGAAACATTAGGAACTCAGAACTTTTCGTACTCCTAATCTAGAAACGGCTTGATTAAATGACTTGACATTTCGTAACTTAATTTATAGCTTGATATAAATTCCAAACTTTGCTTCAAAATTTGACATTGTTAATGGAAATTATGAAGTAGGCGTTCAATTTTTTAGTAAAGAAGCATTTTGAGCAATTTTATGCATATGAATTTACAAACAATGGTATTCCCTGACGAGGTATATTTTAATTTGCTCCATGAACGATTCACGAATGAATAGTGTTGGTTAGATTTTGTAAGCCTCCAAATGGTTTCGATGAGGTATCTCGTCAATCAAGATATGACTGATTTTTCCAATGACGAGAAATCTCGTCAAGATATTGCGATTTTTTTATGACGAGATCAAAGTCTGGTCAGTTTTTTCTAATGACGAGATAACTCGTCGAGACAATCACCAGGAGGGTTTATGGTGCCAAATCTGGCCAAGCGAGGAGGTTTTGTTTGTTTTTCCGTACTTAATTTCCTCGCATTCTCTTTTCTTAATAGTAGTAAAAATGGACCTTCCCCACAAACCCAGAAAACAACCATCTTAAAATTAGAATGATAAATTTAAATAAAAGTGTAAAACAAAATATTAGTTCTTCCATTCTATGCTTCAACGTTATGAATTTATATTAGACATAGATATAAAATAAATGTATGTACGGAGATATGGATTTCTCTTGATGCTAACAAAATTGATACGGTCTCATACGCAGAACTGCTTTCAATCATATTACAGACTTTCACGTCTTGTCTGGTTATGTATTTAAAACAAATGAATTCTAATAATTATAATTTTACTTTTCTGTAGTCAATTTTAATTTACATGCAAATAACCACAATAATTTTTTTTTACATTAGTCTAGGACTAATGTAAAAATAATTATTGAGATTATGTATACTTCTAGGGCATAAATTTAAACTTTTTTTAAGTTAAAAACATGCTAACGATCCTTTCCATCATTTAACTATGAACTTTTTAGATTTTGCACTTTTTATAGAAAACTTAGCCACTATGAATATTATAGATATTTTGAGAGAAAGTAAATGACATGAATAAAAGTGCATTAAATCATTCATTAGACTGGAAGATTTATATATAGGATATATAAAGTGTACATTAGATTATAAGTGGAATACCTCCACATTTCAAAATCTTTCTCAATGAACATTTATATGTACATGAATATAAAGTTACCTCGTAAAATTTTAATGCAGTAGTAAAAATTATAAATTGAAAATTATTCTCCTCTAAACTCTTAAAATAACAATCTACAAGTCAAAATTATATGAAACTTTTATAAGCAGGCACGGTTTTAAAAGTGCAATAACATATTGTACATATAATAAATAATAAATAATAAATAATAATACATAATCACTTCTACAAAAAAAGTTGGAAGCTTCAATCTATTATTTCTTTTAAAGAAACTAAGAAATTTATACTAAAATTTGCTTAGTATTGAAACAAATAAAACTTGTGAAGACCAATTCAGAAACAAGTATTCAATATGAAATCTTGATGCAAGAAATTCAAAAGAAAAAATACTTCAAACAAGTAATTATAAACAGATTAAAATTTAATAACTTCAATTAGATTGTTCTATTCAAGTATAGCCATACTCAGTAACTAAGTTTAAACCACACATTCCAAACAGCTAGTATAATCTAATAAAGTTTAGCAAGTTCTCAAAAATATAAACTTTAAATTGAAAAACCATGCACTGAAACAAACCTATATCGTTGGGTGGCTTGACTCTTGAAATGCATTTCTATACCATGAAGCTTCAATTAATAATCTTTTGATTTGTTTTCAATTGTCTGCATTGAAATATTTTATAGCGATCTATGGTTACTGCAAAAGGAACTGTGTGAATTTAATCTCGATATAGTTATAATGTATAACATTATTTTCATCTAAAAAATATATATTAAAGTACATAACATTTATAGGATTTTTTTTATTACAATATTGTAAATCTACTATTATATTTTGCATTTCATGTGACCAAATATTTTTGCTTTTACTATTTTACGAATTCACCCAAGATTAGTCACAAAAATATATTTGTAATTTCAGTTTCATATTCCAATTGGTTAGTCTGTTACAATGCCCCGTCACCTTTAACTACACGAGATAAACCTTAGAGCAATGTATAAAAAAACTCGCATTCCTAATTAAAATAGTATATATCAAAACCACTTACATATATTCCAAGAAAGATGCGCATCAGAATTTATTTGTATATACTTTAAAGAGAATTTGTTTAAAACTAAGAAAATACTTACACATATATTATATTGCGAATCATAATGAATAAAACATATTAAGACAAAATAATATATACTGTATGAAGGTAAAAACATTTAGACTAATTGCACATCCATTTTTCAATATCAAAAGTTTCCCCTAAAGAAAATTATTGAAATTGCGCGTTTTCAGGTTTTTAAATCAGCAATCTAAAAATTCTTTGGATCACATATTTTAGAGATTCATTATAATTTCTACATGCGTTACTCTTATCCTCTTTCAAGCATTAATATTTTAATTGTTCAGATTAATTGAATTTTCAAGTATCCAGTAATGCTTTATGGAAATCTAAAACGTAGCAGTGATTACTTAAAATAAATCATTATTTATATAACTGGTGGCTGTTTCTAACTTACCCGTATGCACTCGCATGTGGCTCATAAGCTGAGCACTGGTCAAGTAAGTCATACTACAGTGACTACAGCTGTAGCTTTTCTTTTTGAAAGGTTTGAAGACGGATGATTTGGAAGGCTCTATTTTAACTCTAGAAGGAATAATGGTGTGATGCATATTGTAACTGTTCTTAACACTTTTTCTCCTTTCGGTGAGTGCACCTTGTTCAATATTTTGAGCTTCATTTTGCCGTGAAGGTGAAGGTGAAAATGGTCGCCATATTTTAGAGTTTCTTAAATCAAGTTCACACTTGCCTCCGGGGATGTCAGGATTTATGTCAGGAATGATACTTTTAGTCCATTGTTTCTGACATGGATATTGATTTTCTAAGTCAGCACAGTAATTCGCGACTAACGAGTGCTCTTGATAACATTTTGGTGCCAAAGTTTTTGCTTCAGACGAATTCTTCCTCCAAAAGTAATCCGAAGCACCAGGCGTATAAGCTTGACTTGCCACATTGAAATCCTCAAAAACTGTATTGGAAATACATTGTCTTGGATCTTCATACACATTGTTGCAACAATTCACACACAAAGGAACGGCGGCTGATTCAAATCTTGAGTACAGAGCAAGGGACATTGTTATTGTTTGGAAACACCTTCTAAGAGACGCTTGTTTTAGTGGTACACGTCATCTTCATTTCCATTCCAAGAAAGTTCATCGAAGTATATCTGTTAATCAAACTACCATGACAGTTCTCACCGTTGACAGTCAGACTCGTAGATATTATATCCATGAAACTTCTCGTAAGATATCAATGTTTCTCTAAATAAATAAATAAATTTCTGATGGTTAAACAGTTGCTTGGAAATAGAATCCACGTACTCAATTAGTCATTCAATAATAGATCATACACACTCTTTGAAATCCGTCAGTAAGCTATAAGGCGAGGAACTACTATTTACGCTTCTAATTTTGTAGCCTTCGAACGTTAGTATCTATTAGAAAATACGCCCCTCAAAGCACAATTAAAACCGAAAAAAGAGAATAAAAGAAAAATCTTAGTGAGAAATGATAAAAATTGAAGTGGGCACTGATTAACTATGAATAAGGACTTGAATCGTATCAGCAGCAACAATAGCAATGTTTACCGAGTACAGATATAGTCATTTCTTTATGGAGGTTTAACAGTGGGCGTGAATAAAAGGCTAAGATAAAAGGGTCACCACCACTGTGATAACGTCTGCTGTGCAATCGTTTGTATAATGGAGGTGGCAGTAATGACAATTGTTCTCAGGTAGATAGTTGCTATGGTTTGAAGTTCGATTACTTCTTCGTACAGAATAGAAAGCTTTCGAAAATGCGGAGTAGACAAATAGAGATCAGAAGAAAACAATTGATTCCTAACGGCTAACTTATAAGTACTTTATGCGAATGCAGTTTTCTTTTCAAATGGAAGAGCTTCAATAACCGTTATGTGAAATTTCATAAAGCCGTTAAGGTTGTTGTTTAGATATGTTAGCTTCTAGCCAGTTGCATTAAAATATTTTTATCCTCATAACATCATAAGTACTTTGTCCTTTATATTTTAAAAGTTCTTAAGGACGAACAGAATTTCATTTTGTTACATAGTTATCCTAAATTATTCTATATGGCAAAATTATCCTAACCTAGGATCACATTTAAAATCCTAGAATTTGCATTTCAGTAAGAATTATTACCACTCTGGTTGTCAGCAATTATTGTTATTGTTATAAAATATCATTCGATTTCATCTTATTTACTAACTTTTTGATTGATAGTGCTTCTTGACTTTACAACAAAGACATTCTATCGGAAAGGAAGCTGTACTAAAATTAAATTAGGCAGCTGATGATAAATTGAACAATTTTTCTGAATGCGGAATGAAAAAATTATGATAAAGTAGAATGACACATCCCCGTACCTTTAGCAAACAAAATTTGGATACCTTAAATTCATTGTATTTCCGGTTGATCAAATTTGTTGATATCACGTTTTGTCAGGCGACCTGAAATTTGAATAGAATTCCTAGCTTGAGAAAACAAAAAGCGTTTGATTCCAAGTGTTAAAACTGTGCAGGAATTTGAATTTGTTTTGAATACAAAGCCATCATAATAAGAAACACCACACTACCTTTGATAAGTCAATATTTCTCCAATTAGCAATGTACTTCCCCCAAAGCATTCTTTAAACCCTGGTCAATCGGAAAATTTTAGTTAAAGTATTCATTCGGTGGGAAATTGTTCCGTTTATATCATCTAAAAATATAAGTTAATAATATTGATAATAGACAATTTTTATTTATGATTTTTTTCGCGTAAATGATTTTTTCTTTGTGATTTGTCTGAATTGTATTTAATTTAGTTTTTAAAACTTTAAAATAAAAGGTGTGAAATTATTTTGTGTGAAAATCCAAAACATCTAACAGTTATTTTTTATTTGCGCTTAAAAAGCAACATGCATAATTGTTTTATAATTTTACACTAAATTGATATGTAAGTGAAAGTTAAGTTCTCTAAAAAGAACAATCAAGTTGACACGATGCATTTCAAATGCTTGGTGAGCAAGATTTAAAATTTAAATTTACTTTGACTTACGAACAGAAAATCACAGTGAAAGATGCGAAAAAACCGAAGCCGAAGATCAATGTGGCACAAACTACCAAGTATGAATCCAGAAATTTCGAGAGTATTTAAAATGGAAATGTATGGAAAACATGATTGGATTTGCGACTGTAATGTAACAAATTGTCTTGTTTTCCAACATGAAACCTATTTGGTTATTATGCTTTTCAGCTGAAAATTCTGCAATGCATTTAAGTGCGGTGTTATGAAACTTATTTCAACTTGTTGAGTGGAATGGAATGATCGTAGCAAATGCTAGTTTTTTTTTCTGGAGTAAGAGAGCAATCGTTGATAAACGTTAATTATGGTTTGTGCTTTCGAATTTTCGCTTTTTTATCCACCAAACTTTTTAAACACAAACATTTTTTCCATACTTATAAAAGCATTTTGTGAATGAAACGTCACGTGCACACAAGCCAAACAAATAAATTTACATGACCCACTCAATTTCTTGCTTTACATACGAGAATGATTATAACAGCTAAATTAGAAGGATAAAGTAAGAACTAAATTAGAAGGAAAGAGTTCAGCAATCCGATGAAAAAGTTTATCTGTTATCTGCACCATGATGGTAATCACTTTCTTAGTCCCTCATAAAGAAAAATTATGGGAACGCACATGATTTGTAATAATGCATTATAAATACAAATATTGACGACCAGCTATAGGCTCAAGCCCAACAAGGCTTGTCCTTTGTTTATGAATTCCCCAATTCCCACTGACTATCCAATTGTATCTTAAATTCGTACACTCTCTTTGAATTAACTATATTTTCTGGCAACGCGTTCCATTTGTCTATTATCCTATTAAAGTAGTAGTTTTCGTTAAATCTCGATTAAAATGTGTCTTATTCAATTTATACCCATGGACCCTTGTTCTGTAATCCATATTGAAATTTAAGCCCTCTGTGTCCCCTTGTTCTTATATATTGAGTATTTATCTTTATATAGCTATTTATAAATGTAAGTTCAATTACAGAAATATCATTGACCTTTATTTGACCCTTCCTGTTCATTATACCCCAAAGTAGTTTTGTTTTTCATTGAAGTAGGTTTGTGAATTCTCGGTCTTCCAATTCACAAATTGTCATTGAAAACGCTGTCGTAATTATAATAATAGAGGTGCTCAAAACTTTCATTGAAAAAGAAAAAAATTATACATGCATGCTGTTAGATAACTTATTTTAACCGAGCTTTGTCTGAAAACAGATTGGTTCTGATGTGCGAATATTTTTAGGATATTGAGTACGTACTTTAATAAATAAATTTCTTATAAATATCATTCTATTCATAGATATCAACTAACGTTTGTTAAATTAACTTTTTTGTTTTGAAAACATTTGTGGCAGACATCCATGATAGATTAAGCATTTATACTTCTGAAAATCAACTAAAAACTTTTAGAAAACGATATGAAATTCACTCGACGAGCGATTCGAAATAAGTTATTGTTGATATTTACGTTACTAGATGGCACCACGAATATCCTTGTGGGGGGGGGATATGAGTAATTTTCAATAAGGATTCCAGCTTCACAAATCGCAATCTACAGCTTTTCTGTTTGTTTAAAAGACAATCAAATGAATGTACCTTTTCCAGACTATGTTGATATCTAAAATTGTATTAATGATTTTATTTTCATGTTTTTATTTTTTCAAAGCCATTTTTTACAAACAGCCTTTTGTGGTCTTTCACTAACATTAAAATCTTAGCCGAATTTGGCTGTCATCTTAAAATATTTAAAGATTACATTCATCAATATTATAATGTCAATAAATTGACAAATAAGACAGAAATCAAATATTTCCAAGAAAAATTCTACGGTTAGCATCTACAACTTTTTCTTAATCTAAATAATATCAAATGAATATATCTGATTAAAATTATATAAATTATTTTATGACAATTTCCCAATATTAGATAGCAACCCAAGCCTACCACTCGAAAGTGGTGGCTCTAATTTTTAAAACAAATCTTTATTAATCAAAATCAAAAGATGCCTATAGTTCTTATACACAGTCCCTTCACATTAATGTGACCACCTGTCAAAAGCCAGAATAACCACCTTTGGCAGAGCGGACCGCTGCGAGACGTGCAGGAAGAGAGTCAATTAGGTTTCTGATGATGTGTGCACCCAGTGAATGCCAGGAAAACATTCCCCAAACCATAATGCTCCCTCCTCCAGTCTGGATCCTTCCGGCAATTGTTGCAGGGTGTTTGCTTTCAGACGTTTCACGCCGTATACGCCAACGTCCATCTGTTCGATGGAGCATAAAACATGATTCATCGGGAAAAGCCACCTGTCGCCACTCTGTGTTCGTCCAGTTGCGGTACTGGCGTGCAAATTCGAGCCTTCGTCGCCGATGAACAGCAGTCAGCATAGGTGCATTAACCAGGCGTCTGCTGCGGAGGCCCATGCGCAGCAACGTTCGCTGAACCGTTGTTGAGGATACACTCTTGGTAGCCCCTTGGTTCATCTGGGCGGTCAGTTACTCAACAGTTGCACGTCTATTCGCCCTAACGCATCTCCGTAGCCTTCGTTCGCCTCTGTCATCTATAGCCCGTGGTGCACCACATGTGCCACGCCGCTGATTTTGGATAGTGCCATTTTGCCATGCACGGTATACTTTTACCACGGTGGCACGCGAACAGTTCACAAAATTAGCCGTTTCCGAAATGCTTCCACCCTTGGCCCGAAAGCCAATAATCATGCCCTTTTGGACGTCGGATAAATCGCTACCTTTCTGCATTACGCCAACGATTGAAATGCTTTCCGATGCCCTAGGACATCCTTTATATACACTTCACTGCAATTTTCTGCCGCCTGCCTTTTGTGATTGGTTATTTCACGTTGACGTCGAAAGTAGGTGGTGGTCACATTAATGTGACTGGACTGTGTATATTATTAAAAAATAGTATTTTATTAATTTATTTATTCCTTTCGGAACGTAAAAGGACATCCATGATCGGTTATCAAGATTAAAATGCTGCCTTTTAAATATAAATAAAACTTCTCTACTGCCCATTCTATTGCTAGAGCTTCCTTGTCAATTTGGGAGTATTTCTGTTCTGTTTTTGTTAAAGTCTTTGATGCTAAAGCTATTTTCCCTTCTGTTCCATCTGTAGGTGAAATAACACACAATCTACACCAACTGGTGATGCATCTGTTGCCAGCAATAGAGGTAATTTTGGTTCATAATGAACTAACACTCGAGGTGAACAGATTTCTTTTTTTATTTGCTCAAAAGCATCCTGACAACCCCAACCCCTAGACCAATTAAATTTTATCCCCCTTTTAGTTAAAGTTATTTTGAAGATTTGCTATAGTTGCTAAATTTGGACAGAACCCCCCCCCCCATAGAAATTTACTAATCCCAAAAAACTCTTTACAACCTGTACATGCTTAGGTACCGGGGCTTTAACAATAGCACAAATTTTTCCATTCGTTTTGTGTAATCCATCAGAATCGATTTTATGTCCCAAAAAAATGTATCTCATTTTGACTTTTACTTAAATTGAGTTTTAGGCTATGTTCTTTACACCTTTTGGAAAAAAATTCCAAAGCTCTAAAATGTGAACTTTCGTCAACTCCGGTGACTCTCACATCATCCATAAAATATACCTTAACACCGTATATGCCTTGAAACAACCCATCAACATAGCACTGTCAAATGGCAACTGTTCCATTTAACCCATAATTCAGCCTTTTACAGATAAATAATCCTTTATGCGTCTTAATTGTAAACAATTATTGACTTCCAGAATGAACTTGCATTTGCAAATGCGCGTGTTTGAAGTTTTTTTTTTTTTGAAAATTGTTTTCCTTCATTCAAGCTTGTGAATATATCTTAGAGTCTTGGTAAGGGGTGCTGAGGTACAACTAAGTTGGGATTTTGGGTATGCTACCACAGACGTATGCTACCATATGGCTTAACAATTGGTACCACAGGCACCCATTCCGAACTTTCTACTTTATCTATGATGCCCTCTTTTTCTAGTCTTTCAATTTCGTTTTCGATTCGACTTTTTAGAGCAAAGTGTGCCGTTCTAAACCTACAAAATATTGGTTTGACATCGGGTTTCATTTCTAACTTAACTTCGTGGTTGTTTATTTTCCCAAGTTTGTTATCAAAAATTTCTTTATACTTCTTCAAAAGTTTATTTAAGTTCATTTTAGTTTCCACTTTTAATGTCTTTATGGCGTTCCAATCGAGATTTATCTTATAAAGTCATTCGCGACCTAGAATTGTATCCAAGTTTTCCTTTTCAATATACAAGCTTAAATTCAAAATTTGATTTTATATTCTACTTTTACAGTGACATCTCCCATGGGTACCAATGAGTCATCTTTATAAGTTCGAAAAACTAAGTTAGTTGGTTAAATCCTCTTATTTGAAATTTCCCTGAAATTTCTTATACAGGTAACCCTCGTATAACACGGATTCTGTATAACACGGTACCAAAAATGTGGCATCTCTCATATAACCCGCCTAGGTTCTCCATATTACACGGTTTACAATAGCAATGATAATTGATATAAATAAGAATGGAGTGTTTCTACATTGAATATTTTCGACCCGTTTCAAGTTTTCTATCCGTTTTGGACCCTTCTGATGCCAAATCTGCGCGTCTGTCTGTTCTGTCTGTCGGTTTGGTCTGTCTGTCTAGTCTGTTCGTCTGTCTGTTCATCTGTCTTTCTGTATATGTGTGCCCTATACACGTCCACACGGTTTAATATATTTTCATGAAAATTGTGGTTTCTATATTACACTTATAATAGTCCTTTAGTTTCCATCTAACACGGTACGTATTATCAAATATATATGACCTCTGAGTTTTGGTTAACACGGTTTATATATAGAATGAGTATCCTATAACACGATTCCCATATAGCACAGTACGCAATATCAAAATTTGTGGGACTTGTAAGTTTCGTATAACACGGATTTTCTATAGCACGCTACAAATGAACCGTGTATACCTGTACTCACTACGCTTACCGTTCTTCCCGTATCTAATTCCATTACACAGTTTTTACTCTCAATTTTCAAACGGATCATTATTGAAGGTCGTTTTGGTTTTTCCTCACGTAATGTACATTCATCAGAATTCATACAACGGAACTTGGTTTTGGTTTTCCTTAACCTCATTTAAATTTACCTGTTTTCGTTTTACAAATGTGGCATTTGCTTTATTTGCTGAAAAACATGACTTTTGGATGTGCCCGATCTTCGAACAAAAATTACATTTACTACAAATAAATTTACAGTTTTGTTTATTATGGTTTGTACCTGTATATATATATTTTTTAATAGATAATATAGTTACTTGTATGTGTATGTACCATAAAGTTAAAATATATTTAATGAGAAATCTTATGTTGTTTTTTGTCAGATAATTTCTTAATGTTAGGTTCGTATTCAGTATTCATTAGTTTAACGCATCTTGCAGTCTATGAAATTAAAGGCTTTATTCATATAATAAGTGCAGGAATTGTTGTCCCTGTAATTTGAATTTTTTTCATTAGATTCGTTAAAATTTGTTTCTTTAAAAAGGGTATATATGTGAGACAGCAATACCAAATATCATTTTATCAGAGGAGTACCTAGATTTTTTTTTGACCAAGAGGATAGATGCTGACACTGCCCGTCGTCCTAAACAAAATGTAAGTATTAAAAATGCAAGAGGTAATTATTGAAATAATCCAGATAAATTATCCTTATATTTTTTAATGAATTAATTGTTATTCATGTTTTTAATTATTTATTGCAGATAATTGTACTTTATTTACTTTTAATATAATTGCTATTTACCGGGGCGGAACCTTTGCTGAAACGAATTTACATACATAACTTTACAGCTGTTGAACACGAAGTAATTTTGACTAAGTGTGATTAAAGGTAGGTTGGTAGGTATTTCATTAACGTCTCACTGGGACGGTCCGGGATCAAACCCGAAGGGAAAGATTCGAGGACAACACCTCGTAATTTTGAACCACGGTCAGATGACGAGGTCTCATTTGAGCTGCCACCCCACACCACAAGTGCTGTCAAATTCTTGCTAAAATTCGAAATTGAAAAAAAAAAAAAAAACAGGGAAATTTAGCTCAATAAGTATTTGACATCAGGTCTGATTTATTCTGCAAAAAGATATTTTACCACATGAAGTTCATCTCTTAATCAAAATATTTAAATGAATTTTTGCAAGAACATAATATTAGAATTATTATAATAATTTCGATATTGTCAATGGTGAATTCTTTTAATACGATCAGTTTTCATTAATAGGCTCTCTTTACAACTTGCGCGTGCTAGAGAACTAAAAAATTTTACTCGCAAATACCAGTAAATATTTAGACACTTTATTGTATTTTAAAGAAATACTTTAAGTAAATGTAAATCGTTCACCTGTGAAATGTGATGTTTCCACCTTTAATAAATTTGGAATTATAATCAAATCAGGGTAGAATCATTTTCAACTTTCACTTTCAATGTATTTGTTAAGGAAGAAAGAGAACACAAACTATGTGCGCATGGGCGAGGAGGATATGCATATTTTTTTATTCTATGCCTATCTCCGGCTTATCAATAGAAGAGAGGTTCAATAGTGAAGTGGAAAAATATGGCTTTGAAACACCATCAGTAGTATATGCATTTCTATTGTCATGAATTTTGGGGCAGTCCTTGAGTTGGTCTCTAGTCGTTTCGTCTAGTTCCCGAAGGGGACAGCTTATCTCGCTACTCCTATATGGCGGAAGTGTCTTTGTAGGTAGTCATGTCCTGTAAGAAGTCGAAAGCAAGCGACCCCGACAATTCTGGGCGAGAGACCTAAAGAAAATATAAGGATAACATAACTACTCGTTTCGGTCGCATGCTCATGGGCACATAAAATGGTTACCATAGCTCACTTTTCCTCCAATATGGTTAAGCCGACCAACCATTTGGTGGTTAAGGTGTTAGCCTCTAGATCGGAAGGTTCCAGGTTCGAATCCAGGTCACGGAATGGATGTTTGTAAGCGTATGATGTAGAGGCGGCTGGTGCACCTTAAATCTGTCGTGGCCGAAAATCCTTACGTTGGGTTGGTGTGGAAGTTTGGAGAGTGGGGTTCAAGCTCTGGTGTTGCCTCGTCATCTGAACGTGGTACAAAATTACGTGGTATTGCCCTCGGTTCTTTGCCATAGAGAATTGATCCCGTACCGTCATCAATAGCCCGTTGTGTTGCTCCAGTGCGACGTTAATTAACTACCTACCTGCCAATATGGTTAACATAAGCAAACTAAAGAAATAAGAAATATATGAAGAACCTTAATATTTGATTTATCCCCCTTTTAGAGATTGTTATTATTTTCTTCTAGCACTAAGTTTTCGTGTGGAACAATTACAGTTAGACTTCATGGAGCAGCCAGCCATTTACAACACATGTATTGGGCATTTTCAAAAGTGAAAATTCAAGAAACAATTACACTTAGGATTAATTCTATCAGTGAAATGACTGAAATTTCATTCGAATAACATACCTAATTATACCACTTCCCAAATGAAACAAGAATGCTTATGCTTTCTTATCCTCTTCGCTACCTAGGTCCACATACGTGGACTTCGACTCTTTCACCTTAAAAATAATCTTTCTAAAAAAATTGATTGTTAAAAACTTGGGTACACGTTCGTGGACGTTTAAGCTTCTGATTGACACCAATAAATGACTGTATAAAACGGTAGTTCATGTGGAATGTTTATTATTCAAAAGCGATTTGGAAGAAATGGCGTCAACTTAACGTGCTCGTAATATTTGTCGTGACCTTAAATGTCATCTTATTGTTGTGGTGTAGAAGTTTGGTAATTGTGGTGCCAGCTCGAGTGTGACCTCGTCATCTGACCGCTATTTAAAATTACATTGTATTGTCCTCGTATCTTTCACTTCGGATTTGATCCTGTATCGCCGCCAGTGTTACTCCAGTGCGACGTTAATTACTTACTTACCAACCTTCTGATGCTTCCTAGTAAGTGCATCGCATGCTCTGTAAAGATTTATTGACACAGTTGACTGATTAAAACACAAAATCAATATTTCAAATATTCCTGAGTCAAGGAGTCTCAATGTAAATAAGATTTAAAATTTTAAATTACATTTTAGAAACAAACAATTGTTGCTATTCGAATTTGTCAACCAGAACACTGAATACGACATTAACTTCTGTATTCAGCTACTTAAAATAATTGATCAATGAATGCATATATTGAGTGTGTAAATACAAGACAAACACAATAAAATATATAAAATAAAAAGTAGAATGGCCCATGTCCGAAATGCTCCTGAGTAGAGTGCCTATATAATAAGAGTGGCGACATACGGGAAACACTTTCTGATTGGCTTAGAGACCTTTTCTACCGCTTTTTGTGTGTTCGAGAAAAACGTGTGAATATTAAATTAAAAAGAAAATATAGCTTATTCATGTTCCATTTTGTGTTTATTTATTATTATTTTAGTGCTTGGTCAGTATAAATTTGAAGACTTTTTAAGTAAATAGCTTTTTTTGAACAACATGGTGTTTCCCGCAATCTAAGTTAGCGCGTTGTACATTCCATCTTATCAATTAAGCATGTAATTGAGCGTTTATATGAGTCATTTATACCGAATGTATCCATATTATAACAATCATATGATTTTTGTTCTCCTTGAAATGATAGATTAATTCGCCTTGCAACCTTCTTAGAGACGATTCTGGTATAAAAATGGCTGCCGCGCATGCGCATTGAGCCAAATTTGGTCCCTTGTTGCCACTCTTATTATATAGGCACTCTACTCCTGAGTAGTGCTTGAAACGTTGAGTAAAGTTACGGTTTCCTAAGAAAGCGGAACTGTTATCTAGCGGCCGTAATGTAGCTGTTCATGACGTCACTAAAACGTTGTCTATACAAATTAGATGGCGTTGGTTTCCTAGTGAGAGTTGATTGTGAGCGGAACGACAATTAGCGGAGTCGCTTTTTGCATGACAATCGTCATAGCAGTCTTAAACAGTTGGGAACGTTTTTTCTGGTGTAGTGGCGAACATTTTAAGATAAAAATTAGTGGCAAACTTTATTGGGGCCAGCGAAAAGGACGACATTTTAATTGATTTTGTGAGAAATCATAAAGTTTTGTATAATGTGAGGAGCCAGAACTATAGAAAAACCCAATTAAAACATATTCTATAGAGTAACATCGGGAGTATACTTTAAAAATCAGGTACGTATATGTTAATACGATATAATTTTTAATATTTTATCACATGTTATGTTAATCATAAGAATATATTATGTACACCTAATTCTCTGTGTTTGCACGAACCTTTATCGTACGAATTATTTATTATGAATTCAAAATAAATTTTCCAATATCTTTTTACGCGAGTCATTTTGATTTAACACGAACGGTTCTAAAAATATTTTTGCATAAATTCTAAGAGAAATTTTTTTTTTGTAGTATCACGTACTAATAGATTGCGTAATAGTGTGTGCATTTTGAAACGCGTGCCTAAATTTACCAATGTGTACTCATAGGTATCTGTGTATGTATTATCAACGTTTTTATTGAATTTGGTGTAGGGTAGAGCGAAAAACACGAATTTCGGAAATTGAAACGATTATGGTGGGAATAGTTGGGGACTTATTAATAATACAAAACATGAGCTAAATCAATTAATATCTTCAAGTTCCAACATCACTTTGAAATTTCGAAATTTTGCCACTTGTTTCACAAAAATAATAATAAAGCATTTAAAAAATTTAATACATCTTATTTAAAGCCATGGATGGGTGAAATAAACTTCTCTGCTTGTTAAAAAATAGTTTTACACCTAACATTACTCCGGAAATTAAAAAATTTCCCTTTTTTTTAGAGCGGCATCACGCGCGTCTCCACTCCTCTGAATAGTATCATCATTGCGTTCCTCGCTACTACGGGTGCACGGGCCCTTCCCTTTCTTCGCTTGTTTATAAGGGGGTAAACAACTCGTATTTCACCAAATGGAGTGGAGGTGTCTGGGTTTCATTAAATACCTACCCACTTTTTTGTAAATATCTAGTAAATGCATGCTCCTGCAAATGCCCTATCGATCTAGTCTATCGTGGAAAATTAAGTCCTTTGTTCAAATTGATTCGCTTTCGTTTATTGGTGCGTATTTTACTGTTTATTTTTACTTTTTTTAGATATTTTTTTAAATCTAGAATTTTAATCTTTAAGTTCAGTTTTGTTTGTTATGGAGACACGGTTCTGTGAATAAGTCGAAATGCCTCGGACACGATCAGTAGATCCATGTTCCGTGTTTGGAATGGCTGAAATAATGAAGCCTAACATGCTTCCAACATATTCAGATGTTATGAACATTATGTTACAGAAAGATTATAAAAGAGATGCTAGTATGGCTGCTGTATGTTCAATTGTAATTAAAGAGCTTAAAGGATTATGGGGAAAAAGTTCGATTCCAACTGTAACAAACCAACAAATAATATATGTGCTGAAAAAATATAATGAAGCATATAGAAATATTAAGAAACTATTCAAAATACTGGCAAACTAGATTTCTCGAAAATGATTGTGTCCTTCAGGGAATCAGCAGAAAAAAAATATGTTTGATATTAGCATATGTAAATGTAAGGACTTTCTCAGTTGTACTTGCAATATGAAAGTTCCTATTGCTAAAAGAGCTTTATTAACAGATCAAAGGACATACCGAAAAATGGTCATTGGAAATGTTGACATTAAAACCAGCAGAATGCATGAAAAAAGATTGCAGCGCAAAGAAAGAGAATCAGAGAGCCAAAACGCAAGTGATTGGCTCAAAGATTGTAAAGGAAAACAATCCAAAATACTCTCTCCCTCTATTACGGGGGCTACTTTGAGTTCTAATTTACTTAAGAATTCTAATGACAGGATAAACACAATCATAGATAATAATTCTCCTTCAACTTCACAAATGAGAACTAAACTTTCAAATGTAGCTCAGGCTTGTGACAGAACTGGTGTTTTGATAGATCGGCAGCAATTCTAATAAATGCTGCTTTGAAGGATATGGGGAAAATTTCCAAGGATGATTCTTAAAAAAAAGTTGATCGTTGGAAAATTAGAAGAGAAAGGACAAAGACTCGCAGGTACCTGAAAAGGAAAAATGAGGAAACAACCTCTTGATCAGAACATGGAATATACCTATGATGAGCGAGAGGGTTAAACTTTAGTTAAGATTAAAGAAAGAGAAAGGATTCCTAGAAAGATGCAAGTGGTTGGTTGTGATGGTACAGTGGTAAATACAGGTTTGAAAAATGGAGTCATTCGGCAAATCAAGCTCTTTTTAGGACGTCCTGTGCATTGGTTTATTTGTTTATTACATACAAATGAACTAGCGTTACGTCATTTGTTGCAACATTTAGACGGGAAAACCACTGGACCAAAAGGACACAGCGGAGAAATTGGAAAAATTTTAGAATCTTGTGAAAAATTGCCTTTAACAAAATTTGAAAAGATAGAAGTAACTTTGCCAGATATTGTCCTAGAGGATCTTAGCACTGATCAACGATACCTTTACGAAATGTGCGCAGGGATATCAAAAAAATATATATTCCATTAAGCTTGTCACAAAACGATCCAGGAAAATGAAATCATTCCAGATGTTTGACGACGGCAAATAGAATTTTAAGGTTATATGTTTCAACAGAAGATCCAACCCATAACTTGAAAATATTAACAGAGTATGTTGTGAAGGTATACTCATATGTGTGGTTTAAAATTAAAAGTCAGTCATCATGTCGGTACGGGAGTCTTCATTTTTACAATATTATAAATAAGTCGAGATTTTTGCCTGAGGATTTAAAAGTTGTAATAGATCTCACTTTGCAAAGAAATGCTTATTTAGCCCATCCAGAAAATATTATTTTGGCGATGTTAGCTGATGATCGAAAACACGTTTGGCAATTGGGCCTTAGAAGAATTTTAAAATTAAGACAAAAAAAAATAAAGTTGAAAAGAATATTCGAGAGTTAAAAAATCCCAAGTTAAACTGCGAAGCAGACGATTACATAAATTTAATTATATGACAATCAGATTCCATTACAGATCCACCACTTACAGTATCTCTTTCTGATGATCAACTCAAGTCTATAATTCTAGACGTTCCAACCAATAGTAACATATTTAACTTTCCGTGCCATTCACAAGGGTAGAACGTTGCGTTAAATTAGTAACTGAATTGCAGTATTTTGTGATACAGAGGCACGAGATGGATTTATTCGGTCAAGAATTGCTTCTAGACTTACTTTACCCAGATTTGAAACCAAAAGCCAAATTCAACCACTTTTAAGCTAAACCACTTCTATGCCAGTAACTTCAATTTATTTTTTATGGTAAGCTAGTAACTTAAATTGAAATTTTTAGTTTGGAACTCGATATGCAGCTATTATGGATGATTTTCTCTAAAAGTAAGAGATCAGTTTTTTGTGGCCTTTGTTTAGTGTTTACACTAAGAACGATCACAATCAAGATGGTTTCAATGACTGGAAAAATGGAGAAAGTCGTGCATGTCACCATGAAAATTCCCCAATACACAAATCTGCTATTATTACTCTAAAAGCAAGAGGTATTTCTCTTAACCGTGTTGACTGTATGCTAACTTTACAACTAGACAAAGAAACACACTATTGGAGATACGTTTTAACTAGAGTTGTAGCGGCTGTCAAAGCCCTGACATCAAGAGGCCTCGCTTTAAGAGGCGACAACGAAATATTTGGTTCTAACAGGAATGGAAATTTTCTTATGACTTTAGAGCTGATATCCGAGTTCGATCCATTCTTAGCAACACACACTGAAAAATACGATAATTGTGGTAGTGACAATACAAATTATCTCTCTTCCAAGACATGCGATGAGGTAATTGAGTTAATGCCTCGAAATGTTAGGCAAGTACACTAGTAGTTAGGCAAGTATAACAAAAAAATCGACGCACCAAGAAGGAGTTGTCCGATGGAGACAAAAATTGGTGGATAGAAAAATTATGTACAGAATAGAAAATGATTAAAATTTCAGAACAATTGAATGATTTATTTCAGAGTTAAAGTAACGAGCTCAATAAGGTGTTGACCCGCCTCTAGCCTGGATGCAACCTGCCACATGGCGTGGCATAGACCGATAAAGCTCCCGGATGGTCTCCTGTGGTATTTCTTGCCAAATTTGTTTCAATTGTCGGACTACGTCATCAACATTCCCTACCGGATGCTGTCGCCTTCCCATCATATCCCAGACATGCTCGATGGGACAGAGATCTGGTGATCTGGCTGTCCAAGGAAGTGTTTGACAAGCTTGAAGACAGTTCATAGCAACACATGCCGCATGTGGTCTGGCATTGTCTTGCTGAAAAATAAGCCCAGGGTACTACGAAAGGGACGGTAGCAAAACAGGTCTCAGAATATCGTCAACGTACCGCTGTGCAGTAAGTTTACCTCTAATGACGACCAAAGGGGTGCGGCTATCAAAGGAAATGGCACCACAGACCATAACTCCTTGTTGAGGGTCCGTGTGGCGTGCAATAGTGAAAGCAGGATCGGAACGCTGGCCTGGGCGTCTCCAGACAAGTCTTCGATGATCGTCAGGACACAGTTGGAAGCGGGATTCGTCGCTAAAGACTATACGTCCCCAGTCAGCATCATTCCAGCCTGATCGAGCCAAGCACTACTGTAATCTGGCTCGACAGTGTGCAGGCGTGAGTGGCAGGTGGCGTAACGGTCGGTACGAAAGTAGATTTCGCTCTCTCAACAGTCTGTGAATGGTCATGGTGGACACTCGTGTGTGGGTCGCACGACTGATGGTTGATAGCGATAAATCAGGCGCTGTGACAGCTGATCTGACAATCATTCTGTCCTCGCGATCTGTTGTGACCCTACGTCGACCGCTACCATCATGACACTGAAATCTGCCATTGTCCACCCACTCTTGCCAGCATCTTCTAATCGCCGCACCGCTTCGACTCACATGACGAGCGATTCTCCGATTTGCCCAACCTGCCTCTTTCAATCCAATGATACGACCTCTTTCAAACTCTGAAAGTTGCTCGTAATGAGCTCGAATCCTGCGGCGAGGCATTTTTTCAGTCGTTGAAAGGTATTCTAAATCGCAATGCAGCAGAAATTTTTAACAACAGTTCAAGAACAACTCCTTATATACATCTGCTGGATGCGCAGTTCCGATGCGCTGGAGATCGCACTATTCATTCATTGGACACCAAATTTTAATCATTTGCATATTTGGTCGAAACATTTTTGCATACGAAATTTCAAATCAATCGGATGATTCCTTCTTGGTGCGTCGATTTTTTTGTTATAGTGTGTAATTTGTGAAGAGTTGAAACAATCTAAATACTTTTCTCTCATCGTTGACTCGACCCCAGACATGTCACATGTAGACCAGTTAATCTTTGCTGTTAGATATGTTTCAAATGACGGTGTGCCCAGCGAAATATTTCTTACCTTCATTCCATCAGCTGGTCATAGTTCAGAAGGATTGTTCGAGTGTGTTATGAATGAGCTAGAAAATCTGTAAATAAACATTAAATGACTGCAGAGGCCAATCTTATGATAACGCTTCCAATATGGCCGGCGTTTAAATGGTCTGGAATCAAAAATAAAGAAAAAAATTCCTTTAGCTTTATTTATCCCGTGTGCGGCACACTCCCTAAATCTTGTTGGATCATCTGCTGCAGAATCTTGTGAAGAAGCGTGCACATTTTCATGTTGCTCCAATAAATATATGTATTTTTTACGTGCTCTACAAAGCGATGGGAATGACAAACAAGCGTTATGGAAGAATCTTATCAGAATAAGAAGTGTGTCGCACTCGATGGTCAACAAGAGATGATGCGTGCCAAAGTTTACGAGAGTCTTGGGAAGAAGTGTACATTGCTCTGACAAGAATTTAAAATGAAACAACAGAAAAAGCAACGACTATATGTGAATCCCGAGGAATACTTCGAATATTAGAACGTTTTGAGACTGCGTTTATGGTGTGTTTCTGGAGCACCGTACTTTACAGAATCCATAAAGTTAGAAAAGCCATGCAAAGTGGAACTGTGGTTATTTTGTTGGTCAGAGATATGTGTGGTTCTCTTGAAGAATATTTTATGGAACAGAGAAACAACTTTGATTACTTTGAGGAATTGGCCATGGATATAACCAAAACTACATCTTATGAAAAAGACAGTAAAAGACAGACAAAAAGAAAAGTTTGGCCTGACGAAGACAGAAGTGGAGAAGTTAACTTTACTGACAGGGATGACCTTAAAATAAACACGTTATTACCAATTATAGACTCTTTTGTTTGTGAATTCAAGAAAAGAAAAATGCCCTATGACGAGTTTCAAGACCGATTCTACTTCTTAACTCAGTTGTGTGATAACAATACAGATATGGAAGAAGAACTGAGGAACAAGGCCACCAACCTTTACCACGTCTACACAAATGATTTAAATTCGGATTTCACTGAAGAGTGCAACCACTTTAAGGATGATGTAATTTGGACGTAATGTTCCTCACACCATCCTCTTCAAAATTCAGCGTATTCCCTTTCTTCCGCGTTAATTTATAATCCTCATGTCCCTTAGCGTCTTGCCATTTACCCCTCGTTTAGTTTTTTTTAGACCTATAAGTTCTTTTAATGTTTATGTATTAATTCTTATGCTAATTGTTTCATCGCTTTTTCCCGTTTGTGTTGTTTTGTGTTTTTCAATAAATGTTCACATGTTAAATTACACAGATGTCTGTTGCGTTTTTGCACGAAACCTTTTAGGGATTTTTGATCCCATTTTGCATACTATGTTTTATTCCTTTCAGTAAACTTTCCTAATTTAAGATATCGACATCTCCTAATCGTTAATTCATGTGCAGGGTTCAGTGAATCTTTTCTTTTTCAAAATTACCACTATACGATCAAAATTTGCCTTGGTTATGTTCCTTCTTTTTTCGAACCTTTTACTTTAATTAATTACTACCACTCTTAAAAAGGACATAACAGCAGTCTATGTGGCATGTGATAAAAAAAACCTCTTGACTTAGGGCGCAAAAAGTTGTCAGCTAAGTATTATTTTAAGATGTGTTACGGCATGTAATACTCAAATAAAAGTGTACTCCCAAGTACAACAATATATTCAATAATTGTAAAGAGACATCGTAACAGACAAGCATAAGAACGATACGAACAGCGTAAAGACTCCGAGGCAAGTAACTCACTGCATATCATGAAAAGGATTGCTTGACAAAGGAATTGAAAAGAATACATATACAAGAAGCATTAATGTAAATATTGGAAAGAGTAATATTAAACACCGGTGATTTACGACTCCTTGATATAAACACTCGAATGAAATATGCAACCAGATTTTACCAACACAATATCATCCTTTGAAGCTCTTGACTACCGTTTTAATCGACTTTATCGTGCCCGTTCTACTCATATATTCCCTTAATTAACGGGAAAAAGCTATTTTGACACCTACCGTTGATTCTGGGTGTACACTAGGGTGGTCACAAGGTATATGGGGAAAAAAAATTTCCGCCGAATCTTCTATGGCACCCCTCTACACTGATGTACCCTGTACACTGATGGCATGAGTGTTTTACAATATTTGGAGCATTGAATTTTGAATTGTCATCCTATAGTGTCAGATTAATTTACCATCATTTTACATATATTAAGAAGCAGGGATTATGATATTCTTTTCTGTTGGGTACTGTGTCACGTGGGCATCCAAAGTAACGAGCTTGATTAGTGAGCTGTGAAATAAGATTCTATTAAAAAATTACTGTGCTGTGGGTAATGATCACCCATCTGATAAATCGTTGGAAGGAATTTCGAAATTTCTGAGATGTAATTCCTTACAAGATGTTTATCCCAATTTGGACATTGCTGTAAGGATAAGTTTGTGCATACCTGCTACAAATTGCGCTGGAAAACGCAGTTTTTCCTGCCTTAGAAGAGTTAAGAACTATCTGCGGACTAGTATTTCTGAAATACTGTTAAATTCACTTTCATTACTTTGTATTGAGGCAAATACAACAAAAACACTTTCGTATGAGGACATTATTAACGAGTTTGCCATTAAGAAATCTCGAAAGAAAGCTATGTAAATTTGAACATGAAGAAGTTTGTATATTTTTCAGCAAATAAACCAGTAATTAACTGCATTTTGTGTAATTTCATTGTAGGACAACTTAATTCAAATTGAACACAGTTCTTCAATTACGTAAAAGATAGTCATTAGCATTCAAATATAAAAATATGCTTAAAATAGTGATCACTCAAGAACAACTTACTTAATTAATTAAGTTCGAAACCCATTTCATTTTTAACGAATCTTAAAAGAAGTAAGTAAAAAAAAAACAAGTAGATAACTAATTTTATTATATAATTTATTATGTAAACCATTAAAATATTGTTGTTTTATCTAAACTAAATAAATGAATGTTTAAAAAAGATTAAAACACCAATGAACTCTATCCTTTTGTTGTATAAAAGAAATATGAACTATAGAGAGGCGGCAAATGGACTTTAGCCTATAGGCGGCATACTCTTAAATCCGGCCATGATCTCTTATGTGATTGAGTACATTATCAAACAATAATGCTGTTAAACGAAAGTATTGTCTGAATTTTCCCTCATTGCAATACAGATTAATGCATGAACTTTAAAATGCACCCTCTGTAGCACGATTTTTAAATACCTCACTCTCCTCCAAACGATAGTTTTCGTCTTCCGATGACTCCTCATCTTCCAAATATACTAATAATACTATGTCTTGATCGTCCATTCTCCATCGCATTCTGTCCGTCTAAAGCTACGGTTTCCTAAGAAAGCGGAGCCGTTATCTAGCAGACGTGATACGTCATGATTCGGTGGACATTACTAGGCGGCCGTCTTAACAGAGACCAGAGGTGTTAACTTAGACGGACATTATACGAAGGATAATTGGGCAATACAGACGGCTGTCCTTTTTTTATTTTATTCGAGGGACTAAACAAAGTGACTTTTTTATTCACAAGTTCAAGTTTCTAACTTCGGGATCGTTCAAGACAGAGTGAAAATTTCAACGGATTTCAAATCAGCGTAAAATTCTACGCCACATCGATACCAGAAACATATTTATTATTCAATTATTTATTAAATAAATAATTATTTATTTAAATAAAATCACATTTAAGGTATCGATCTCGTGTAAAATTTTCAGCAGATTTCAAATCTGTTGAAATTCTCAATCTACCTTTAAAGATCCCGATTTTACAAAAAACAAACTAAAGAATGCCAGTCAAAATTTTTTGTTTGTTTTGCTTTCCTCCGCTCGAGTTGTTTGACGCATGAAATGAAATATTGCCGCTACAAGAGAAAAAAACTTTCCCCAACTGTTTGAGACCGCTATGATGATCGTCATGCAAATGGTGGCTCCGCTAATTTTCGTTACGTTCACCAAACGCTCACTAGAAAACCAAAGCCATCTGTTTGTATAAACAACGTTTTTGTGACGTCGTCCACAACTACATTACGGTTGCTAGATAACTGCTCCGCTTTCTTAGGAAACAGTAGCTTAAGGCCTAACCCTATCGAGTTTCAAGATATATTATCGAAAAATGTTGCAGTTTGATTTGGCCCTATATCTCGTTTAGTCATAGACACTTTTCGAAATCTAAAAACAGTCTACATAGCCTTTTGTTACTGAGGTGTTGTCGAATTATATAATAGTGTTTCTTTTTCTCCATAGTGGCGCTATTTACCATTGAAATTATTATATCAACAGGTTGTTTTTAACTAACATTTTGTAAATTTTGTTCATTCAACGAATGGCAATGTTAAAATGTATCGTCCGGCGAACGAAAAATGAAAATGAAATTGTGTTTTGCTTTCAGTTAAATAAAGTTGTATTTGTTTGTGGAAGTCGGTGTTTGGGTTCACGCATTCAAAATGCATTTTTTAAGGAAAGGAATGTCACTGTTTATCCAACGGTAATATATTTCACAACCATAAATTACATTTCTACTGTTGATAGACACAACAATAAATCTGCTTACTTATACACGTTACTACATTATCTAAAAATTTTTGCCCCTTGATTGCAGTACATATCGAATTGTAGTAATACATGATGTAATTTTTATTTGTGATAAAATTCTATACTGAAATATATTTTCGTTTCAAACCATGTTCATGCTAAAATAAATTATTTGCAGCATGTACTAGTTTTTTTTTTGTAAAAAAAATTTCAATAATATGTTTTTTTTTCGAAAAAATAGGATTTTAAATTAGAAACTAAAAACATGCTGTTTTCTTTTTATTTTTTCCAGGATCTCAGTCTAAAAATGGATGGACAGTTTTTGCATTCAAAGTCTTTAAAGTTCCTCAAAATGTATTTCTAGTCACTAATTCCATTTTCAAAATACCAATCATGAGTAGCATGCATAGGAAACTGTTGTCAAGAGGGAGAGATTTTTTGCATTGGATTTTCGTAATGTATGGTCTAATGAAACTAACTTTGCTTTCATTATTCTATAACGATTTTGCTGATCGATATTATATTGGCGATACATGTATGGAACCTATGTTTTGGTTTGTGGATCATTTTACTAAAATTTTAGGTCCTGTAAGTATATTTTAAATGAATACCTGTTTTAAGAATTTACTGTATTATATTTTTACTATGTTCTGTAAATTTTCAAGAATGTACACTTTTTTACATCTTAAATAGCAAAGACCTCCAACCTCTAGTTGCAATATTACTTTACAAAGTGAAAGTTCAAAATTTTGAAAGTTTTTCTCTTACTTTAATGATATAAATTTTTATATAAAAATCGTTTCCTTTGGAGTGTAGCTGAGTAGTTTGAAGGCCTTTGAAAATTTGGTATGGAGGTATAACAGGGTGGTAACAGAACCTGGAAATCAGGGAATTCTCAGGGAACTTTTTATTTCTGGAAAAATCAGGGAAATCTCAGGGAAAATTTCCAAATTTTACAAAAAATCAGGGAAATTTTGACAATTTAAACTGTTACTATTATCTTTTGTCCTATTTTGAGATGCGCGATTTTGAGTGCTTTTGTGAATCGAATAAATCGTATTCGCTGAAATTGTAATTCGAAAAAAGAACCATAGTGTCGTAAATTTTGAACACTGCGGAAACCGCTGCCGCCATTTTTTTCGCGGCTGCAGTGTTTTGTTGCCTTGAGGCTTGTGGGATACAATTTGAAATTTGTGCCACAAATGATATTTTTAGCGTATTAAATTAATTATTTTTGTTAGCAATTACATTTTTGTAGAATTATTTATATATATATATATCTGCATTTGGTTTCGATGAATAGTATGACAATGTAGTTTCAGGTGTAAAAAGTTCCTTAATCAAAATATTTTTAATTTTTTCTCCAGTTTTTTGAATTGCAGTTTTAAGAGTTCCATTAAGGGTTCCAAACAATAATAATTAAAATATCTAGAAAAAAAACATAAAATATTTGTGGAGAATTATCTTTTTCCACCCTTTGACCCTAAATACTTAAAAATAGTGTTGTGTGGATACTGTATATCGATACCAATCGAGGATCATAACATTTCTTAAGGGAATTGTTAAATCAGGGAAATTTTTGTGAGACTATCCTGGAAATCATGGAAATATCAGGGAACTTTTTTTCAAGGATTTTGTTGCCACCCTGTATAAGAATGTCATAATTAAAAATGCAAAGTCTCGTAATCATGTTGCTAGATTTAAGTAACTTTACTATATTCCTCAATCGTTCCCTTCGAATTTGATCCCACACCGTCAACAACAGCCTGTCGTGTTGCTCCAGTGCATCATTAATTAAAATACCAACCTGATGCAGCTTAGCCAAATACGGCCCTTGCACCATAAAACCAAGCATTCACAAAACTTGACTCTTGTTAGTGACGATGACTTTTAATGAGTGTATGTGGATTTAAAAGGATATTTGGAAATTAAGTGTTTGAGAACCGTAGTTGAAGAGGAAACCTCATTTTTCAATTAAATATGTTTAACATTTTTATTTTTAATCCTTCATGGTTTGGTTTGTTACTGGTCATTTTTTGCTACCTGAGGGCAAATAGATCAAGATGTACTAATTCTATCAAGAGACTTAATTGCATGTGTTCAAATACATGTTTTAACTGGTTTTCATGTTTGATATTTTTTTGTTTCTTTTTAATGAATATTTGTAACCTGTACTCATTTCATAGTATAAATTTAGATTCTGTACATTTAAGAGAAAAATATTTTTCCTTTGTTATTGGTTACTCTGTAACACAATTTGGAATCAATTATAACCAACATAAAATTTAATCTTGTTCAATACTTTTTCTTCTATATTGTCTCATTTGTATTTCTCCTAAACATTATCTTTGAGCAAGACTGCCTGTTCTGAGCAAGTTTAGTAGTTATAATTAAAATTTAAGGACAAGGATGCCTGAGTTCCACAGGGTTGCAAATACAGTACAAAGTCCTAAATCCAAATTCCTTGGAATCTCAGCCATTCCAGATTTCGGAACATTTGCATTTTTTTTCTCAAAAAACCTTAATTTACCCCTTCCTAGGGCGCACGAATTTGTCTGTGGGTTATTTAGGTCCAGAACACGTTTGCAATCCTAAAATAGCAGAAATATAAATGGGGGAAAATCTTTTTAAAAGAAAAAACAAACTAATACAATGCAACACATTTTTTACTTTAAAATCTTCTAATATTTTTGTGTGGTTTTACTCTGAACATGTCCGTTGTTTTGCGTTGTTTCATCAATTTGGTCCAGGTTGAACGCTTTCTTCTTAAAAAATTTTATATAAAAAGTTAGAAAAAATGCTGGTTTGCAAAACGCCAAGATTTCGGACAATTCTGGATTTGGGACTTTGTACCGTATTTATAGTTGGGTCATTCCATCTGAAATGAGCATGAATAAGGAACAACCTGTGACAGTAGGTATGGGGATGGATCTTCATGAAATTTAGTACAGGGGTTTAATTTATACATAAATAACGATATCCAAAAATAATTTGGTTCAAAATTAAGTATTTTGTAGCAAAACGGTTCAAAAAAAGTATTTTGTATGAAAGGGGAGTGTTACTCGCGCGCGCGCGTCCATAGCAATTCTTAAGCTACACATGCTCCCTGGGTGGACTCCCTAAATGAGTAATGGCGTTCGTTGGTGCAGACATCAAGACATGCCTTCTTCAACTATATTTCAAAGTTTATATTGGGCTGGACCAAGTGAAATGGTCAATGTGACCCATTCCTCAACGTAAATTATTTTGTAAGTTTCAGACATTTTAAAGACTTCCAACTCTGAAAAGGAATTGTGAAATCTGTTTCTCAAAAACTACTTAACTTAAATTTTTATTTATTTATTATTATTATTTTTGTAATCTATCTAAAAGTTTTTTTTTAAATCTATTTGCAAAGAATGAAAAACATAAAAACTAAAATTTAGTTGCAAAAAAAAAAAAGAATTTAAAAAAATTTTTGATAGAATTAAAAGGTTTTAATTGGCTAGAGGAATGAAGAGACATTGTTGAAATCCATGCCAATTGCAATACTAGGTTGAATAAAAAAACTATTTTGCTGAAGTTTGGAAGTCGGCTTAATTTCTTTCCTTTTAAAATTAGCAACAGAAAATTTACAAAAGGACGATTTTCCACTTTAACTAGTCACACAAAATCAAATGAAGGAAAGCTCTGACAAAAAACGATATTTTAGAGAAATATAGTTTAATGTCTTGTAAGAAATTCAGGATTGTCTTTTGTGTTCTAAAACATTTGTAAAGTCGATTCCACTCCAGAATACTAGTAGCACATCACCTAATTGGTGACCGAAAATTTAGCCAAACTATTATGATAGTCGTACGATGGTTTAACCATATTCCAAAATTATCGCTGTTACTGGCAATGACTAGAACATTCACCATCTAGAACACAGGCCTCCCAGAGGCGACTAAAAAAGCGACTATTTTCAAGGCAAGGCGACTATGGCGACTTTTTTCAGAAAATTAACATTGAAAAACGTCAAAAGGCGACTATTTTGAAAAAAAAAGGCAACTATTTTCATTGCAAGGCGACTTTTTCTTAGAAACTCGAAATTTGCGCTACATTTATGAATTTACGATAGTTTAGTATTATCGAGGCATAATAATCGATTATAGCCGTGCATGAATATTAGAGCAAATCGATATAATACGGACAATCGATTTTTACTATTATTTTCTGGGATATTTTGTGACAGTTCTTTTTGTGGAGTCAGGTGTGGCCACTGCTCGCAAACCCGCGGTAATTGCTACGAATTCCTTCCCAAACCAAATGGGAATTCGAGCCTATTGGATAACAGCCATCATGGTGTTGGTTTGCTTCGCAAACCAAATTCCAATTGCGAAGAGATCCAATCGGCGTGACGTCACAATCTCTTGGAAAAACATAAATATTTGATTGAAAAAATTATTAATTATTAAAAGAAAATCAAATGCAAGTGATCGTTTTGTTGTAAAATTTTCCGCGGATTTCAAATCAGTTGAAATTTTCAACCTATCTTTAACGATACTGATTTTACAAAAAAGAAAGCAATGTCAGTCAAAATGTTTTTTATTTATTTTGCTGAGCACAGGAAATTAAATCTTATTCATGTAATCTCGAATTAAACGAAGGTCAGGGTGGTAACAGAACCAGGGAAATCAGGGAACTTTTTCTTTCTGGAAATATCGGGGAATTCTCAGGGAAAATTTCCAAATTTCAATAAAAATCAGGAATTTAAAAATTTTTAAGAAACGGTAACTATTGTCGTTTGTGGCCTATTTAGAGATGCGCGATTACAAGTATTTTTGAGAATCGAATTAATCATTTTTGCCGAAATTGTAATTTGAATAAAGAACACTGGTGTCGTAATTTTCGAACCCAGCGAAAACCGTCGCCGTGAATCCAGCGATACAACTTGTGGAAAACAATTTTAAATTTGTGTAACTAATGATGTTTTTTTTGTGCATGAAATTAATATTTTTTGCTTGCAATTACATTTTTGTAGAATTTTTTGGTAAAGCTTCAGTCTACGTTTATAGCGGTGTAACGGCCTTGGCGCTTTTTGCGCACTTCTAAATTTGCCAAGGAAGGAATTATTTCAAATGAACCAATGAAATCAACCGACAGTTCAACGAAATTTGAAAGAACTTGAAAGATTACTAGCCATTGCGTTGCCAGCACGGATTTGCCCGTGACAGTTCTTTTCGTGGAGTCAGGTGCTAACTAACTAGGTGCTGCTCGCTAACCCCCGGTGATTGATACGAATATTGTTTGAGAAATAAACCAAATGAGAATTCGTAGCCTATTGGATAAAGCCATCTTGGCATTACACGTGGTGTTGGTTTGCTTCACAAACCAAATGGAAATTGGTAGCCTATTGGAAAGAATTCCCTGCGAATTTTTCGCAAACCAAATTATGAATATTGTGAACTATGATTTGCCTCGCAGATTGGATAACAGCCATAACGGAGTTGCCCGTGGTGTTTGTTGGTTTGCTTCGCAAACAAAATAGGAATTCGGCGTGACGTCACAATCTATTGTGAAAATAAATATTTAGTTGAAAAATGATTTATTAAAAGAAAATCACAAATGTATAAGGTATCTATCTATCTGGTGTCAAATTTCAAATCCGTTGAAAATTTCAATCTGTCTTTAACAATCCCGATTTTACAAAAAAGAACTAAATGCAGCCAAAAAGTTCCTTTTTCTCTTTCGCTGAAAATCTCTCTAAACGTCACAATCACTTGCGAAAATTTTGAAAATATTCAATTTAAAAATTTTATTTATTTAAAGAAACAACAACACATTTTTTGTGTCTAATGTGAAATTTTCCGCAAATTTCAAATCCGTTAAAATTTTTACTCTATCTTTAACGGTCTAGAAGATAGAAAAAAGAACTAAATTACTCCAGTTAAAGGTTTATTTGTTTTTTATCGTCTGCTGGAAAATCATTCCTCTGCTCAAAATGATAACGGAAACGAAAAATAAATAAATTTCGAATATGTGATCTTCTATGCTGCTGCATTCAATAATAATTACATTTCATTAAATTCATTTTAAAATGTTTTCGATTGAATTTTAGAATTCTCAAAAATTCAAAAATATTCGGACTACCTGTGATGTAATTGCCATAGATTCGTCAGGACTTTGCTTGCAGGAAACAGACAGACTGACAGACACTTCTGTTTATAATATTAGAGATTCAAAATGAAAATTTAACCTTTGACTACGACTATCGATATAACAAGCGCGATTCGTCCTTGTCGCGATTCTTATAACTTTCAACGCACAACTGCTGTAACGGCCGTAGTCTAAATTATTTCTTGGCGCGATTCTTATAACTATTAAGGTACAACTGATGTACCGGTAGTAGTCTAAGGCCCGGTGCACACATCCGATTTTTCAACGAGCGGCACCGAAGCCCAATTATGCACACCTAACCGTGGAATGACGCAAGTACTCGTTTCGCGCCATTTGCGATAGTTATTCGATCAAAGAAAACGTGTTTATTTCGCTAACAGTGTATTAAACAGTATATTTTGAAACTAAATAGACGTTACTGGATCAACCATTTATTAATTACTTCAGACCGGAGGAGCGTGTGCGGCGAGCTGCTGCGCAGTGGAGAACTTCGATACAAATTGTACGCAAAGTGGACGTACATCGCCACAGCGGCGCCGGAGGCATGTGTGGACTACTCCATTGGATCTAATGTATCTCATACCGCACTTGCTTTGTACGTTGAAAAACCAGATGTGTGCACCGGGCCTTAAGGTTTAACTCTTCGTTTGCTGAGGTTGCCATGGAAACCATTATAATCGTGATGCAGATGGGTTGCCTTAACTTGCCCTAACTCGCTACTAGAAGTTCGCCAAAAAAAGCGCCAAGATCGTTGCCACCTTTTAAAACGTAGACTGAAGCTGTACCAATATGTATATTTCATTTGATTTTGATGTATATTTGGAAAATGTAGGGACAGAGGTGTAAAAAATTCACAATCAAAATATTTTAATTTTTTCTCCACTTTTTTCAATTGCTATTGTTAGAGTTCCATTGAGGGTTCCAACCCTCACAGTAACAATTAAAATATCTGGTGAAAAAAAATACAAAATATTTGTGGAGAATGATAATTTTACCTTATCTGACCCTAAATATATAAAAATATTGTCGTGTGGGTACTGTATATCAATGCCAATTACGGATCCCGACATTACTTAAGGGATTTGTAAAATCAGGGAAATGTTTGTCACACTATCATGGAAATCAGGGAACTTTTTTTTTGAGGATTTTGTTGCCACCCTGAAGGTCATTCTGCGCAGCGGCGTTCGTACTGGAAAAAGTATAAAATTACAATTTAAAAATGATTTATTTAGAGAAAATCATATTTTTAGATATCGATGTAATGTGAAATTTTCTGCAGATTTCAAATCCGTTGAAATTTTTACTATATTTTTAACGGTCTAGGAGATAGAAAAAAGAACTACATAACTAAAGTTATGCTAGTCTAAGTTATAGCCTGCTAAAATCGTTCCTCCGCAAAACCAAACGGAAGCGGAAAAAATAAATTTAGAATATATAATCTGTCATGCTGTTGCCATTCCAAAAAAAAAATAATAATAATAATTAGATTTCCATTGAGATCAAGTGTCTAATATAGTGCTAAATTTTACAAAATTGAGGAGACTATTTTGGTTACTATTTTTCACATATGAGGCAACTAAAGCGACTATTTTCAAATTTAAGAACCACTGGGAGGCCTGAGAACATTTGCTTTCCCAATATGATAAGAGGACTCTTGTTCTATTTTGTAACATTTTCTTGAATTAAAATTTGCCAATCGCTACTGAATTGTGATAATCTTTACTTCTTTTTCTCTAACGATTGTGATAAATGTATGGTTTGGAGTTTAAAGAAACTAAATCGTCTGAATTTCAATTACATTTAATTAAAGACGATCACAATTATGTATTTAAAAAGTTTAAAGAATGACACCGAAAGCACGTTATTGCTTTAAGTAACAAATTCTGATTGAGAGTATGGCGTCTAGAACACTGTTGCTGCAAAATCTAATACTCATCGTCCGCCGGTTCCGCCGTCTGCAGAAAACCACGTCTGGTATCCTTAGCTCCCTTCTTTCGTCTGCGGGGTCGGGGCCAACGACCGAACACTGCATGGGGAAGGAATGTCGGTTGAGGTAGAAATGTCGGTCGGTTGGTTGCTATGCGGTGCGGGGGTCTGTTCTTACATAAATATAGTAAAAGGATTTGTTAATGATGTCAAATTTGGAATCGGGGTGTAACGCTGATAGTTACTTGCTTTCATAATAGCTGTGGGCATTTCATTAAAGTTGAAGTTTGGACTGAATTCGACAGGTGCATTATCAATCTCATTGAGTAGCTACTTGCAAACAGTAGCAAATTGACTTTTGCAGTTGACACAATCTCCTATCATTTTTTTTTATAATTTCTTATTTTCTGCTGTTATTCTTTATTTTAAAGCAATTTGTATTTACTTGTCAGATTCGTATTAAAAGGCAAAATTTCTCACTCGTCAACGTTTGAAAGATTAGGAATTATAATTTATTCTCAATGCAGTTGTATTTACCTGTCTAATAATTATTGTTTAAAAACTTATTTAATATTCTCAAGTAATAGTTTTTTAGGTTTACAATTTCAGAGGATATGAACAAATCAAAAAGACTTCTACAAAAAAGAAACTTTCCACTGACCAATTTATTATTTCACTAATCAACTTGAATTAAGCAAGCAAAAATAAGTTTACAAAAGTAATTTCATGTGAAATTTTGCCAGTGCATTGTAATTCCTGTTTCATTCTTATATTGCTTTTTCATAATATCAAATCTTGTAACTTTCATTATCAACTACAATAAAAAAAGTCACATTTCGATCTAGTTAAAAATGTATCTAGGGCAAGAGGTAATGAAAATTTCAGAACATAAGACATCTTGGTCACTTATTGTTGAAAGGTTTACATTAAAGACCACTTCAAAGTCGCTCAAAAATCAAGGTAATGTTGACTGGTTTCTTTGATTGTCGTGGCGATGTGCATTATGAATTTCTACCAACTGGCCAGACGGTTAATAAGGATTACAGGGCTCCTAACATGTCACATTTTCAAGGGTTTTAAGTTCTTAAATTCTATTTAAAGAAGAAAAATTTGTGATGCACAGCTAAAAAAATTATATTTATCTAAAAAAACAGTGTTTGCGCGCTCTTTAAAAACTTCTTAAGAACTCCTTAAAATGGATTTTCGTTTTTAAGCACTCTTAAAATTTCTTATTTTTATGTGCTACTCCTTAAAAATTCCTTATTTTTTTATTTTCGCCTTTTCAATTTTGAAATGTGCGCTACGTTCCACCGCAAGAATGGATTAAAAAACATACCGTTACAACTGTAAAAGGATCACGTTGCCCGCAGTGTATTAGCAGCAAGTTCTGGAAATTTTCCCTCGAGAAAAGGCTATCAGTAAGGCGAAGTGTAAGGGAAGCAGGGCCATCTGCATATCAAACACCTCTTACCTAATTACATAACTTCAGCGATAGAACTTTTAAGTGGCATTTACAACTGACGCTTTCCTTTTATAGTATTGTATGGTGTATCATTTGGCTTCAAGAGATATCACCTGTCGACAGGGTCAAACAAAAGGAGGAACGTCTAGGTCAGACGCTGACAACTCGTAAATGGTGAGATCGATGCCAGGGGTCACTTAAAAAGGGATAACATCCTCCATACACAGATCTGAGGGCGGTCTCAACTGACCCGTTTTATTTTCGGATTCTGGAATAAGACGAGAATGGGGAGGTCAAGAGACCGGACGAATCGAGCTGATATTAACTCAACGTTAACCCTCTGCATACAGAGGGGCAGAATATCGTTTTCTATTTTCGTGTTACGGAAACGGTCGAAAGAAGCAGCAAACTGGAACACGGCTGAACCCGCCTCTCCTCCTGGGGACGGCTTTCTCCCTGGAGGAGGGGTAATTCATTCAATACCTTTGTCATCACATGTTGCTATTTCTACTGTGGGTCTGATTATGTTTTGAAGGTATAGATATGTTGCTGGTAATCTCTGCGAGACATTAGTGGTCTGGATCCTAAGTACCCAGTTGTGTCAAAGCTAGTGAAGGTTGTTCTGTCATTTTCTCATGGTAGTGCTGACATTGAATGTGGCTTCTCAGCCTCAAGAAGAGCTTTGACAGGAGACAGAATATCAATGTTAGAACGCACACTCAATGTATTGATGACGGTTAAAAGTAGCTTGGCAAATTTTGACAATCTACCTTATTTGGTGCCGATCACATCGAAGCTAATGGATATGGGAAGGGTTGCATATAAAGCCTACAGTGCCTATTTAGAATATATAAAACGTAAGGCACAAGAAAAATTAGAGAAGAACGGGAAAGAAAAAGATAGACTGGAAGCAGAGAATAAAACTTATAGCAGCTGGCAAAGAAAAGAAAGGTGATTGAAGAACGAAAACTTAAAATTATATGTAAGGAAGAGGATGAGGTGTTGGACAGTGCTTCAAAATTGTTAAAGGTAGCCAATGATAGGCTCAAGAAGGCAATAAAAAATAAAGATTTTGAGGAAGCAGTACTTGCTTATATATATATATAGACAATGATTGAAGGGGTGGCAAAAGTTTCGGATGATGCTGGTCAGCAAAGACAAATTTTAAAAAATGCACTTTCATCTCTTTAGAAGAAAAAGACAAAATTAATTTCAGACTTTTTGTTCAAAAAAAAAATCAGACAATCTTTCAAAGAAAGGGAAGAAATTCTACAAGCTATGTCAAAAAAATGAACAACATATTTAAAAATCGTGATTACAAATTATTATTATTTTTGTTGTTGTTGCTATTGTTTCAAAATATAATGCTTTTTAAATGAAGAAAATAAATATCCTTCCAAAGAAAGAAAAGGAAAAGATAGCGGTGGCTGGGGATGATCTTTTGCTTTTCTATCTTTATACTTCAATGTATGTTGCATTATTGTTATTTGTCACTTTTTTGGTTCAATTAGTTACTTTTTTAGACCTTGAAACCTGTTAGGAGCCCTGTGATTAGTATTTGAGTGTTTTGCATTGTTTGCGTGAAGCAATTCATCAAAAGCAACGTGAATTGGGATGATAGGTTTTTCATCACGATGCCATTCGTGATTTTTGACAAAGCATTTAACAAATACGGCTCCATCTCCCTATTCACCTTATATGGCATAGTGTGACTTTTTCTTATTTCCATGGGGGAAATTCCCTCTTCATGGTCACTGTTTTGAGTCCATTGATTCAATAAAAAAAAATTCTATACGCGCCCTTAAGGGGCTTCACAAAAATGACTTTTAGGCATGTTTTGAGGATTGGAAAAAATGCGTTGGCAGAAGTTAATTGAAGTCGGAGGAGATTACTTTGAAGGAGATGTAATAAATTTAGTCCAATAAATTGATACCTTTTGTTTTATGACAGCATTCCGGGTACTTTTTGATCACTAGTATGTGTTATAAAAAGTTCTTTATTAAGAATTATTTTTAATATTGTATTTTTCCATTTACCAAATAGCAGAACCATTTAAAATTTGTAGTAATTGGCTAAATTTCTGTTTTCGTCATTCTCAGATTCAGCTGAGACGATTATTTAAACTTTTCTTACTTTTCCATAGAAACCTTTTTCTGGAGAATGGAACAATATAAAAATTTTAAATTTTCATTGCAAACTTATTGAATTATATAGTCACAAAAGGTTTCTTTTAGTGCTAAAATATCTACACTTGCATGACCTTAAAATTTTAATGTCACTAACAAAATATACATTTCTGAAGTCTAATATTTTACAGTTGCTCATTACTAAAATTGACCTATTTATTAACTAATTTTCATTACTGTCATTATGTCAGCTCATTTGATATGGAATTGTCACAATACTAGCTAATTTCACCTTTTTATTCATTGTCAGCATTTAAATTCGTAATATTAATTTCTGCTCTAATGCTAAATATACCTACCTTTATTGGTTTCTATTATAAGCTTTGTCTTAGTGTTCAGTTAAAATATAATTAAATTGTTACATTTAATTGTTATGATGTTTTCCTGATGTGCTTTGGTTTGTTAACTTGTACTACTATATTTGTAGCTGTACCAATCCTTGTTACTTAAACTCTTGGAATGTATAATTTTAGATATTATTGTGACTGAGTAAGGTGATGTTATTCTTTTATTTTTCAGATTTGTGTTACTGCTGTGATAATTCTATCTTCATCCTTGATAACTATAGCTTACGTCATTGGTCTTCCATTTTATTTAAAACAGAACTTTTATGTATTAGCTCTTGCATTATTCCTTGGACACTGGCTTCTTATAAATGTGGTGTTTTATTATTATATGGCATTTACTACTAACCCAGGTTTCCCACCTCAGGTGTGTATACATTAACTGATTTTCTTGTTAATTTCTATATTGAGGTTACACATATTTAGAAAATATCTTTTTAATAGAATGGTATGTGTATGACGAATCTTCATTGTGAGAGTGTACGAGGTCTGTCTAAAAAGTATCTAACCTTTGGCCTGGAAAATATATTACTTACATGACGGGATTGGGACCCTAATCCCCTTCAAAGTAGGCCCCTTGCGCCTCCACACTCTTAGTCCATTTTTCTTTCCACTGCCGAAAACACTTTTGGAATGGTGTTCAACTCTGTCGTCACGTTTTGCATTATCTCCTCTCTCCTCTCAAAACGGGATCCTTTCAATGTCGTCTTCAATTTCATAAACAACCAGAAGTCGCATGGAGCCAAGTCTAAAGAGTAGGGAGGTTGGCAAATGACTGAAATTCCATATTTTGCCAAGAAAGTCTGAATCAGGTGCGGTCAATGAGATGGAGCATTGTCATGATGCAATCGCCAGTTTTTTGTCATCCAGAGGTCTCGTCTTTTGCACCAAATTGCATCACAAAGTCGGCAGAAAACTTCTTGATAGTACTCTTTAGTCACTGTTTGTTCTTCCTGTGCGTATTCGTGATGCAAAATTCCACATATATTAAAGAACACAGCATCATCTTGATTTTGTTTCTCACCTGTCACGCTTTTTTCGGCTTTAAGGACCCGGGATGCTTCCATTGCGATGACTGCTTTTGTTTCCAGGTCATACCGGTACACCCATGACTCATCTCCAGTTATGATGGTGTTCAGAAACTGTTCTGCCGACAGAAGCTTGGCTCGGCCACTCTGCATGTTCAAATTATGCAAAATTACATGTGCGGAATCTTAACCTGTCCCAACTTCTTCGGCAATCTCTCGTACAGTCAAATGACTATCCTATTAACAGATTTTTCACCCTCCTAACAACAGCTGCATTTCGAGTGGTTTGTGGCCTCCCAGAACGCTGGTTGCTCTTCACCGATGTGCAGCCACTTTTGAATCAGTTGAACCACTCCTTAATTTGTGTTATCCCCATAGCATTGTCTCCAAACACCTGCTGAATCTTATAAATTGTTTTGCTTTGAGAATCACCAAACTTTTGACAAAATTTGATGCAGTACCTTTGCTTAACTCAGGGTGGTAACCAGGGCTGTAGTGGAGGGTATACGCCGTATACCCTCTGGTTTTTCCAGAAAATTCCGTATACCTTCTGCTTTTTATTAAAACTACGAACACCGCTTTGTTTTTCCTAGAAAACATCGCGAGAAACATCACGTGAAACGCAGATAGCAATAACTAATATGGGACAACAAAAGAAAAGTTTCTATTTCAAGATATCACCTTGGTACACAATTCCAAAATCGTACCTATTAATCAAAAGTAATTCATTCGAAGTATTATTATTATTATTTAATTACGGCGGTCACTCGATTGCTAATCATAGGCCACTGCAAGGCCGGGAAGCGATGGTCATTTGTGAAGGGGCACCCAATGGGCGACCATCACTACCCCTACCTAAGGACAGCACAATTACATCAATGCCCTGACCCTGGATCATTCGTAGTATTGCCGATAGTATGAAATTCAGTCTTTGTTCTGATGTTAAAGAAGAAAATTGTCAACTTTTGAAGGATATATCCATGCTTAATCAGGAATATATAAATATCGGGGATATTCGCCGTGTAGAAAAGGAGGTAAAAAGGATCTGTTGACGCTTTGGTATAGATGAAATGTGCACTATTCCTGGGTTTGAGGGACCAATGAAAACGCCCAAGTTGTTCCAGAAAAATTAAAGCCTCTTTTAAGAAGAATTGAAATATTACCATGTTTCACGGCCGTTTGCGAGCGCGGGTTTAGTTAAATGAATACCTATCCGGTCCTTAGAAAGGACTTCCTACATACATATATACATGTATGTACGTGTGTGTACATGTTTTTTGTTGTTGATTTATTTACGACTACAGCACTGGTGGTAACAGAACTGGAAAAACCTGGAAATCAGGGAACTTTTTAATTCTGTATATATCAGGCAAAATTTCCGAATTTCACAAAAATCGGGGAACTTTTAAAATTTTCATTCTTTAAACGCCAACTTTTATTGTTTGTCCTATTTAGAGATGAGCAATCACGAGTACTTTTGAGAAGCGAATAAATCTTATTTGCTGAAATTGTAATTCAAATAAAGAGCAATTACCTAATTTTCAAACACTGCGAAAATCGCTGCTGTTGTTTTCTCGGCTTTTTATAATTTTTATACCTTAAACGGCAACTATTATCGTTTGTCCTATTTAGAGATGAGCGATTACAGGTACTTTTGCGAAGCAAATAAATCTTATTCACTGAAATTGTTATTCAAATTAAGAGCAATTACTTCGTTATTTTCGAACACCGCGAAAATCGCCGCCGTGGTTTTCGCGACTGGCAATACAACTTGTGGTATATGATTTGAAATTTGTGTAACTAATGTTTTTTTTTGCATTAAATTAATACTTTTTGCTTGCAATTACAATTTTGTAGAATTTTTTGGTACAGCTTTAGTCTACGTTTATAGCTGTGGTAACGGCCTTGACGCTTTTTTTGGTACACTTCTAAAGTCAACAAGGAAAGAATTATTTCAAATGAACCAATGAAATCAAACGCCAGTTTAACGGATTTTGAAAGAACTTTCAAGAATATTCTAAAGGAAAATTTTAAACTTTCCGCTTTCCGAGGTTGTTATAATAACCGTAATACAGATGGGTTGCCTTAACCTGCCATAACTCCCTACTAGAAGTGAGTCTAAAGAAAAAGCATCCAAGACTGTTGCCACCTCTATAAACGTAGACTTAAGATGTACCAATTTTTTTATGTGTTTGTGCATTTGATTTTGATGTACCTATAGTAGGATAATGTTGGGTCAGGTGTAAAAAGTTCAAATTCAAAATTTTTTTAATTTTTTCATAAGTTTTTTTAGTTGCTATTGTAAGTTAGTTCCATCAAGGGTACAACATACAGTAACAATTAAAATATTTCAAGAGAAAACATATAAAATATTTGTGGAATAGGATCCTTTTACCCTATCTGACCATAAATATTTGAAAATATTTTCGTGTGGATACTGTATATCAATACCAATTAGGGATCACGACATTTCTTATAGGAATTGTGAAATCAGGGAAATATCAGAACTTTTTTTCGAGGATTTTGTTGCCTCCCTGCAACTTGTTCAGTCATCTGGAGAGATATAAAAATCCGACGAACACTTATAACAGCACCTCACTCGACAGTCAGTAGGCAACAACTGGCACACTGGAATACAGAGAAAAAAATTCAAGCATGCGAATTAAGCTGTCTCATTCTACTGTGCACAGTAGCACCACCTTAGCGTGACTTCTGTGCGTGGGAAAATTCAACGTCGGAAACCTTTTAGACAGACCTCGTATGTAGTTTTAAAACTACTTACAATTTCTTTTTCTGCACTAACCAATTTGCTTCCACTGCTTGGTTCTAAAAACATTTTCAATCTGAATTATAGATTATATTGGATCATCTGGAAAGTTCTGTGCATTTTTTAAGATACATACCAATGAAGCATTACAAAAACATAAGAAAATTTTATTGAATTGCATAAGCACTATTTTGTTTTATTACTTTTTGCCATCTTTCTTGCAAATGGAAAATTCCTTTTTTTTAAATCGTTAGGCTTATTTGTAAAGAAGTTATCAAGGTGCTGTTTTGACCGTCTCCAAAGAATTGAACTCCAGGTTGTTCAGAGAATTTTGAAGTGATGTGAAGACGTAAAAATGTGAGGGGAAAGGTCCGATGAATATGGGGGGGGGGTAACACAAAACATCTCGGATATACTCAACTCGGACTTGTGAATACGGCCGTTATTAAATCGAGGATCAACGATAATCCGCGAGTTATCGAAAAAAACGTATTCACAAGTCCTGATCCGTGGTTTAAACTGCCGTTTCTGTGTTACATTTTGATCCTCCGAAATCGGCGAGTTAACTCGCGAGTTACATTTAACGCATGCGCAGTACTATCCTTTTGTAAAAACAAAATGGATGACACATTTCATTCAATGCTCAATTGCAGTATTCTTGCGACGACTGGACTGGATCTGTCATTACGAAGCACCTGCTGCATAGCAGCTCATCTCATCATCATAATATTGCTTAAATGGAAAAATTGAAACATATTTTTATTGAAATTCAAAAGAAAAATGGAAATAAAGATAGCTGAATAAATGTAAACAAGCAGCTTGGCGGAAACATAGATGGCGGCACCTCCGTCGGCTAAGAGGGAAAGGTAGAATATTATGACCATGGCAGATGCAAATTCGTCGTAGAATAAAAATTATTCTGTTGATTTATTACAATTAAAGAAAATTGACGATGCAAGTTACTTTTCACACCACCAACACTCACCCATACTGACAAGTACAAAGATAATCGACAATGTCTTGATTCATTTGTCAAGACATTGTGTACAATTCTTTCTTGCAAAATTTAGGTTTCCATAAAAATCCAATTTGAAATTAAAAACCTTTGCATTTATTTTCCCAAATTAAAATGTTGCATGCGTTCTATTGAATCATAATTTGGAATCAACTCTACGGCGAAGTACGTGCTTGAACAGTATGAATGCAGATTCGGCCGTCGTAACCAATATAATGTAAACAATATCACGTGATCGTGAAGAGGCCAATCACAGCGAGCGTCTCATTTTAATCCCTGGATCACTTAACACGCCGTTTGAGAATACCGTTTTTGATCATCCTCGAGTTAACTCTTACTCGCGGATCAACTGATACTCGAGTTAACTCGAGACTTGTGAATATGGCCGTAAGTCTGTCTGACATTCAGCGAAACGTGGAGCCACGCAATGTCATGCTGGAAGACAACACCTCGAGGATTGGTCATTCTCTTTGCTTTGATTTCTGCTTTTAATACTGCCATTTGAGAATAGCATTTTTCTGAATTTATGGTCTGATTTTGTGGCAACAATTCATAATGAAAAATTCCTTTGTAGGCCATGCAGAAATCATTAGTTTTGGGATCCAGCATCCTCAATGCTACTTGGGGAGGTTCATTTGGCTTACCCCATGATCTTTTTCTTGTAACATTATTGTATAGTACAGGCATGAGAATCTTCCACGTTTCCGCAGATTTGCACTTTTTGTGGGTTTTTTTAATGTTTTTCCCGCTTTTCAGTAATTTTCCGCAATTTTTGAAACCACGATTTATAACAAATAACCAAAGAATTTTATATATATGGTGATGTAGGAACAAGGTATTGCAGTTAACATCACGCTATCGTGATGTTAGAATGCCAATGTATCGCGATTTTGAACATCACCCAGGTCTATTAGGGGGTTCGCTCCCTGCTCACCAACCCCCAGGGATTGCTACACAATCCCATTTAGTTTGCTTCGCAAACCAACACTCCTTTCGCAGAGTCAATCTCCTGCAACTGTGAAACCTCCACCCCTTGCTCTCGCCTTCGTTCATTGATGTCACACCGAGTTTCATCAAGGCTTTCATTCCCGTGTGCTTTGGTTTCATAAATGCTGTTTGACGTTGGATCTCCACTCGTCTGCGCGAGGAACAATTTCTACACTATTGCAAAATTTTACTTTTCATAGCATTGAATTTATTTATGAACCAATTTTCAAAAATAATTGTACCATCAGAAAGTACAATCTAAGGTTTCCTGGGATGTTTTAAAATTTTAAAGCTAATAGTAATAAGATATAGATATGACAGTTTTTAAAAAATAGTCAACAAAATATCCCGATTTTTCCTGAATTAAAAAAAAAATATCAGGAACCAAATTGAAATTACTAAAAATCTCGGTGTTTTGCAAAAGTTCACATTTAGAGGTATTTTAAAACAAAATAGTGGCTGAAGATTGAAAATTTTTATATTTTGTTCACTCGTGTTAGAAATTTTGCTTTTTTTTACTTTAATACTTAATGCACCCTAAATTAATAGCCGCATCAGAAAAAAATCTTTTTCATCTTGTTCCCTGTATAATTTTGAACAAACCATATTAGTTTCGATATTTTCTTACCTGTACTTTTCTCAGAGCGAAAAAAGCAAGTTTTCATTCCTGCAACGGCAGTAACTTTTTTTATACAGAGAGACATTTACCTTGAGATGTTGTTAATTTGGATGGCCGATATTTAGCACATGCTCGTAATTCACCGCTTTTCCCAATTTATGGTCTACCATTAATTATTTATAAATTCATAAATCAATTATAGCTCCGGGCTAATGTTAATTTTTTGCGAAATCCTGTGCACACAGACCTGACTCGCGTGTATTTAATTTCATATTTTGGTTTTCCTCTTTTTTGAAATTTTGCATTCTCATGCTTGATAGTATCAACTTCTCATCTCCAGTAATGAGCCGTTTCAAAAAAGGAACTTCTTCATTTCGTTTCAGCAAAGAATCGCATGCTTAAATTCGAGCAAGCATATTCTGTGTTAAAGTATGGAGTACCCATACTGTCACGTATCAAGTTTATTAAGGAGCCAGAACTTACAGCAACCGAGCATTGTTTACAATCCGTCGAGCTGGGTTGAGTTGTCACAACCTGACATTCTGTGACATCCCCCTTTACATGTGTACACTATATACAATAATAATTTTAACATAATACACATCACAGAAACACAATTACTGTACAATAACATAGGTGCACAAATATTCAAATATACACATTTCAAATTACACATAGTCATTTAAATACCTCGGTCTTTTACAAATCCGTCCACTCTTTGTAACAGTTAGATCAGGATTGCTATTAATTATATTTTGATTTGGTATATTGCTTGCAATTTCATCAGGTGTGTGTTCAATATTAAAATCATTCCTATTTTCGCTAAAATTACTATAAGATTTTATAAGGTGTTTTCTATTCCTTTTAAATATTTTTCCCAGTTGATTTTTGACTAAGTAAGCGCGAGAGTTTGAGTTTTGCGACATCACTATGGCAGGTTCCCAAGTCTTTGTTTTCATGTTTTGCATTCTTACAGAATCACCTGGGTTTAGTTTACTCAGAGATTTTGCAGAACGGTCATGAAACCATTTTTGGGTTTGTTGACGCTTAGTCAACAACCCTCTGACGTCATTGAACAATTCTGCATTAAGCAGCTTGTTTGTTACTGGTAATTTAGTTCGCAGTCTTCGACTAAACATTAACTGAGCTGGAGAGAGGTGAAGTCCTGATATAGGTGTGTTCCTATATTCCATTAGGCCAACAAAGTGATGCTTGTTTTCTTCCTTAGCCTTTTTGAATATGGATTTCACTATACCCACTCCCCTTTCAGCTTGACCATTACTTTGTGGAAAATATGGACTAGTAAAAATGTACTCCAAGTCCCAAGCATTAGCAAAGTCTCTGTACAAATAACTATTGAATGGCATATTATCAGAGACAACAATGTTCGGAATTCCGTATCTTGAAAACATATCCTTAAGGATATTAATTACTTCATTAGCTGTTTTATTACGTAGCTCTGAAACTTCAATCCATTTAGAGTAATAATCCATAATTACAAGATAACTTAGATTCCCAAACTCCATAATATCCACCCCTATCTTTTCAAATGGTCTATCAGGAACCGAATATGGCTGTAAAGGCTCTTTAACATTAGATCGCCTATACTTTTCACATATTTCACAACGTGTCACTACAGATTCTATGTCAGCGTTTATGCCCGGCCAATACATCACTTCTCTGGCTCGTCGTTTGCACCTTTCAATCCCAAAGTGGCCCTCATGGATCAACATTAACATTTGCTGTCTTAATGTCTTAGGGACAACAATCTTATCATTAAGAAATAGTAACCCTTCATTAGCATGAAGATCACCCTGTGATTTAAAGTACAATTTTAAATTATGTGCCATATTTTTCGTTACTTTAGGCCAACCCTCTCTAATGAACTTAATGACACTTTGTAATTTCCCATCCTGATCTGTCTCATTCTTAAATTGTAGTAACCTAGCTTTACTCATAGGTAGATATTTGGCTATACTATGTACAATATTTTCCATCTCAGGGTCATCGTTGACCTGAATATCACCCTTGAATGCCCGTGATAATTTGTCTGCCAAGTACATTTTGTTTCCAGGTACATATTGTACTTCATAATCATACTTCAAAAGTTTTAATAGCATTCGCTGTAGCCTAGATGAGATTTTAGACATTGGTTTATTTACAATAGATGTAAGAGGCTTATGGTCACTTTGTATAACTGTGTGTCGTCCATACACAAAATTGTGGTACTTTTCAAAAGAAAATACTATAGCCAACAGCTCTTTTTCAATCTGTGCATAGTTTTTCTCACATTCACTGAGGCTTCTAGACATAAAAGAGACAGGCTGCCCATTTTGTATCAGGCAAGTACCCAACCCATCTTTTGAGCTATCACACTGAATAGTGATATTTTCAGAACTATTAAAGACTTTCAGTACTGGGGCTCTGATGAGTACTTCTTTAATTTTATTAAAAGCTGTAATATGCTCAAATTCCCATCTAAACTCGTTATTTTGTTTTATTAACTCCCTTAAAGGTGCTGAAATTTGGTATGAATTTAGATAGGTAATTAATCATACCCAACAGTCTTCTGATCTCTCCTTTGGAACTAGGAACTGGCATATCCATTATACCTTTAATGTGTGAAGGATCAGGCTTTATACCTTTATCTGAGATTATCTGTCCCATGTATTTTACCTCAGACATTCTAAATTGTAATTTATCACCATTAAATTTTACATTAAGAGCTTTGGCTCTCTTTAAAACTTCAAGTAAAGCCATATCATGAGAGAGTTTATCTACACCGGTAATAATTAAATCATCAAAATATACTTCTACCCCCTCAATATCCCCAAATAACCTTTCATTTCTCTTTTGAAACACTTCTGGAGCAGAGGCAATTCCAAAAGGCATTCGATTAAATTTATAACGCCCAAAAGGAGTGTTAAAGGTGCATATTTCCGAGCTTTCGTTATCTAACGGGATCTGCCAAAACCCATCCTTAAGATCTAAAACTGAGAATATTTTCTTGCCTTCTATTCGACTGATTATATCCTCAGCTGAAGGAATTAAATGATCTCTTTTAAGCACCTTATTTAGATCTCTGGGATCAAGACATAAGCGAAGGCTTCCATTGGGTTTCTCAACAATTACCAGACTTTGAACCCAGTCAGTTGGCTTATTAACTTTAGATACAATTTGATTGCATTCTAATCTATCTAGGGTTTCTTTTAAGTGCTTTTGTAATGATTGTGGTACCCTTCTAGGTGGGTGTATTACAGGTACTGCATTAACTTTTAATTCCATGTGGTATTCCTCACCGGGAAATTTACCTAGACCTTGAAACACAGTTTTGTACTTTTTCAAAAGATCAATTTTATTATCAACACTTAAATTGTCAATTCTTTGTATTAAATTTATCTTAACACAAGCAATTAAACCCAATATTGGTGTAGCATTCATTTCAACAACAAAAAATTCAATAGGTACTCGAAGATGATTTGAAACACATTCAATTATGACCTTACCCTTAGGCTTAATTTTAAAATTCCCATATGCAACTAATACAGTTTCAGTTTGAATTAAATTTATGTTACAGCATTTCAAAGCCTCATATGGGAGCACATTAGTCTCCGCACCTGTATCCAGTTTAAAATTAAGTCGAGTTGTTTTGTTATTTATAACCAACTCGATAGTTTTATACCAAGTTGCATCAGTATTTTTGTTATTCAGTTCACTTACTTGTCCTACTGTGAGGGTTTCAACAAACAGTTCACTGTTAGTTTGTTCATATTCCAGTTCATGAATGTTCACCTTTTTACACCCTATGGCGAAGTGATTCTTCTTTTTGCATTTCGTACACACTTTCCCATAGGCAGGACACTGGGCTCTTCGGTGATTTCGACCACACTTTTTACAATCGTAAGTCGAGTCATTAAAATCGTTCCTTTTATCACCATATGCTTTTACGGCAAATACATGATTGGAACTGGAGATGCTCTTCATCGATTGGAACTGCTCCTTGCTTGCTTCAGCAGCTCTGACGAAATCATTTATTCCGAGCACAATACGATCACGAATCAGACTTTCCTCCTGATCCCCGAATTTGCATGTCCCGGCGAACGTTTTCAACTGCGTTAGATAGTTGTCAAACGTTTGACCCTCGAGTTGCTTGCACGAAAAAAATTTAAATCTTTCGTACACTACATTTTTGCACGGGATACAATGTCCTTCAAAGCTGTTCAATACGTCTTGGAACTTTTCAGGAACATCAGGATCTCCATGCTTGAAGGTATTGTAAACCTCTACACCTTCGTCTCCCAAGAGGTTGAGCAAAATGGCAATCTTAATGTTGTCAGGCTTATTAGTTTTCTCCGATGCGAGCATAAAGTTTTCAAACTTTTGAAGCCACTTTTTCCAAGCTTCTGCAACATTTCCGGAGCTGAACCGCATTTCACCTGGTGGCTTAAATGTCTCCATCTCAGGCTTATTATTATATATATTTTTTTAATTCGGGTTCTTATACTTCCGACACCATGTCACGTATCAAGTTTATTAAGGAGCCAGAACTTACAGCAACCGAGCATTGTTTACAATCCGTCGAGCTGGGTTGAGTTGTCACAACCTGACATTCTGTGACACATACATCATAGTGCCTCGCATGCCCAATCTACTTCAGATGATCATGAACTGTACTTTTGGAATACTTAGTCTGAGATAGTTCCTGAACTGTGTAATGTGGATTTTCAGCGATAGCATCTTTTAATAAGTCCTCGTTTACAGAGGATAGTCATCCAGAGTGGGCATGATCTTAGAGGCTGAAATTTCCTTGCTTAAATTTATCAAACCACCTACAGCACTTTGTCTATATACAGCACACATTTTACAAGTAGTTTGACTAGTATTTTTTTCATTCTTAAAATAAAAGCATAACATAACGTAAATTAACTTTCTGGTTCTCCATTCTTAGCATTGCATTGAAACAAAAATTATGCAACAGCACATGCTATAATTATGTAGTGTAAGAAAAAAAAACGAATTTAAACATCTGCTTCAATCAAGGTCACTCCTTAGCAGTAGAAAATTAATAACAAATCTAGCTTCGATTTGAAAACTCGCAGAACTTTCCGGATGACCCAATAGATATTCTAGATTTTAAATTACATTATTTTCATTTGTCACTATTGAATAGTCATTGAATGAGCAGTATTATGTTACCTACATTCTTTTGTATTTTGAGTTTAGTTGGAAAATTGCATATTACAATGTTTTTATGTTTGTATTGGCACATTTAAATCTTTCATTGGATAAATGTTAAAAACCAAAGCAATTTTGTTATTTTTTTCCCAGGATTCTGTTGTATGTGCAAGTTCTTTTCAAATGAAGCCACTTGAAGATGCACAAATGTGCTTTATTTTTTAACCAAGTTTTATTTAAACATTTTATTCAAACTGATACCCATTATCTGAATTTAAATTCAACTTGCTTTTCATACTATTTTTTATATAAATTGGTGATTAGAATATTTACTTCAAGCAAGGTTTTTGAAAATCAATTATTAAATTTGTTTTTTACTTATTTTGAAATACAAAACTTATGAACTTGCAGATTACCTGTTTAAGTTTGCATTTGGAAACCTTCAAAAATCGGTTTTTGAAATTTTTTTGATGCTGTACAAATAATTTAAAATATCCAAACACCTTGTTATTCACATTTCTGAAGTCATAATCGAACCAAGTGTCATTAGAAATTTAATGTTTACTATAAATAAATGTGCATCACATTTAAAAAAGGTTAATCTTTGCATAAAAATATGCAAAACTTATTCATACCCCCTCAGTTTTACATTCCATGTTTTTATTTTTGTATTAGAGTAAAACATAAGTGGCACAGTGAAATATTGTTTCTTATCCCAAACACACCCAAGACAACCACCGATTATAAAATGGGATAATGTAATATTAATCAATGGGTTGGTAGTTAATTACGCAGTGACGCAACACAACAGGCAACATTTCAGTATAAATCCTGAAGGAAAAGATTTGAGGACAATACCTCGTAATTTGGAACTAGGATCAGATGACGAGGTCAACTCATGAGCTGGCACCCCACTATCCAAAAATGGGTCTCTAGACTAAACAAGGATATAATTACAAACATTTGTTTGTTGATAAAGTTTCAGATGTACTACCATTTCTTGAGTTTTCAAAATGAAAGTAGAGTCATTCATAATTAACTAAATTTGAATTGTAACTTATTTATTTTCTGATGCAAAAAAAAAATGCCTTACAGTACATTAAAGTTAAAATTATTTAATTTAAAATGAAAAATTGGTAGAACTGCAAAAAATTTGATATTTTTCCTTTCTGAGTCCTTATTAATGCCAAGTGTCTAAAATGTGTAAAAGCTAATGAAAAGAAAATGTTTATTTAAGTCAATTTTTTAATGGACAGTTAAATATTAGCACAATTTAATATGCAAGTTTATGTGAAAGAATTAATGTTGCACATATTTGCATTATATTAATTACACAATACCTTATGTAGCTATTACCGAGTCATTTTACCATTAGGTATTGCCAAATTAGTATCAACATCTGCTGATATCAAACCTGACAGCAATCCTCTTAGTCATGATTATCTATCATGAATTCCACAAATATAGTTCATTTTTAAACAATATTTCATTTTGATATTTTTAACAACAATTTACACATTTTAAAACTAATCTCAATTATATCCTAAGTATTCGTAAAATTGCCCATATTTTAATTCAGAAAAAGGGAATTTCAATAAAATGTACAACTTTTCAAAGTAATCTTGATTATAACCCCATCCAAATTGTCATTTTTCTGTAAATCAAAGGCTTGTTTTTTTAATTTATAGTAAATACTTGATGACATTAGTGCATAAAGCACTGTATCACTTTTAAAATGTTTCTTTTTCATGCCTGAGTGAATTTCAGTTTTGAGCATTTTACATAAAAAATATCAAGACATTACTGTTTCATTATTTTTGCACTTTTAGTTAATGACTTATATTGATATTTTGTTTAAAGGGAGCTATGATTACTGAAGCTGCTACCATTTGTAAAAGATGTATTGCTCCAAAACCTCCTCGAACGCATCATTGTGTTGTATGCAATCGCTGCATTCTGAAAATGGATCATCATTGCCGTATCCTTTTTACTGAAGCACTTTGAAAGTGTATTGGGTATTCTAAATATATTTTAAATGAAACTATTCTATAGCTGTGGTGCATTGTTTTTCCTGACCTGTTTTACTTGCAACACCTTTTAAGAGAACCAAATAAACTTACATCCTCTCTATCAATGTATCTACACAAATAACTTGAAATTAGTGTCAAAATCATATTAAAAATAGATTTTTCGAAGCACAGCTTCTAGCGAATATTTAGTGCTTGATTGTACTTCCATTTGGGGAACCATTTTTAAGATTCACTACTGAGTGGTTCTCAAAGCTAACCAAGCCCAATGTGTTGTTCTAGTACAACATTAATTAAAAATTGCCAATCTTAAAGCTAATCAGTGGCTCAATAGGTTAGCCCTCTGTGCTAGCAGCCTCTGAGTTGTAAGTAGCAAAGGTTTGATTCCTGTAAAACCATTTCTCTTGTTTTGGGAAACCCCTTGTGTAAATCCATTTATTTGATTGAAAAAGCATTGCTTTGCCAAATATGGCCTTTGTGCCATTAAAAGCCAACCAACCTTATCATCTGCAAGATTTAGTATATTTCTTACCTGTATTTTTGTAGGAAGTAACTCTGATAAACTCACTTTTAGATAGCTCTAGCTTGGTAGAAAACGACCCAGTGTCCATTTTGCAAGTTTTTGGTAGCAGCTAATTTAGTAATTTTTTAAATATCTACTATTATAAAAGAAAGTGTTTGTCTGTATGTATGCAGTGTTCTGACGAATCTATGGCACTTACAATAATGAAATTCGGCACAAAGGTAGTCCTAATTTTTTGCAACTTTTGTGTCCAGACTGAATTTTAAAATTAAATGTAGAACATCTTTTTATTAATTTAATGGCATTTAATTATTATTATTTTCCTTTGAATGGCAACAGTATAAAGAGATCACAGTTTCTAAATTTATTATTTCCCTTTCATTTTCCGAGCAACGATTTCAGCAGAACGAAATTTAACAAATAAAGAGTTTTAATTGGAATTCTGGAGTTCTTTTTTCTATCTCCTGTATCATTACAGATGGAGTAAAAATTTTAATAAATTTGAAATCTGCGGAAAATTTTAAAACAAATCAATAAAAATGTGATTTTTTTAAATAAATTTTTTTTTTAAATTGTAACTTTTATATTTTTTCCAACACAAATTTGGCCTTCGTGATCGTTAAAGAGATCAGATGCATTTCCTGTGCACAAACAACTCAAGCGAAGAGAAGAAAAACAAAAACAATTTTGGCAGGCATTGTTTAGTTTTTTGTAAAATTGGGATCGTTAAAGATATATTGAAAATTTCAACAGATTTGAAATCTACAGAAAAATTTTACACTAGATTGATACCTTACATTATTATTACATTTATATTATTATTACATTTACATTAATATTACATTTAAATTTCTTTAAATCAATTTTTTTAACTGTAACTTTTTTTTATTTTGCAATACAAATATTTGCGCATTAGACAATGATCTCATGACTTTATCGTACTTTGGAATCGTCTACGCAATTGTTTTTGGTAGGTAGGTATTTAATTAATGTTACTCTGGATCAACACAGTGGGCAACTGCGTTTGTTTTTGGAGTTGTGTAGCAATCAGCGGAGATAGATGGGTAGCCGTGCGTTGTTGTTTTTACTTTTTTATGATAATGAAATTTGATATACAGGTAGTCCTAGTTTTTGAAAATTTTGTGTCTAGCTCGAATTTTTAAATTTAATCCCTAGAACGTTTTTCAATTAATTTATTAGTTTTTCTCCCTTGAACCAATGTTTTCGACTTTTTCGAAACTGCCAAGTCTGACGTCAGTATTCGCCGCGGTGAATTTGACCTTTGCAATCGTTAAAGAGATCAGATTCATTCATTTTGATTTCCTGAGCAATAGATTCGAGTGAAGCAAAACAAATAAAATGACTGCCATTCTCAGTGTTTTTTCTATCTCTGTGATCATTAAAGATAGAATGAAAATTTCAACGTACTGCATTGCCTGTGGTGCTGATTTGCAAAGCAAACCAAATGGGAATGCGTAGCAATCACCAGGGGTTAGCAAGCAGTGGTCACATCTGACTCCACGAAAAGAACTGTCATGGGCAACGCCATGCAGTGGTTAGCAGAATACAAAAATACTTTCCAAATGTTTTTATTGATTTTAGTATACTGCCATGTTAGTGTACTTACTAGTACAACCTTGATTTTCAGTTTTGCCATTTTCCTAGAAATTTACCTGGACATTAGCTCTTTCAAGAGACCTGAATATTTGTTTCACAACGAAATCATTCATTTTACTGAAAATTTTGCATGCATTGAATTCAAGAAAAACTTACATCATGTAAAATTATAGAAACAAGGGCAAATTGTAAATAATAGCCCAAACTAACATTAGTAATTGATGTTGCTTTCGTCTTCATAACATTCTTATCTATAAGGGATTGTAATCAACATTGTTTATTGTCACTGATGAAAGTGTAAGTTTTTCAAATATTCCTTTCCAAGATATGGTCAAGGGTTCGTTATTTAGGGGTTGCATCTGATAGGGTACAGTGGCATAACTCTTCTGAATAGATCAGTATCTTAAATCAACTCGCTGGTAGTTTTCTGGAAAGGATTTCTGTTTTTTAATAAAACAGAAATTCACATTAAGTAAATTTCCTTCATTTTTGACTAAGCTATTTTGTTTCTATAGTAGTAGTACATAGTAGTTTATTTGCACCAGTTGCTGGGAACAATGTCGAGGCTTTATTTTTAGCCTTTTCTATAAATATAATAATCGTATCCACCTCCATATGAGTGTCCAGACTCTATGAAGTGATGGATAAATCTTCAATTGTTTATTTTCTGTTTTCAATTCACACATCAATTTACAAAACATTACTGTTTATATATTTTGTTTTGAATGTAGCATCAATTGATGTATAGATACAGCTCTTCAATCATAGATGATCAGAGAAAACAAGTTTCATTTTATAGTCATTGCCATAATTATTACCAATATATATTTGCCATAGATAAATCAGGACTACAGTAGCACTTTCTGTTTGCATTCTTTTCCCTTGAGTAATGATGTTTATAAGCTGGGTAGGTACCGTCTGATATTCTCTTTTGTTTTGGCATCAATTCTAATGTGTTTTCAATGTTTCTTTCTGCCATAGAGTGGGTGTTGTTCATGTGTTCATGTTCTTTTTTCAGTTACTTTTTTAAGGTTGAGCAAAAAAATATTATGATTTTTAAAAAGTAATCTAGAACATTTTTTAATTAATTTATTGGCATATTTTTATTATTTGGTTTCCTAAGAATGGCAACACACAGTGTGAGAAAGATTACAGCTTCTCTAATTTTTTTTCCTTTAATTTCATTATATTTTCCTTTTATTTCATTATTTTTGTCATTTCATTATTTATTTTTTCCTTTCATTTCATTGGTTGTTTTTTGTTTTTGGATGCGCCAAGTTAATGTATTTTCCTAACAGACTGTTCTATTTGATTTGAGTCACATTGTCGAATGTTACTTTTTTCCTTTTATTTTTCATGGAATCTATATATGTTTCTTGCTTTTTTATTTAACTTTGGCCTCAATGACATCACTGGACAAGTGTTATTTTTTTTTCTTTTCATTTTCTTTACGGATTGCAAATTGGAAGTGTTCTGTTTGATTTGAGTCACGGAATCTATTTGTTTCTTGGTTTTTCTTTAGCTTTAAGACTTTTGAAAATATAGCAATATTTAAAAAGCATTACTTAATTCTGAATTTGTATCATTTCTGCAATTTTATTATTTCTTGCTTTTTTCTTTCGCTTCAAGATTTTAAAGGTTTGGGGATATTTAATTTTCATCATTTATGCGATTTTTTGTTTATTACTGTTGGAATCAGTTTTTGGTTTAGTTGGAATCAGTGAGATTGACTTTTTTAAAAGCACAACTTTGTCACAGGCAAAACTGTGGGTACTTCTAGTTATAAATATTTTAAAAGTACTTTTTGAAACTTTTCATTAGCTTTGTATTTTCTGGGTGCATATCCGTTCTTTCAACTCGAGAACTGTGTTAGTGATTAGGTGGTCCTCTCTGGTCATCACTTGGGAGTGTGAAAAATTCATCGTGCAAGACTTGCCTTTGTTCCATACTCTTTCTGCCCTCATTAGCCTTATAAAAATTTGTGATGTTTTGACATTGTCCTATTTGATAAAGACCCAACTCAGAATGTATTAACAGAACATCAGCAATTTTTTTCTTCCATGCTTCTCATCACTTTTAAGTGCTTGGTAAACAAAACTCAAAATCTGTGAATTTGGACATTGGCTCTTTTTCTTCTGAAGAACAGATATTGAGTCAAATAAAAGTAAAGTTTAAAAAGGCAGCATGATGATTTTAACATTAGTACCAGCCATTTATGTATGATAGATACTTAGCACACTGGAGCCGAGTTAGCAATTTTTAATGACAAATTACGCACCAAAAATTGTTTACAGATCCAGAATTAAACCTGTTCTTCAATCAGGAATGCTGGTTTCATTTAGAGAAGCTGTGATAGTTTTTATATCAAATCTTCTTCTCTAGCAAGTTAAAAAAAAATGTCATTTCAAGGTGTGCTGTAATCTTGAATTCTCATCTACCTTTAGATTTCTGCACTAAATTACAATTTTTCGAGCATAGTAATGCTTGCAAGATTTATTTTCGGATGCCAGTTTGTTGCTTGGGTACTATTCTGAAAATTATCATAAAACAAGGTATTCTTTGCTTTCTCTGAAGTTTTAAGTACACTAATTTAGCTGGTCTATAATTCCTTATAAACATGCAACTCTTTTCTCCATGAATTCTTATAGTCAACCTTAGCATCATGTTTCTTTCCACAATTTCAGAAACAAATTATATGGAGTGCTACATTCATGACCCAGTATTTGAGTGATTAACTGATTAAAACAAAAACCTAGAAACTCGAATAAACTGTTTGTGCTGGTGGCAATCCCATTTCGAAAAAATGATCCATTATAAAAAAAATGAAGGGATTTTTTAGTTTTAACCTTCAGTGGTCTGGCTGAAAAAGTTACCATAGACATACCAGGCACTTATAGGTATTTCAAACTACCCAATTAATGAAAGGAGACTTATTTCATAACAAGTTTGATATGTGATTCCATGAAGATAATATTTAATCATTAAATAATGTTTTCTTGTTTCAATTAGTTTCATTTTAGGTAAATTATATTGTTGTATATTTTAGTACCCTTTTGTATGCCCAGAAAAATATAAAACTTGGCATCTCATTCCCTTAACTTATTCAGCTTGGCTCAATAATTGCATTGGGCATTTTAATCATAGATACTTTTTCATGTTCTGTGCTTATTCATGGATTGGAGTTGTGTTTGTAATTATATTTGGAATTCCTATTGCTTATGACCACTTTTTTGGAAGTTCTGAAGTAAGTATTTCAATCTATATTAAAAAAAGTTACCTTGGACGCTGCCATATTGAAAAATCGCTTTTTCGCTCGATTGTTATACGGTTTTTCGAGAAAGTACAGATAAGAAAATTATAAAGTTAACATAGTTTGTTCAAAATTGTACAGGGAACAAGATGAATAAGATTTTTTTTCCTATGTGGTTATAAGTTTAAGGTTTATTAACACCAGAATGTCTGCCATTGCGATTACCCTTAAACGTCTGCTGGTGTCATTTCGACTCCGGTAAATAAATCGCATAAAATGATTGCAATAATTGAATATTACCAAGATTAATATTCAGTTGAGTTAACTTATAAGATTAATTCATGAAATTTACATAGAATATGACCCTATATATCAGAAAACAATATGTATAAAAAATATATGTATATTAATAATAAAACCCTATATATTTTGAGAGGCAATAATATGATCAAAGATAAGAGACAAAATCTAAATTTTTACTTAATAATAACTGTTGATCGATTGTTATGCTCTCTCCAGGCTTGTAATTATCTATGCAATTGTCAATAAATCTATCCCAAACTTCCTAAATCATAGAAAAATTGTTAACTTAAATTCTCTGAGAACATGTGGATTTTAAATCAAATCTTAAAAATCTAAGGATTTCTCTAAATTTATTTCTACCCATTGTTTCTTTAAAGAAGTTTAGGCTCCAAGAGTCAGACCTTAGTGACTGCCGTTCAATGTTCTTGGCACTACTTACTCCACGAGCATAGAATATTGTATGAAAAGCACACAGTTCATCAATGGATACAGACCAGCTGATATCGTTAAAATTTTTTTTAGCTTCAACATTTGTGCATTTTGTTATGTGTTTGAATATGTAACTGTCGATGAAAAGTACCATGAACTCATGAAATATTCATAGACGTTTTGTTTCGCACTTTGATGTAAAACAAATTTAGCTGCAAATCTACCTTTGACATTGCCATTATGCGGTATCCATTCTGTGCCGTCCCTAGCGACATATATATCTGGATAATTTGGAATATTTTCAGTTTCATCTGCACTTGACTTATGACTTGTAAAGGGGTGACTCCGAAGAGTGCCAGCACTGCGACTAATAGTCTATTGTACTGAGACCCCTACTGATCCACTAAAGACCGATGGCCGAAATAAATTTCAGCATGTACCTGATTGGAATGTTTGACAGTTCCCAGGGTTCGATACAATGGTATCCCAGATATTCAAATCGTTGTGCAGAGTAATGGTCACATTTACATAGAACGTGTACAGAACTCTCCTCTACCATCCGACAACCTCTACATAGTGGGTCATCTAAAACACCCATAATGTTGAGGTGTCTATTCAGGGTACAGTGGCCAGTTAGGAGGCCAATAGCTATCCTGATTTCTTTCCTACTGAAATTCAGCAGCTCTCTTGATCTATCCCATGGAGACTGCTGATTGAGCTCTTTGGCTTGTCTTTGATTATTAGACTGAAGCCATGTTTGGTAGGACTCGGCAAGGAGCAAATCCCTTATAGTCCCTCTAACCACATTGTGAGGCAGACCCAAAACAGGCTCTGTTCCAATAAATGGTGTTTCAGACCCATGTTTTGCTAATAGGTCTGCCGTTTCATTACCTTCAATGCCACAGTGACCAGGGACCCAAACCAGAGAGACCTTGTTTCTCTCAGCCAGGTCCTCAAGCACATTGTGACATTCCCACACTGCTTTTGAGGAAAAGCAGTGACTTTGCAAAGCCTTTAGGGCTGCCTGGCTGTCAGAGAAGATTTTAATAACCCTCTTAACTACACCTCTATTGAGGCAGTTGTAAGTACAAGCAGAGATTGCCAGAACCTCAGCCTGATATACAGTGGCCAGCTTACCCAAAGAAAAAGATAGCCTTATTTTTCGATTAGGACAGAAGGCACCTGACCCAGTGCCATGAGATGTTTTTGAACCATCTGTGTACCAAATTTCATCCCCCCTTCCTATCAGCCTGGAGACGAATCTCCATTCTTCTCTGGTGGGAAAATGATATTATATTTGGCTTTAAAGCAAAATTGCTTTAACATCCAGTCAGATCTCATTAATAGATAGGGATGTTCCTTCACCTGCGGATCGACATTTTTGAAGGCAGGCATTTCATAAGATGACTTCCATAGTCCCATGAGTTTGAGGCGTTGTGAGCATGAAATTGCCTCTAGTTCCACTTGTTTATGCAGTGGTAGAAGCCCCAGAAGCAGTTCTAGACTCTGTGAGGGAGTGGTTCGCATTGCACTAGTAATTGCAATGGTAGCCATTCTTTGTAGACTAGTGAGTTCTTTTTTCACTGTCTCATTACGGGTTCTATTCCACCAAGCGATGGCGCCATAGGATATCATCGGAACAATAATCCCGGTATATATCCAATGCACCATTTTCTGTGTTAGACCCCAATTATTACCAATGGCACGTCTACAAGCCCAAAACACTCTCTTGGCCTTGCTCGTGCAGTACTGGAGATGTGAGCTCCATGTCAAGGTCTTATCAAAGATTACTCCTAGATATTTAACCTCATCCGAGTATGCAAGTGGTGTTCCAAAGAATTTTATCAAATGCATATCTCGTAACCTTTTCCGGGTGAAGAGGACTAGACTAGTTTTGTTGGGGTTAACCGACAAGTTCACCTTTTTGCACCAAAGTTCAATCTTTTTAGGGCAGTGTTCATGAGGTCTGTTACCGTGTTTTGGAACTTCCCTCTTATGACCAGCGTTATGTCATCAGCATAACCCAGACAATACAGGCCCAAGAAGTGAGTCCTGTTAAGGAGCTCGTCAACCACAAGGCTCCATAGTAAGGGGGATAACACACCACCCTGGGGGCAGCCTTTACAGTTTCCCACAGTTAGTGTGTCTCCCAGTAAGGAGGCCTGAGCCATCCTTGTCTCGAGCATGTTTTTAATCCAGGCGCAAACCAATGGATTAACATTTCGACTGATGAGGGCATCAATAATTACGTTTACTGGAACCTTATCAAAGGCTCCCTCAATATCTAAAAAGGCTGCCAAGGCAATTTCCTTTCCATTGACTGCTCTATCAAGGACCGTAACAAGATCATATAGAGCAGTCTCTGTAGATTTCCCAGGCTGGTAGGCGTGTTGAAATCTCGATAGGGGTTCGGCTTTTAGAACCTCGTCCCTAATGTATCTATCGATCAATTTCTCTAATGTCTTAAGAAGAAATGATGTCAGACTAATAGGTCTGAAGGCTTTTGCTTCACTGTAGCATGTTTTACCTGGTTTAGGTATAAAAATTACCTTGCAGGTTCTCCATGCATGCGGCATATAACCATATACCACGCAAGATCTATAAATCCTACATATGTGTGGTATAATGATGTCTTTGCCATGTTGGAGTAGAGCAGGTATAATGCCATCTACACCAGGTGTTTTGAAGGGCATGAATGAGTTAATCGCCCATGCTATTCTTTTTGGAGTAATTATACTTCTAGCCAGTTCCCAGTCCTCCTTTCCACTACGTAGCAGGGGAATAAGTGGAACTGTCAGTTCATCATTAATATTTGTAATTCTGGAATCAGGGAAGTGCACTCTAAGCATTTCTACCAGGGTGCTCCTACCGTTTTCCGTGAATGTGCCATCGTCCTTTTTAATGGAGCCTAATTGGCACTGGTTGTTTTTGGTCAGTACTTTAGTCAGCTTAGCCGCACTAGACATACTGTCCACTTGGCCACAGAAGTTTTTCCATGACTCCTGTTTAGATTTCCTTATGGCCTTGTTATAGTTGGTGAGTGCTTCTTTGTATCTTGACCACTCACCTGTTTTTTTAGCTCTGTTAAAGAGTCTTCTGCAGTTCTTTTTAAGACCACAGAGACTTTTATTCCACCAAGGAACTCGCCTTGGTAAGCTTGTGGTGACTGCCTTACAATTTAACTGGTAGGACTGGAGGATGGACTGCTGCACAGTCAACAGCCAATTCCAAGTCTACCAGTGAGGGAAAGTTGTGACTCCTACCCTCTAAAAGGAGGCGAAGGTCCTCCCTATAGGAATCCCATTTTGTATGCCTGGGATTTCTTTGATCCTGCTGAATATTCATAGCAGGACCTGTTAAAGACATTTGGATCTGTCTATGGTCTGACAGTGTGGTACAGTCAGACACATGCCAGTCCTTTATACAGTTAACTGCTTTAGCATTACAGAAAGTGATGTCAATGACTTCACTTCTGTTGCTGTTGACAAATGTCGGTTTGTTACCTGTATTGAGAATAAAAAGGTCATTAGATAAGAAAAATTCTATTAGTTCCTCACCTCTTTTGTTGCAGTTGGAACTGCCCCAAATGGTGTGGTGTGCATTTGCGTCACATCCCACGATAAACTTCATCCTAGAGCGTAAGCAGTGCTTGACAAATCTTCTGGCTGAAGTCGCTAGAGGAATTTCTTCTTCATATGGAAGGTACGCTGACATGATACATGTGGTATCTCCGTTTTCACTGATCACCCTGATAGCAACATTGTCCCCATCAAGGAAATCAGCCAAAAGGAGGGCATTAAGATTTTTATTTACAATGATACATGCTCTCGGTTTGCTGCATGAGCGATCAAAGAATAGATTCCCACAGTTGCCCAGGCCTAGGATCCTTCCATGATTGACCCAGGGTTCCTGTATTAGGGCAATATCTATCTTTCCTTCTACCAGTCTCTTGCTAAGTAAAGCTGAAGGAGACTGGCTATGGTGTAGATTAATTTGTGCAATCCTTATGGGATTGCCTATTTTCTTAAGGGGTTCAGACATAACCATGTTGTTTGGTTATGAATAGCAACAAGGCTAACCCTTAGAGAGGAGTTTATTAATCGATTAAGGCTGAGTCATCTCTTGTTGGAGAGAAAGACACAGCTGTTTTCTCTGATCCTGAGTCAGATAGCACAAGATCATCAATTTGTTTGAATAGTGACCCAGTGGAGTCACTAACTGAACTGGAAGGAGACTGTGGCTTTTGAGGCCCTGTTCCTATACCTATTGTTGGAGTAATTTCCCCAGAAACTGGTTCCATGACCGCCATGGCTACTGAGCTCACAAAAAATGCCTCAGGTTCACCACCCACCTTCTGCGCCAGCGGTTCCATCACAGCTTCGTCCGATGCAGGCTTTGAAGCCACCTCATCAGATTCTGCAGATAGTCCCGCTACAGCTTCATCCAGTGCAGGCTGAGCCACATCACTAGAGTCTGCAAGTGGTTTATCCACGGCGACAGGAGGGGGGAGTTTACGAGTAGCATTTGGATCGGACAAGATCTTGCAGAGTCCTTTCCCGAACGCTCCTGTGAATATCTCGAAATTCCACTCTCGTAAGAGCTGGGCTGATCTTTCGTCCATTTCGATTATCCACCTAGTGTAGGCACGATCCCCTACAATGACCCTCTCACGGATTTTCCACTCATCAGTGTTGAGGCCTGGGTTCGATCGGGCAAGCCGTCGAAGCAGAACCTCACCCTCTGTGGTGAAGACATCACGAGTTTTGAGGGCTATTTTCACTGGTTTGGGAAGGTCAGCCGCTTTCAGCACCCTGATTTTAAAGCCACCGACCCTCCCTCCATCATAGTTATCCTGTAGCCATTTCACTGAATACTCATTGGTACAGTGAAGCATGAGGGCACCGTTCAGTACACCAGCAGTTACAAACTGAGGGGCCATTAGATCGAGATCCATTGAGTCGATGGTTCTATCAATGTCTCTCTGAATATCCATTCCATCTGCAGGAGACAACCTTGCTTCTGGGAAGGCCTCCTGAACGATGGCCATTCTCATACCTGCGGCTACTTGACAGTACGACCATGGAGCAGATGTCCTTGGTCGCTTCGTCTGTACCGAGGTACTAGGGGAAGGGGTACCATCATCCGGCCTACCTCTTTTACCGGCTGGGGTCTCCTTCTGCTGCTGTTGAGGCTTTCCAGGTTCAGTACGACGAATCTTATTAAGTCGTCTCCTGTGCTTGTATTTTTGTGCACGAGACATTGTTTCCCATCCAGGTACGAGGTCAAGCATAGAGGACTCGACCACTTCTTGTCTTCCGGATGGGGGATTAGTCGACGCGGGTCTTGAGGTACCACATACGTCAGATAGTTTTCTACTGGTCGCAGGCCCTGAAGGGCCACAATCGACCAGTGGTTGAGTGCCAGTCACAGTCTTGCTACGCACCTTAGTGGTAGATCCCAGAGGGATGTAGTCACTTTGGTCAAGTTTTGACTGTTTATGACGGTTTTGGGGGCGGTTTGACCCGCCATGTTTTTTTTCTTTATTATCCATAAAGCATGTAATTACTGAGGGTAAGTAAAGGTCACCGCCTGTATGGACCCTCTATGCAGGCGTAAGGCTTATTACAACGTGGGTCGCCACTTCACGAGGTGAACCGTTTGCGACAACCTTTAACCCTGGTTGCCATGTGACTTTCACATTCTCATCGGCACGGTATCCACACCTTGGACTTAGGTTGCCTTTATCTGCCTTCTCCATCATATCCGTGGGGTCTTGAAAAGACAAGACTGCACACAGATTATCTGGATCTCGGCAGATTATGCCAAGGACAATTTAGGCACCCTCCTTCTTTTTCAACCGGGCTTGGGACCGGCTTAGGCGAAGTTATTCATCTGCACTTACTTCTGTTTCTTCACACCCATTGTCATGTAAATTAGGGCTTGAATTCCGAACTTGGCATTGAATTGAATTCCGAACAAGAGAGCTCCCCGCCTTCCAATTCATTATCAGCAAGTTCTCACAAAAAATTACTAGCAATTTCTTCATGATTTTGACCTTTCCAACGAGCTATTGTTTTTGTGTCTGTGTTACACAAGGTTCGAAAATCGAATCTGTTTATAAACTAAGCAGATAAACAAATGTAAATGATGAGACACTTAGACCCAATCACAGTAGTATAATCTATTCGTTTCCGCTATCAACATGTAAACATTGTGTTTAAGGTCAAGCAGATGTGCAATAAGAATTTGTTTGGTTTGCTATTAATGTTTGCTACTCAATCTTGTATTCAGTTGAACGGAAGCTATTTAAAATGATAAATTCACTTAGTGTTGAAACGACACCAGCGGACGTTCTAGGTAAATTTAGCTGTAAAATTTTTATAAATGATTCTAGACCTTAAAATTTCTACAGTGTATTCATCTAGGAAAATGATTAAAAGTCACCAAAAATTTTCAATTCACAAATGCGGAAAGGTGAACAAGAAACCAGGCTCCGGTGTCAAATCGACACCAACGGACATTCTAGTGTTAGTGTCAAAGTTGAAAGAGCAAAATGTCTAACACAAGTGAACAAAAGACGTACAATTTTCAGTCTTCAGCCATGATTCTTTTTAGAGACCTCTAAATGTGAATTTTTGCATGACAGCGAGTTTTTTTAGAAATTTCAATTTGGTTCCTAATAATATATATTTTTTAATTCGGAAAAAATCGGGACATTTTCATTACTTTTTTTTAAACTGTTGTATGTAAAGTTTATAACTATTAGTTTTTAAATTTTAAAACATAGCAGGAAACCTTACAATGTCCTCTTTCTCATGGTACAATTATTTTTGAAATTGGTTAATAAATAAATTCAGTACAATCAAAAGTTGGTCATACAAATTTCGAAATATTGGGAAATTTTCATTACTTTTTGTTAAAACTGTCATATCTAAAGCTTAATACTATTGATTTTTAAATTTGTAAACATCAACAACCAGATAAAGTCAATACAATTAAAAGTTAGTCGTACAAATTTCGCAACTTTTAGATCGTAATTTCCGATACAAAACTAAAACTGTCATATCTATAGCTTAATACTACTTGTTTGAAAATTTGAAAATACCATGTGAAAGCTTATAATGCACTCTTTCTTATGGTATAATAATTTTTTTAAATGGTTCATAAATAAATTCGATCTGAGGAAAAGTATAATTTTGCGAGTACAAATTGTTGTTCACGCAGTGGCAGAGAAAACAGTGAAACGAAAGGTTGCATTTTTAACCAACGTGTTTGCCAGCTATCAAATTTATCACTGCTAGAATCACCATAGCACCGTTTTTTTTTCTGTTGAAACTCGCTGTGATGTCTGGCCCGGAATCCAAAAGGCTGAACTTGCCTTTTCCCCTCGATTCTCATTCAGTTTCATGAGAAAGTACACATCCAAAAATTTCGAGATTAACATGGTTTATTCAAAATTGTACAGGGAACAAGATTGTGAAGGTTTTTTACTGATGCAACTATTAGCTTTGGGTGCATTATGTGTTAAACTTTAAAAAAGCAAAATCATTTGCAAAAGTTGGTTTGCGAAGCAAACCAAATGGGATTGTTAAGCAATCACCAGGAGTTTGCGAGCATTAGCGAGCAGGGGGCAAAGCACTGTGGTGTCATGGATCGGAAAGTAAAATCAGGATTATACGAATTATTAATATAGTTTTGCCATCACAGGAAATTGACTCTGTAAAAGCAGTTTTGGTTTGCAAAGCAAAGCAAATTGTATCTGCAAAAAGAGTTGGTTTACAAAGCAAACCAAATGGAATTGCACATGTGTGCGAGCAGGGGCAGAGATTTCGTCATCACAGGAGATTGACTCTGCAAAAGGAGTTGATTTGCTTAGCAATCCCTGGGAGTTGGCAAGTAGATGGCGGAGCCCCCTAGTTTATTAAAGTTTCATGAGTAATTTGATCGAGATAAACTATTATGGGTTTTATTATAATGCACACTGTCTTTTATAACCTTATTTTGGTATTGATAGATAACCTTATGGGACAATGGTAAGAATGGAACCTATCATTATCCATTATATATCATGTCTTTCATATATAAATATTATTTTTGCATATTTAATGAAAAACTAAAATTTGTAAATGAAAATAGATTGACAAAATTTCTGAATTCTTTTATTCAGTTAAAAAACTTAAAATTCTATACTTGTCTGATTAAAATATATGTGTTAAGATTTTCAGTTTTCAAATATTGCTGTATGTAGTAAAATATTCAAATAGTCTACTATAAATAATTCTAATGTCTGTTTTCTTTGTTTTACCAGTTGATAGAATTCAAATTGCAATTTAAGAATCAAAATGGCAATGGACATTGATATCTGTTCAAGGCTGAAGGTTTTGACTACATACAAATAACCAGGCTGATGTTTTATGCTCTTGAATGACTGCTTTGAGCTTGATATGTGAAAGAAAAGGCTTAGTTGTTTGCAGGAGATTGTTTTTTAACAGTTGCCAGATGATTCTCTTTATTTTACAACTATCCCTTTGAGCAAACAAAATAAAACAACAAATGGTTAATTTAGTGAAGTTTTTCTGCGGTTGTATATGAGTATTGCTTGTGTTAATGACTCAAAATTCTGCTTGTTCAGAACTTTTTGCTTCTCAAATTTTGTCGGGGTTTGATGAATTATTTTGATCAGATTATAGAAGTTTGGTTTATAGCATACAGGTTATATAGTGATTGGACATTTCACTCTATCGATCTTCAATAATAACAAAGTGATACCATTCTTATGTTTTATTTCTTGTTTTATGTATTGCCTTATATTTACAGTACAAAAGTTTTTCTCCAGTCCTGTTGAACTTCATTAAAAGTATTACAAGACATGTTATCTTCAAACCACGGTTACTTCTGGTATGTAAACATTTGAATTTTCAGCTGATGAAATTACAGCCTGTTTTTACTATATTTATGAATTAGCTATGCCAGTTTCATAATGCTACAATTAATCTTCTACAGAAATATATTACAGATTAAAATGGCCATTGATGGATGTTCCTTGTATTTGCTTTTTAAGTTGGGTGTGTAAATAAGAATTTTATATTCTGAAGCTTAAATATTTTAGTCGCAGTTGCAATCTACAAATATGTTGGGTTTTTCTAATATTTTGGATAAGGAAAACAGTGAAATGCATGCATACAATTTTAGTGCCATTTTGTTCCATGAAACACCCAAATACATTTTGTAGAATCTAAAGAACCATTGAAACTCAAAAGTACCTCAGTGAGTATAAATGCTAGAGTTCTCTGTTCTGAAATGTTTCTCTTGATTCAATCAAGGGTTCCTTGATATTTACAGGCCCAAAAGTGGCTTCTGCTTTACCTTTTAGTCTCATTTTAAAGTTTCTTTTCGTTTACTCTTTTTTTGTGCCTTTAAGTGGTAAAGAAATTGCTATTATGTAAGTAGGAACACTTTACTCTGCCATTGCTAATTTAAACTTACCTGTTCACATACATCTGATGGTTGGCTGTGACGATTCTACAGTGAACACATTCTGACTTTCTGATGAAGATTTGATTGAGATGATATTTTGAATGAGATGATCTTCCCTTCCATATTTTTTACAATACATATTTAAAGTTAGCAGACTTCTAGAGAAGATGCATCTGAATTTGCTACTGAAATTTTATTTTGATAGACAGTACTTGAAAACCTAATTTTTTTTTAAATCTAATTAAACGCATTGAGCTATGTGTTACTTTGATTGGCAGGCTTAAATGCTCTATTGCAATCAATATATTGATTATACTACCAAACCATGTTGTATATGGCTAAAACCCAAATTTTGATACGTTGGTTTTCATTTTTAGTGGTGTATTGAGGAGCATGTTAAACAAAGCTTTGGTGCTCACTATTTATATGTACTTTGATTTTCTTCCTAATGAAACTGAAGGCAGTTTGCAATAAAATGCAAGTATTTTTGTTATGGTTACTCAATTATATCATTACACTTGACCACTAAACTAAGCAAAAGGTTACTTTAAAAAGGTTCTAATTATAGTTAAATTGGAGCTAAAAGTATAAAAGTGGTGTAAACAGATTCCAAGACTTCATTTTTCAGCATATTAGTAAGCACAGAGCATTTGTCACTGCACCTTTTGCATATACATAAAATATTTTCCATAGACCATTATGATTCAACAAAACTATCTGGAATGAAAACACTGCACATGCAAATCCAAAGCATCAATTTTGAAACTGAGAATGCAGTTCTGTTCAATGTGCAATTTTTTTTTGAGTACTTAACCCTGCAGTGGTTGGACTGAAAATATTTACAGTTGATAAATCATGAACTTATGGTGCATCAACAGATAAAATATGAAAGCTTTTAAGTACACAGAAGCATGCTTTATTATGAGATACACAACACATCTACATCTAACAAAGACTACTCTAACATAGAACCAAAACTAAGCATGATACAAGTTAATCTCTAACATCATGAGCTCCATGTCATGGATTAAATGCTATCTTTTCTGGCATTTATTTGGTTTTCTTTCTCATCAAGACAATATTTATCCATTAATTGTGGTTTCAATTGAGCATTTGAGTAGTTTTTATTCTATTCCTGGGGAGCTCAGAAGGGCTGTAAGAATCAGTTGATTTCTTGAATCAAAGTTTCACATTTTCACCACAGATTCAACAAAACCATTGCTCCTGAAAATGGTTTAAATTTACATGGTAAAATCCATATTTTCTAGCAAACTGAATAAACTTGGTTGTATTTAAAGAATGAAATTGTTGAACTCTGTCGGACCACAGAACAAATGTTCTGCTGTCTACTACCTTGTCTTGTAAAAATGAACTTATAATGAAGGATAACTTCTGTTTCTGTTAGACATTCTGACTTGAAAATTTCTAGATATGAAAAAGTAGTCACAGAAAGAAAGATACCACTATCTTAATTTGAACAAGTCTAGTACAATTTTTTCCTATGCTCTTTCAAGGAAAGGTGGAGGAATTTAAAGTATGATGTCGCTTACTCGTTCTTTTCAAGCAATCATTACAATTCAGTTGATCTTCCATTTGTTTGCTGATTTCTATCCATTAAATCAACTGGATCGCCAATGACACTTGGCTATCCCCAGATGGTAGTCGGGATAACCAAGTAACAATAATGTTCTGCACCCTCATTAGTTATCCATCTTTCACACTGATTTCAAATCAGATTTGCAATAAAGGAAGACATTTTGGATCTAACTTTTCTTAGTTGACCAACCACTTGTATATTCAGTTATTTTTTGGCATCCAAAGTCTTTTTGTTTAATTTGTTTTTCCTTTACCAGTTGAGATGAAAAAGGACAACCATCCACTATCATGTGGACAATTTCTGCTTGAGCAAATTCATAGTCTTGTGTACTGTGTTGAGGATTTCTGGAAAATTGCTGCTTACTGATATTTCCCTAAGGTGAAAATTTTTGCAAGAATAATTCCCATCCTTAGTCTTTTCAATCGAGAAGATAAGTCATTCAAACTTTTATTGATGCCTCTTTCTCAATTTGAGTATATCTTTTCTATGTCTTTGCCATATTTTGGGATGAATAAACAAATAATAGCCATTTCTCAATTTTCTTGTTTTTGCCTTAAAGTTACTTCCATTCCATAAAATGATGCATCAACAGAAACTACAAAACCTGGTAAAAGTTGTAAAAATCTTTAAAACTGGACTTGTTAGAATATTAATCACCTTTTCAAATGTTTTGTGAACAGAATTCCATGTAAAATCATTTTTGCGTCTTGACGTAGTTTGACATTGGGTGAAGTATATTTAGCAAAATTGGTTATAAATTGAGCCAAGAGTAATTTGCCATACTTATTAAACATTTTGGTTCTGTTTTGTTTGAAGATGGTTGCAATGATGTTCAATCTTCTGGAATGAGTCAAGGGATTATACTCATTTTAATGATATTTTAGTTTTAGGTTAAATCTGGACTGTCTCAAGTCCAGAGAACTTGTCTTAAATGTTTATCATGTTCTTGATCTTGGCCTCAGATGAGGCTGTTCATGTTACTTACAATACTCTAGTTTCTAATATTTGAGACATTATCCTTTGAAAAAATTTCAGGTGCTCAGGATGCTTCAAATGGGCAAGAAAAACGGTATCTTCCAAATGGTGTTATGAAAGTTGTTAATTATAAAGACTGATCACCTGATGAAATTTGCCAGATACTGGAATGCTTTAAAGTAGACTTGCCCCTGTTAAAAGAAACCATGAGGGATATTTTTTTTCAAGGTCCTATTGGTCGTGAAATTAAAACCAGTGAAATTAAAAAATGTTTTTAATTGCAACATTTAGCTACACCTTCCAGCTACTTCTCTACATAGTCACTACTCTGACTTAGACATTTGTCGTAACATGATACCAACTTTCCAATACCCTCGTCATAGAAAGCAGCCACCTGTGCTTTCAAACAATTCTCTATGCTGGTCTGCAGTTCATTGTCTGTGCCAAAATGCTGTCCTCCTAGCCACCATTTCATGTGAGCAAAGAAATGAAAATCAGAGCGAGCCAAGTCCGGGCTGTTGGAAACGCTGCAGGAGTGTCTTTGTTGCAGTGTGTGGCCGAGCATTGTCATGAAGAAGGACAATACCTGATGACAACATTCCTCTTTGCTTGTTTTGAATTGCCCTTCGTAGATGTTGAAGAGTCTCATTGTATGAGGCTGCAGTGATGGTCATGCCACGTTCCATGAATTCCACCAAGAAAACTCCTTTTCGGTCCCAGAACACAGTAGCCATACACTTTCTGATGGAGAAGGTTCGCTTGCACTTCTTTGGTTTACTCATGGAATGAGAATGTATCCACTGTTTGGATTGCTCTTTTGTTTCTTCATTTTGGCAATGAACCCACGTCTCTGTTGAGTCTCGTCCCCTGTGACAATTTTGTTCAAAAAATCTTCTCCTTCATCATGGCAGCGCTTGAGAAACGTTAAGGCAGAACCCATTCGCTGTGTTTTCTGATGGTTAGACAGCATCTTGGGAACCCATCTGGCATACAGTTTGTGGTACTGAAGTATCACTCATGATGGTATAGAGAACTGACCTTAAATTTTCGGGAAACAAATCACTCAACAGAGAAATTGTGAACCGACAATTTCCTCGAATTGCCTGATCCACTCGTTGAACAAGATCATCGGTTGACACTCACTTCCTTCCCCAACCGCCTGCATCATGAATGTCTGTATGTCCTGCTTCAAAGTTCCTGCACCATTGCTGCACTTTGCACTCATGACAATTTCACCGTACACTTTACTCATTCATCAATGAATTTCGACTGCATTACACCCCTCAGCATGAAGAAATCGAATTACAGCATGCACTTCACACTTGGAGGAAGACTCGATTGTTGTAGCCATGTTTACATGGTCACTGCGCACTCGAAACTGACAAGTGCGACATGACGCGATCGACGAGCATACTAGAGACACTGCAACACATCTGCGCAAAGCGTCATTGGATTTTCACTGAGGTTTTAATTTCGCGACTGATCGCACCTTGAAAAAAATAATCAAAAATCCTCTTACACTGTATGCCTGACAGCAGGCAACGGATACTATTCTCTTTGTATACATTTATTTACTTCAGTTAGATCAAGATATTTCTTATGGAACCATCCATCTTTGTTACAACTACCATTGCAGAACACCATTCATTACTTTTTGTTGAATCATCCTTTTGATTTCTAGTTCTATTTTCAAAAGGGGAATGGGCACTTTTCTAGGTGATGTAATTGCATATGGAACTGAGTCAGGCTTTATAAATGGGTGCTTGTTCGGTTTTTGAATAGTCTTTAATCCTCAAAGTACATAGGGATCTCCTTCATATAGACTGTACTAAAGACACTTGTAAAACAAAAGTTTTTAAATTTTTGATCTATTCCAAATACAATGATTGTAGGTTTTCCCAAAATTCCCCTTGGTACCAGTAATCTTTTCCTTCTTTTCAGTGATAAAATTTTTTCAATGACTCACCTTTGGCACGTTTACTAAATTGAGCATGTTAGTACTTTTTTAATGAGAAGGTGATTGTTAAAACATTATATTGCAGTATTAGTCTGACTTTTGTTCCTCCCAAAAATCAATGGACAGAAATATTTCTTCAGCCTTATCACCCATATTAAAATCAAAGAATGTACTTGTCCTTGGAAAGTTTGTTTAATCAGGATACTGTAAGGGACCTCTAAACATCCCCATTTGAAACAGTTCATTGGAATTGTAAAATTTAATGATTATGACTGAAACTTAATAGTTTATGTTTCACATGCTCAAATGTGTATAAGTGCACTGTTGAATCTAGTATTTTCTCCAGTTGAATGTTTCTGTTAAATAAAATGTTTTTTGACATACAAAACAGTTTTCATGGTTCAGGTTTTTCCTCTCACTATGTGTTAGGTGAAATGAGAAGGCTTTAAAGTGGGTAAATCTGCTTTATTATGAGATACACACATAGCTACATCTAACAATAAGCTACTCTAATATAGAACCAAAACAATACATGATTACAGTTAAACAAGTATAGTTAATTCACATCACATAGATCTCGCCAATTCATTCTTATTAATATGTTTAGTTTTTTAGGTATTTAGTTTCACAAAATATTTAGTTACAGGTACTCAAAAATGTATTTTATAGCAAGAAGATATTCAGCATAGCCTTCTTACAAACTCAACAAATGTAACAAATAAATGGCCTGAAACTTTGTATCACTCCTGCATTGTCTATGCTGCTCTTTTATGTGTTGCTGTTCTCTTTGTACTGGGTGGACTGGTGGCATGGCATGCTCGACTCATTTCTAGAGGGGAAACTAGTGTTGAAGGCCATATTAACAAACGAGAGACAGAGAGACTTTTAAAAGAAGGACAAGTAAGCCTTTTCTCCCACTAATTATCGAAACATGAGTAATCAGTTGTGAAATCTAATTTTTATGCTTAAATTTGAACCGTGATTTACATAAATCATTATCTTAGGTGATTATGTAATATTTTGGAAAAATTAAAAATTATTTCTATAATTGCACTAAAAGTACTGTAGCTCTATATGAAAAAGGATACTGCTCGCTATATGGCATTTTTCAGCCCCTAAGTTAAATATCTTCTAAATAGCCAATTCCATTTCAAAGCATCATTTTCAAATATACCTTTTCCGATTTCAATAAAATTTTGTGTAAATGTGTAACTTAATATAGGAAATAAATTTGCAAAATATGACATGTCTAAATTAATTTTGGAGTTACAAGTCATTAAAAACGAGAAAATTTGGATCACATACGCTAAAAATTTATGTAAAATCTTGTGTTCAGTATATGCCAGAGTCCTTAGGGGCAATCCTTTGATGTATACAGACATCACAACCCCGAGGAACAAGAGTGATCTGCTTTTTTCCCCTCTTTGTTGTCTCGTGTTTGGCACAGCTTGGACAAATATGGCTCTTGCTCCATAAAACCCGAAATAATCCAACCAACCACTTATGCTAGAAAGCTGAACTTAGGCATAATTTAAAGTCTTAGACTACCTTCTGATCAATATACTACCATCATGACTGTTTTCATAAAAAAAAACAATTTATAAATGAGACCCAAGATTTTTTTTGAAAAACCTACATTTTAAAATATGGAATAGTATTTAATTTTAGCCTTTGATTGCTTAACATATGCTGTAAATATGAAGTTGAAACTTGTACTATACTATAAGCAAAAAATATTTATGGTTCAGACTACCTAAACAAAGATTTGGCTTACACACAATAAAGAAAGGGCCATGTGCTGCTCTCTGAGCAAAAAATTAAACATTTGTATATTGTCCTTTGAAAAGTTTTTTAGTCAAAAACAAAATAATTAACATCTTTTTATGTTTTTGATGTAAACTTTTATGTTTTGATGAAACAACTTTAAACTTTTTGTATGTATCAGGCTGATAAAATTTACCTTTTATGATTTTTAAAAAGTAGGTTTTCAAAAATGAAAATTGAAACTTTTTTTAATATTTGGACAAAAGATTCGACTAAGTTGCATTTAAAATTAAACCCTGCTTGATGAGCTTTCAATTGACACCAAAAATAAACATAGAATAAATTGCAAGATATTAGAAACAGAACTGCTGTGAAAGTTTAAAAATACACATAAATTTAAAATCTTAACTGTTATTTTTTGACAAATCAAACGGTTGTTTCAATAACCTGTGCTTTTGTTTACTACTACCTAAAGAGTGCGTACTGATAAATTTTTGTTGAAATTAAAGCTATCAAGTTAGAGTGTTGTAAAGTTAATGGTTTATAATTATTTTCTGTTTCCTTACAATGAGCAAAGTTTGCATGAATTCCGAAAATCCAATTCAATATGAAATTTATAAAATATTCTTATGGGCTTTTCAAATAAAATAGTTTTACAAACTATTTCATTCATAATTCCTATAGTTAAACTTTGCAACTGCACATTACGTTAAGCAGGATGCAATAACATTTCATATAACTAATCATGTCAAGTACAATTCATAAGAAACATTTTATTTTTTTACATTGTAATTTTTAAATGTGCTTGTAACACATTTTATATTTTCATGCATTAAGGTAGATTAAAGTTTAAATGCATATTAGTTTTACAGACTTGTATTGCTCACTTAAAACTAATTTTCTTTATAGGTTTATAAAAATCCATATAATTTTGGACCTGCAAAGAATTGGAAAATATTTTTATGCATTGGCTTTCACAGGTAATGTTATATCTGTATAAATTTTGTATTGTAAATGTACAAAACATAAATTTTATGGCATTCGTATTTGTTCCTTATTTTTAAATGGATGACTGCTATTTTGTACTCATTTTTAATAACTAACAAACAAGTACATGATAAAAAACTTGAATTATTAGTATTTTAAATCATACTATACAATTCAATTAATATTTTCTTTAAAATCAAGTATGTACAATTTTTAGTAAAATTAAAAAAAGTCTCCCAATGACAATTTGAGTGAATCATGACACTTCAAGCACAAATTGGTACAAACAGGGTAGACTGCATTACTCCTGGGCACCGTTAGAGTGCACAGGGACATGCCTTCCCATGGTACTTTATGAAATCTGGCCTGCATTTACACGTCTTGAAGAAACCCGGAAGCTACAAACAGTCCACTCAACTTTGGCACATAAGAGATTCAAAATTGTAACCGAACCCTTTCAGTCTACCAATTTTGTTAGAGTGACATGTTTGGCCAAGTCACTTTTTTTGTGGGCTATTTAAAACATGTCTAAAAAACATTGAGAATGGGTTTTGAATTAGTATATAATTGATTACTTTCTATGGTTATAGATGGCAAATACTAGAATATTAAATTATTACTAGTCTTATGTGTATATAATTTACTTCAAATATACTGTCAGGAATATATTTAGCTAGCCACTGCATGGCTAGCCAACACCACGGGCAATGCTGTGATGTAAGGTATTAATCTGGTGTAAAAACTTTCCGCAGGTTTCAAATCCGTTAAAAATTTTTATTCTACCTGTAACGATAGCTGAGATAGAAAAAAAGCACTGAAGAACACCAGTAATAACTTTAGTAATGTATTTTGCTTCACTGGAATCCGTTTTGCTGTAAATCAAAATGAATGAATCGCGAAACTAACGAAGGTCATTCGAATGTGTTCTCTCCCATTCTAGATGGGAGGATGAAGAAACTTGGCATGGTTCCAGAGAGCGCTGAAAAGTCTAAATTTTTATGTTCTTTCATTTCGCAGAAGTAGTAAGAATGGTGAAAAAAACTATTAAATTCATTTTTAAATGTTCTAGATTGAATTTAAAATTTTTCCTCATACGTAAAATTGCAAAAAATTCGAACTACCTGTGTGCCAAATCTCTTTACTGTAAGTGCCAGATTCGTCAGGACTTTACTGCAAAGAAACAAACAAACATTTCCTTTATACTTATGTTGCTTGCATATATAGACTAAAGTTTACTTTTTGTACAGAACGTATTTGATTTTATGGGGGGGGGGGTTGTTTAGCAGTATTTATTATTTCACTTATCATGTTTCTTTCTTATAGACCTTGGTGGCATCTACTGTTACCATTTTCTGAAGCACCTATGGGGGACGGTATGCAGTGGAATGTATTTAGCAACATTGAATGGGATAGTATAAAAATAAGAAAGCAAAATCCCAAAACCTGCTTTATAAAAGTATCATAACAAAAATGTATAACTATTGGTTTTAAATAAGAAATACCAAATAATTCATGGGCAGCTGGAGTCCAGTTGGAAGAGCAACAGATGAACAACAGGAAGATTGTGAGTTCTAAGCTTGATCCAGCCTAAGACCATCGTATACACGGGCTGGTGGCACGTTAAATCTGTTGTGGCCTCAAATGTCCTCACATTGGCATGGTGTAGAAGTTTGGAGAGTGGGTTGCCAGCTCAGGTGTTCTCACCATCTAACCATGGTTCAAAATTACGAAGTGTTGTCCATGAATCTTTCCCTTTGGGATTGATCCAAGACCGTCGCTAATTGTCCATTGTGTTGCTTAATTAATTGCGACGTTAATTACTTACCTACCAAATAGTTCGTATTTGTAAAGGTGCATATTTTGTATTCATCTCTCATCCATACAATTTAATATTGTAATATTAGTTGTAAATTAAAATGTACTTGTAAATGTTTTTAAACCAATTTATATAAAAAGTGTTTTTTTTTTTTTCAAATATGTAGTACATTTGAATCTGTCTGATTTGAATTGTTTCTTTTCATTTACCAGACAATTTTTTTTTCTCTGATCTCCTGTCTTATAACTTGTGAAATATGTTGATTCTTATTAAAATGTTTCAGAAAGCTTACCAGTATTTGAAAAATTTTCACATTTAAATAATAAAAGAAAAAAATATTACAAAAACTAAATTTTAATATATATAATGGTGTAGTTCAATAGAATACACAGCACTAAAACCTGTTTGATCTGTTATTTTTTTATGTCACTCTTATTCATGGGTATTTTTGAACCGATTCTGAAAACTACATTTATTTAGTTGCCACCTCTAGTTTAAAAAAATATGAAGTGTGACCACCTACATGCTGTTGTGAAAAAGTATAAATTTTAATAAAGTTATTCAAAGGATAAAGGACAACAGGTGTCCCTTGCATGTGTAGGATTATTACCAAAATTTGGTAATAATCCTGTGAAATAAAAAGCTAACTTAGATTGAGAATAAATTTGAATGTGGACAAAATCTGAATCTTTTAATTCAACCTAAGTTACGTTTTAACATATTTTTAATATTATTTAGTTTGAAAATTTGTACTTAATACTCTGTAAGAATGGTCTTTTTTCAAGCACAGATTTATTGTGCTACAGAGCTTGTACAAATAGCACAACTTCCATCTACCAATATGTACTTCATGGTTGAGATTTGCACTGCCATAAAAACTGCTATATCAAATTAATTTTTACTGATGGCAAGTTCTGTTTAATAATTATAGTTAATAATATTTCAAGGCTGCCATGGACAGCTAAAAGACGACATTTTAATATTTTTAAATCTTAGTGACTTGGGGTATCTTGAATCAAATTCGTCTCTAAAGCTATTTTCAACTTTTAGCCACTTCAAGGAAATTTTTGTAATTTCACCAAAACAATGAAAATTAGGTCCCTCCATTTTTTAATCAACCTATTTTCATGAATGCAGCTATCTGTGTCATGGAAGAAAGTTATATTTCATAGCAAGAGTAGAGCACTCCAATGATATCAAAATCTTTAAGTAAATGAAAACATTCCGATAGCTTCAACGATATATGCCCATATCAGGGCATGTATTTTTCTGTTCAAAGTAAATTGTTTTCTCAATGCCAAGCTACACTTCCTTCTCCATAACTTCAACTTCAAACAGTATGTTTTGAAATATCTATGCCTAGGATATCAATACTTAGTTTCCTTTATTAGTTGCAGTTTTGAGAGCTTCTGAAGAGAGTTCATCTCAGTTTAAATTCAATCAAATTATTGACAATTTTTGGATAGTTAATAAATTAGTAGGCACTTGTTTCTTCGTTTTAGAAATTTGATCCCATATTCAAATAAAAATAAGTGTATATATATATATTTTTTCCCAATTCCAGTCTTTTTACCATATATTAATTCTTTAATTTGAATTGGGATGATTTGAGGACATTGTAATGTTAAAAATATCAAACAAAAAATCCTTGTAGGATATCACCCAGATCAGGAAGCAGAGGAATTTGGTGATAATTTTGGTACCCTAAAAAATTGCCATGTAGTTAGTGCCAATGCATACTGCAGCCCTTCATAAAAGGAATTAAAAGTAAGGTTATATATATATACACTTGTTTATTTGCCACAATGATAATTTTAATAATCACAATAGTATTAATATTTGTATTTTTACATTTATTGTAATGGAATTTTAGTTTCTAAAAATGCTTCTATTTTTGGAGCAACACTTGGAGAATTCTGCCAAAATTGGAAGTATTAAAAATAAATTGCTTTCAGTATATTTTTATTTAAATTATTTTAAAATACATTTTAAAGAATTATCTTCTGGAGGTTTTTAAAATTTCCCCTCGACTATCGTTAATACTTTTTTTTCCTGTATTCTATAACTTTTTATTTTAAGGTCTGAAGAGTCCTTTAATTTTATAAAACTGGAAGCTAAATTGTCTGAAGACTTTCAGATGCAAAAAGTAGTGAGTATAAAGCATGAATAATTTTGCTAGTTGTGTTTAGTGTTTACTAAACAGTTTTTAAATTACTCTAACTTACAAGATTAGACTTGCAAGACAGTGTATGATAGACATACATTATTCCATTTTCTTATTAATTTCAGGGTTCCCACGGGTGCTTAGAAAGTGCTTATTTTGACCCATTTCTAAGGGCCATTATAAGTGCTTATTTTCCTTTTAAAACAAAATTCAGTTTTCAAATGACGATATTTTTTCACAATATTTCCGACCTTTTATTAGCGGCTGATCAGCGATAAAACTGCTTACAAGTACGGTTTTGGTGATGATTCGGGAACTGGCTTGCTTGAATTGCAACCCTTGATATGCGATATAAAAATCGTAGATCGACTCTTGATGAGCACGTAATACACTTTAAAAACTTGAAAACCCATGAAAAAACTTGTGAGTGGCTCTTGCAATGCACAAAATAGTTACCTTGATATAGGAAACTAGAATACAAGCATCAAATTTTAATTAAGTGCAGTGTGCCCGCGAGTGCAATGTTTTAAAATTTTATTATAATTATGGGAAAGTGTATTTTTAAGTTTGTAGGTGAATCGAAACAAATATAAAGTTAATTTATTTTAATTAATACTGTTATCTGAGTGGCAACCCGATGTGTTGCAATTTTTTTTTTAATCTAGCTTTTTTTTTTCCATGTTTTTAATTGTTTAAAAAAAACTATCCCAGAAAAAAAATTTGAAGATTTTCTCTGTAGTGATTCTGCTTTGAAAAATTGAAGCAATCGGTTACAAGTTCCGAAAAAAGAAAAAAAACGCTCGATTAACAAACTCATTGGAGGAAATGATCGCAAAAACGTAAACCAGAGTGCTAGAGAACCGATAACAGGCAGGGAATTTCATGTATAGGGGAAAAGTCGTTTAAAAACTGGAAATTTCGGACTCTCATCGTATTTGGTCGCAGACCGAAAGCGAAAGTAATTTTTCCATGCTTTATAATCTTTTTTCTCTTCGTATTCGGGTGACAAATATTTATTGGCCGACTGTGCTTGAATTTCACTTTGCTTTTGTTATGCCATGCGCAATCTGCTTCCATTGTCAGCTTAGATGATTATTTTCAAATTAATTTTGTTTCAGTAAAATAATGTTAGTAAGCGTATGGTGTAGAGGCGGCTGGTACACCTTAAATCTGTCGTGGTCGAAAATCCTAACGTTGGGTTGGTGTGGAAGTTTGGAGAGTGGGGTGCCAGCTCAGATGTCTCGCCATCTGACCGTGGTTCAAAATTATGTGGCAATACACCAAATGGCTTAGGTTGGGACGGGGGCAACTAATTGAATATCTATTCAATAAAATTGCATTTTATTTTTTTAACCTCTTTATAATTTTATTGAAGTTTTTGCATAACTCTTATGATCCGTTTTGGTTCAAGGAAAAATATTTTCTTCGTAACTCGTTCAGTCTCAGATCCAGTCAAATTTGACTCTGACGTATACAACTTTCAATCCTTTTAGTAAATTAATAGTTTGCCACAAATTTTATTTTATTGAAACCTCCGATGTGCCAATAAATGAATTTACTTCTTATTTTCGTAATGAATTTATGAAAGTGTATTATAATATAATTACTGGTGTGAGTAATTTCCATTTCATAGCTGAAGCTGCAGACACAAGGCAAGAACTGTAATTTCAAAAATAAAAATTAATTTGAAATAAAAAAATAGGAAATTTTCGAAAATGAAAGTGTTGGTGGATCAGTGTGGAGCTTGATCCAGACAACACAAAATGGTGTTTCCTACCTATGACCAGCAATATGCTAAAACATTGCTCATACGCTCCGCTAAAGACCACTAAAATATAAAAACAAAACAATATGAAAAGAATACGAAAACAAAATCAAACTCGCAACAGCAGCTTTGAGATCAACAACACCAAGTCCGGTCCTCATCATACTCAACTCTTTCTTTCCCCTTTTATAAAAGCAAAACATCTAAAGTTTTTTTCTTGCAGTCTCCATTCTATAATTTGTTTATGTGCTTACACATATTACTAATACGTGTACACATAAATGTCCATATATTAACTGCTGAATTTTGTAAAAATCACAGATGGCTTATTTTGAAAATCTCATTTTTGTCTGGCATTATTTGTGTATAATTTTTAGAAAATAGACTTGAATATTAAATGTTTTACATACTACTATTCTTATAAGATTAACTAATCTGTAAGAGCATCCCCATTTGGTCGATTGTATAAGTTTTCTTCAATGTTTTATTTAAGTCCTTATTTTGTCTTAAAAAGTGCTTAGAAAGTACTTATTTTTAATTAGAAAAAAAGAGTGGGAACCCTGAATTTTTAACAGCACTATATCTTCTTAGATTTCTGGAATGTGAAATTGTCTGTTATCAAAGTATTTATTAAGTTTAATTATTTATAGACGAAAGTTACTTTTTTATTGATGAGTTTGATTAAATTTAGTTTTATTTATAAAAAGTAATATATAAAACTAAATTAGTTTTGTACTAATTTTTTAATCAAAAGTTTGATCTAAATCTGCTCCCAAATACATCCAAGCTGTTCGAAATTAACCAAATGACCCAAAACTCACTAAACGTCCCAGAGTTTCTGCATTTCTACTCTAAGCCATCAGGTTGCTCCATATTCTTTCAATAACTGCTCTCAAAGAAACATCAAAGGTTAAATCCTGTACCTTAAAATTTGGAAAGAAAACTAATTAATATTGTTACAAATGTTTCTTACCAATTCCACAAGTGTTAGAAATTCAGATTTCATATTAAGAAAATAGTTTTTTAATTTTAGGATTTGAATCTCGGTGATTTATTCAATATCTGTTTCATACTTACCTTACTTAGTTTTAGATGATACATTTTGTTTTTTGACAGGCAAGTAAAGCTGCTACTGAAATAAGCTTTAAGACTAAGAATTTATGCTACTAAAACTAATATTTCAAAGTGCTTTGGTTGTGGGGGCTTTGTATTTAAGTAGAAACAATGCTAACAATCCTTTTTGAGCTGAAACCCAAGCAAGGAAAACGGCCTATTTAGGAAAATGTTTAGTAAAATATTTCAAATTTATGTTTAACAATGTCTAATTAATTACATGATATAGGGTCAAAAGCAGAATTAATGCAGTCAAGAAACAAAACTAAAACTTAACTGTATTGTTTAGTTACTATTTTCCTTAATATTGCCTAAAATCCCCATACCTATAATAAATGTTAAACTCTATTGCACTTTTTAAAGACATTTTAAGAAATTGAAATTTCGTAATATAGCATTTTGAATTCCAGAAAAGTTAACCAGAAGTTGGTATTTCTGCATGCGATTCAAGTATGAAAAATCCTTGCTTTTGAAATCAGGCAATTTTTCAGATTACTTTACATTGTTCCAAAATGAAGAATGTTTTTACCTTATTGTTATTCAGTGCAATTAGTAGTTATACTTAAACATACACACCCCCCCTTTTCACAAATTGAAAACTATCAACTTAGCAATTCTTCCAGTTGGGATTGCTGTTAATGTGAAAATTAGATTTCTTTTAGGTATAAACCATTATATCACTTAAAAATAGAGACCTGCTAGTTTAGATTTAATCTTCACTACCATTAATATGATTAAAATGTTAAATAAAACTAGAAAGTGCACCAATTGCAGCTTTAAGCCAAGTCTCCCAACATGCAAGAATAAACTGGTGGCCAAGGTTTTTTTATTTTTGGCACTCGCTTAGTTGAGATTTTTTACTTTTAACGCTTAATTCAATTTCAAATATACAAGTTTTGTAAATAAACTTGCTCTTTTCAAATTTTTAGAAAACAAATCGCAAAATTATTCAATAATCCTTTACATTTTATCAAAATACTTCATAGCATCCTTAAATTGTTTATAATGTAAACAGTTAAAAACATCAAATATCTAGGTCCTAGTGACCATTAAAGCAAGTATTAAATGCTATACATTTATTTCTGCACTTTTCAGATTATGCATTTTGGTGAACTTAACTTTCAAATAAGTGGGATTATGAATAGGCATCGTTGAAGATTTATAGTCAGTGTTGATTTTAAAAAATTAAATTTTTTAACACCTTACCTAAATGGTTCTTTTATTTGGATTTCAAGTATTTTTATTTGTTTCAAAATTTTTCGAGTGCATCTGTAATTTCTAATTTAGTATTTGATATTTTATATTCAAATTCAGTAAATGAAGTAAATTCATACTCTGCTAGCATTGGATAAAAGTATTTTTAAACAGTGTATTTCCTACCAGCATTGAAAAAGCTCACCATTTAGGGATTTCAAAAAAACTTTTCAACCATTTATATAAAATTTAATATGTGCATAGATTTTTCAAATTTCTAAAGGGATTTTGATGGTGCTTCATTATTTTCTGGTCACGTTCGATTTTTAGATAGGATTTTAGTCAAATCAGATTTTAACACGGCTCTTTTGAGAAAAAAGGAATAAAAATTTGACTAGATAGTCCATATTTTCAACACTAAGTTTTAATGTGAAATTAACATTAATTTTGCTCTAAATTTTCCCAATTTTAATTAAAAATATAAGTGAATTGTCTTTTATACCTCCAGAAGGTATGTGATTTTCATGTAGGTAATACATGCATAGAAAAATAATCCTGAACAAATGTAAGTACAAAATTTTATTTGTATAAAAGAGTAATTTGTGTGTATCTAATAAATTCAAAACAATGTTCCTCAGAGAAAATTACATTCTGCTTACCCTTTCTCATTGAGCGCAACCTGCTATTACATAACATGGTAATAATTTGTTGATAAAACATTACAATTTAATCTAGTTTGACAAAAGTTAAAATTATATATTTTTCTCAAGATTCAAAGTATTTAATACTGAATGTAGAGAATAAACTACATATAAACAGTAATAAAAACACAAGAGTACATTTTACACTTTATAAAAATACAATATCACAGATATTTTTTAAACCGCAAATAAAAATAGAGTAAAAGAAATAATTCAGAGTACATTTTTAACATCCAAATAAGATGGAACAGTTATATATTCTAAATAGAGCTAATGGTTGCTTTGAAAAGAAGAATACTGTTCATAACTTTTAATAAGAAACTAAGTATATGAAATTTGAAAACAAAAGTAATGGTATATAACGGTACACATAAAAACATTTAAATTATAAAGTAAATCACCAGGAGAGAAAGCATTTAAAAAAATTCTAAAAATGTAATAGTAAAATAAAAAATTTCTAAATTGATTTGTGGGAAGAAATTCACAGAATTAAATGTTTATAAAATCAAACATAAAATTTCCAAGATTTTTATTTTATTTTGCAAAAGTTAGAAATATATATTTATATATATACATGATTATTTGGGTATCCCATCCTATAGTTTTCATGTTCTCCACAGATACTTATATCACTTTTTATCTAATCTAGTTGGTTTTAGTGAAGAGTGAAAGCAGATTCACACTGGCAAAGCCGTTTTTCTCTTGCGACTACGAAACACATTTGACCTTTCACATATATTCGAGACTTGGGCAACATAGCTTCCACTCAACGCTAGATGAAAACATGATCCTCTAGTTTGCAAATATTTGGAAAATTTATGTATATTTTTTACAAGTTAAGGTAAAAAACATGGATATGCGTATTCTAAATTAATCTATTGAAATGCTTTTCAATATTGAATGAATAACACATGAAAATTATCAGTAGGGAAACTTCATGTCTCCACAACTGAAACAGAAGATTCTATGGATAATTCATACAATGAACTTATCACATACATAGTGAGTCAAAGTGAAAACTGGCCAACAAAGTGAAATTAGTTCACAGTTAACCTAACCACCACAAAGGTTCACAGTAGACCACCTAATAATATTCTAAATGAAAGAGATCAAGTTTATTAAGAGAATTTAAATGTTTTCTAGGTTCTTGAAATACGTTAGTGTGTTCCACGGCATCTGCAGTATTTGCAGTCCTTTGGTGTTGAAAAGAAAAAAACTGATAGCAAGATGATGGATAGCAAACATACATTTTTCAATATAGAAGAACATTGAATCATAAGAATGATATTCCAAAACACGCTGAAGTTCTTAGGAAACTATCCCAAAAATAATTATCATTAGAATTGCGAGAAAATTTGAAGAATTTGCAAAGAAAACTTATATCAGCGAAAATAAGTGAAAGTATAAAAATCTGCAGCCCAACAGTCATCTTATGTACTTTACTTTTTCAATTTGATTACAGTATCCATCTTTCATGAATAGGGAAGGGAGTCGTTTTTTAATTAATTCATCATGTGACCAACATCAAAGTACACAGGCAGTTTTTGAGTTGAACTCTAGTTTACTTTTGCAGCATTATTAGTGACTTACTGCCCCTGTGAATAACTGCTTTTTTGTGATTGGAAAGGGTAAACCTACATGATGGCACATTACTGCTGGAACTTTCAACTAGACTGTCCTGGTACATATCATTAGAAAAATAAGATTATTGTGTTGATGAGTGATATAATTTTTTGCCCTTTTGGGTTAAAGGAAATTAGTTTTGCAATGAGTTTTTTTAATAGTATGTAATAACATTTACGATGTACATTTTTTTAAATCATACAAAGCAGCAAATCGTACAATTAGCGACGTTGAATAAGCATGCATGTAGTAGTTATGTATGTTGTACCATGCCTGATAGGAAGTAAAAATATTTTTTAAATCACCATTCTCAATATAACCAAACAGGTCTAACTTACAACATACTATAAATGTGTGTTAGTGAGTGTAACTACAGAAATATTATTTAAAATTTTATTTTAAAATGTTGTATAACACTGGTAGTAAACTGTAGCATTATAAAAAAAGTGTTATTTACATAAACAAGAATAATTTTTCTCTGTCATACACAAAACTTAAGATTTAAAAGTGCACAAGCAAAAAATTAACTGTAAAAGGTGCATTTCATCAGGAAAATAAAATAAAAATACCACATATTTATTTCTAAACTCATTTCAATGTGTCTTAAATATGCATATAAAAATCGATCTTTATTTTAAATACTTGTAATATTACAATATACTGTTACAAAATGTTAAAAATATATTTCATAAATATATGCTATCATGAAACGTAAAAATATGTTTAATGTAATTAACCCCAAAATTGGGGTCCTTACAAAGATAAGTTCTAGTTTATATCAAGATGATAAAAACAAGATAATTTATAAAACAAAAAATATGTTACATAAATATACTTATGTATTAGTACTTTACAATAACTAATAAAAAAGTACTTTCAATTTTTATCAAGCTTCATATTTTCCCCACACAAGTAGTGGATATGACAAGGAGGCAAAAAAAATTCATGATATCCATCTGCACACAAAACTGTACCTAGATGTACTGCAAAAAAAAAATCGCACACCAACTGAGAAACTTGGAAGTTCAATTGGCCCATTTAGAGTTGAATATACAACAACTGTATTTAAAGTCGTAATATATATGCTTACACATAGAATTGCTTAAGAGGAAACAAGTGGAAAATTAAACAGACAAATATTTTTAAATGAGGATTAATGGCTTTGTTGAGGTATTTTTTGTTGCATCATTTAATTCATCGCGAAATTACTAATTTATTTGATCAGACATATAGTATATAAACTTTTTGGGTCGTGGAAACCCATAATACTGGCTCAAGTTATCAAAACTATCTTTTCCACTAAGATTCAAAAGTAGAAGTATCATACAAAAGCATTCAAAAATTCAATTTTTTTTTATATTTGTGAAAGAAAATTACCCTAGATGACTTATACTAATTCCAAAATAATAATTCCTATTATATATTACTCCTGCTATCACAGCACGACCAACATATCCAATGGAGATAAATACGATTTTCTTGGCACCATTTTTTTATTTATCCGCAATGATTTGATATTCTAAAAATTTGTTTTTCAGTGATCAACAATAAGTTGCTTTGTAATTTTAGAAGACTTGAACCTGTAAATTTCAAAAAAGTAAAAGGGAATAATAAAATTTTGTGGGTTAGGCAAGCCACTCTTGTTTTAATAGCCTTATATATTAAAATATAAAAAATAAAGATTGTAAGATTGAAAAAAAATTCTTTTAAAAACAATATCAAAACTTGTAAAATTTAATTCCAAGAAACAAGTATCAAGCCTTATGATAAATTTGCAATCCAATACATAAAAAAAGCTCCGATTAATACATTTCTCTTATCACTCTTTGTCCTTGAACATTTCATGTATCAATAATATAAATCACTAGGACAATGACATTTACTTTTGATAACAATATATATTAGAAAATATATAATTATTCTTAGAAAAATATGATACAAAATTTAGTAGTACATTATTTAATAATATCGTCAGCTTACAAGTGAAACAGTTTTCAGGATAGCTTTTAGCTTTTCTGGACCTGAATGAGGTGATCTTTAGACTGGCTACGTATTCACTAAGTCAGTTTTTTAGCACTGTGGTTAGATTTCTTCTTAAAAATCACACCTAATGAGAAGGCAAGTGAGTAGAATGTTTTCTCTTTGTTTCATCAGAACTGTTTTTAGACAGTGTTTCACTTGTAAGTCCCCAATATATCGACTTTTCAATCTCTACTATCATAAAAGAAAATGTTTGTATGTGTGAGGTGTCCAGAAAAATCTATAGCACTTACAGTCATGAAATTTGGCACGCTGTAGTCCAAAAAAGGTATCAAGGCCCAAATCTTAAAATTTAATTTAGAACATTTTAAAATCAATTTATTAGTTTTTCTTCCCACTAGTTCCTTCTCTTTTCCCCCACGTGGTTCTTCTTTTTCCCAGCATTCCACTCTGCCGCAGTGCATGATGGTTGTCCAATGACGTCACTGGTAAAGGAAGGAGCATGTTAATTTGAATTGAATGAGCGCCAAGTTTGAGAAAGGGATGTTACAAATACTGATAACACAGTGACAGTTCTAACTGTGACTGCAATTGAAGAATATCTGTGATTTTAAAATGTGTACTCACGAATTGGGTAAATCACCACTCCGATGAACTTGTGCACTGGTTCCAGGCTTAAGCCATTCTGTTAAAATTAATTACTTTCCATTAAAATTAATTATTTTCAGTTGAAAATACACTTCTGTTAAAGCTTATTCCACCTTGTTTTGATTTCACTGACATTGTCATTAATTTACGTTGTTTCTCAGAATTACTGAGTTTAGCACTAACACTTTTTAAAAGCAGAACTTACTTTCAAATTTGTATCATTTCTGCAATTTTGTGGATCTGTGAGGAATAAGGCAACATGCTCATGTCATGTCAGGTGGAGGTGGGACTCGTACTTAAAATTCTTGTTTTTTCTCTTCAATGTCAGTAAGGACATGACAAGAATGTTATCAGGGGCAACGCAGCGCGGGTACGGCTATATTTTATAAAACTAACCAAAGTGCTAGAAATTCATTTTAGAACATTTTGACAGAACTGTGTTTAATTTCTATTTACAAAACAGAAAGACTTTAAGTTCATAACTTACCAAATTAATGTACAAATATTTGAGTACTATTGAGCATGGTAAGAATTATAAAAATGCACAATGTACCTAATACTGTATAGCAGATGCTTTTTAGTAATAGCTAACTAACAAAGAAAAAATTTTTAAATAGAAAATCAGTAAAAATAGACAAATTACTTATGAGTTTGAATTTGTTTCAATGAAATTAACATAAAAGATCTATAGATTAAATACACTTGATGAAAGTTTATAAATAAAATTGAGTTTAACTTTGTTTAGGAGAGATCAATCAGTAAAAACACACATGAAAAATAAGGAGCTATCAACCATAATGCTATTATGAGTTCATGACAAATTTGGAATGCCACTACAAGCACACAGCATATAAATTATCACAGCTATAAGGAGATGCATGCGCCAACAAAAAATTTATGCATTTAATATTTTTACGTATTATGATCTTTCTAATTTTTTATAAATTACTATGAAATTAATTAATTTTGAACAGGCTAATAAGGGGTTATAAATCAAACAAATGCTGTTAGTTTTAAATAGTCAAAGCTGTTATACTTATCAAGCATAAAAATTGCTATATTGTTCACTCTTTGCTGGAACTGTACAATCAGAACATAATGAAATCATTTTGATTTCGTTCATGCACTTGTGTGAAGTACAAATTCAGGAAACTTGAAATAACATAGTCCTACTTGAACTGCATTAATAACACCTAAGACAGTTGAAAAAAATAATTGCAGAAGAAAATAACTCATGTAGAATTGCAGTGCTTGTAAAAACAAGTTTTAAACTAGTAAAGTGCAACTTGGATAAAACGAACATTTCTAATTCGAAAATGTCGTTAATTCAAAGATTTCTCTGTCCCTTGAACTTCTCATTAAATCTATGTTAAAAAATCAAGGATAATTCAAAGTTAAACTTCCTTAATTCAAAGCTTTTTATAAAAACTTTCAAACCATAACGACTTTTCGGCCTTTCATTGCCATAATACCCCCTGTTCGACACATGACCTGTTTGACATGACAGTTGAACCACCCCACCCCCCCTTTTCACCACCTATTTGAGCATTTAACCAGCTTCAGACGCCATTCGAGCTTCTTACTATCACTGCGTCTAGTGTTGTGAGAGTTTCGCTAGTGAACATTCACCATGCTTTGAGTAAACCATGTGTTCAGTACAAGAATTTAACGTTTGCTGAAAAGGTTGCCGTCATTTGCGAGGTGGAAAAGGGTGTGAAGAGGAAATGCCAAATCGCGAGTACGGAATAGCGTCGAACATTTTGTCTACTTCTTTTTTAAACGACAGAATTCTGAGTAACGCTGCAACTATGCATGAAAATGGAAAGGATTGCAAAATAATTAGAGAACCAGACAATCCTGAAGTTGACAAGTGCGTGTTGAAGTGGTTTAAAAGCATGGGACAACATTCCTCTAAGTAGCCATTTTATTCAAGCAAAAGCAGAAGAATTTTCTACCGGTTTTGGAAGAAAAAAAATTTCAAGAATAAAAATGGAATCTCCTTTAGGCATATGTGCTGTGAAAGTGGAAGCGTGATTCACAAAAGATGAAAACAGCAACTGTTTGGAAAGACGATGTTTTACAAATGATTGAGGGAACACCGGCCAAAGACATTTTCAACATTGACGAAACAGGTTTGTTTTTCAAATGTGCTCCAGACAAGATATTAGTGTTTGAGGGAGAGCATTGCAGTGGGGAAAAGAATAGTAAAGAATGAGTCACTTTATTGTTTGGGGCTAACATGGATGGCAGTGAAAAGCTGCCTTTGCTCATGATAGGCAAATCTGCTAGTCCTAGATTTTCAAAAATGTCAAATCAAATCCAGTAGAGTATAAATCAAATAAAAAAGCTTGGATGACTGCAGAGATTGTTCAAGATTGGTTGTTGAAACTTGATAAAACGCATTGACAAAAGAACAGAAAAATTGTCTTGTTTATTGAGAATTGCACTGTGTATAACTCTATTCCACATATGGAGAGTGCAAAGGTTATTTTTTTCCCCACCAAGCATGACTTCAGCTGTGCAACCGATAGACCAGGGTATCATAAAAAATCTCAAGCATTTTTACAGATGCCTTTTCATTTGAAACCTTTTGACAGATTCTTTCAAGGACAAAAACAAAACAAAAAAAGTTATAAGTGTCCTTGATGCAGTACGATTGGGGTCATCAAGGCATGGTCTCAAGTAACAAAACAACAAAAGGAAATTATTTTTGAAAGGCAGGATTTACCAATAAATCTGACCCAGATGCGTTTATATAAGAAAACGTCCCCCTGCCACCGGAAGCATGGGATAACAATATGGGCTTGACATTCGAAGAATGGGTCAAGTTGGGACGAAAACGTGGAACTTAGTGGAGAACTGTCAGATCAAGACATTTTATCAGAGGTGTTAAATAAGACAAGGGCAGCTGGGTACGATATTGAGGAGGATGTAGAGGAGGAAGAGATGCCAATCCCTTCATCATCGGAGGCACTTTTTCATTCAGACAAATTTCGTCAGCACATTGAAGGACAATCCAACGTAAGTGCAGCTGTTTTCCCGTTCACTAAACATGCTTGCTGTATTTGCTAACCTTACGCGACTGAATTCTACAAAACAATCAGACATTGCACGAATTTTTTTTAAACTATAATTTTCTGTATTGAATGTAATATGTACTGTAGCTTACATGTTTAATTTAAGTCTTTCATACCATGATCTTTCTGAATAAATATTTACTTATTGACAGAATAATCTTTTCAAGCATTCAGTGGACCTGAAATTAAAGTTAAAAAATGTTCCTTTTTTTAATTCGATTTTTTTTAGTGGTCCCTTCAGCTTTGAACAATCCAAGTTGCACTGTAATATAATAGACTGATTAGCAGATAATGTAAACCGTTCTCTTTACTTTTAAGCATGCCCATTTTGTCAAATATTGAAGAAGGTGAATATTTAAAAGTTGAATACTTTAATTGTTTAACTGCACACACAAAAATGAAAATCAATGCACATGATTTGTAAAACTGAAAAAAAATCAAGCGTCTGCATAGTATAAATTATGAATCGGACATTTTGTTTCCTTTGGCACAATTTTTTACCCTTATACTTAGCAGGTTACTTAAGTTAGAGATTTGCTTAACAAATGTTTCTAAGTTTTTCAAGTAATAATGTTGAATATTGGTCGACTTTACAAGAAAATATATCAATGGTTTATAATAAAAAATAATTTTAATTACTTCTAATTAAATCAACTGAACTATTTAATTTTTTAGAAGAAAATGTAACTACATAGGGCGATTCTTTGAATGGTTTTATTTTATGTTTATATGATGCTAGAGCAAAATTTTGTGAAAGAAATATTTACTGTCAAAACAATAAATAATTGATATTATTCAATTAAAAACAATCAAAATGTTAAAATGCAGAAGTTTAAGAGTTAGAATACTTAAAATCTAACCACTTGTTTTGTGCACGATCACAAAACAAATATTTTGAAAAATATTAAATAATTTTTCCATTATTCTGAATTTTTGAATTAACTTTTAAATGCAAAATTAAAAATAAAAATATATCATACATGAAAAATTTTAAATGAAAAAGTAGTTTCTTTGAGACATGGGCATCACACTATATTTCTGTATTTTCATTTCAAAAGTAATTTAAATTCACATTTTCTTATTTATTA